>CALNVZ010003433.1:25736069-25749580 GCA_940671915.1 Paracentrotus lividus
AGAATTACCTCCACATTGACGATTATACATCGCAAAGAAGAAGAATGCAGTTGGGCCAATTTTGGCTGCATGCCAACTTAAACCGTGAATTTGACCAAATTTGTTTCGTTTATGTTGGGAAAGCAGTTTTGCATAGCATCTTGACTGTAAATCTGTTTAAAATGTCGTGAAAATGGTCCGATACATTATTGTAAGTCTAAAGTTGTAGTTTTAGGCAAATAATTGTGAACTCAAAAAATCATTTTGTTCATTCAATTTGCCATTAATCACTGAACGCATGACTTCATGATTTTTCCTTAATTGTCGGCTCATTGTTTATGCTAAATTAAATTCCCTAAATGGACATATAATAGATTTTTTCAATTTCTCCTGGTATTCAAAAAATTATTGAACTGAAATAGGGGGAACTTTCTTTTTTGTGTTGCGTTATATGAAACTGCCATGTATTTTGTATTGTCCAAGATAGGCATGCAGTTTTCAGGATTGTCATTATTCTTTGTATAATAGTATATGTGAATGTTGCAGGCTCAAACCACAATTAGTTGTCAGAATTATATTTTTGGTGTTAGATTGTTTCATTGGAACAAGAAATTTAAAGCTTTCCAGTTGATATCTACAAAACACACTGAGTAGCTTACGAAAGTATTGCAAAGTTACCTATCACATTAAAAGAAGAGCTCTTCAAATGATACTGAGCAGTAAAAATGGGGCCTCTTACATTTTCTCGTTGTCCCATTTGCAAATAATTTGGTGGTTTTTTTAGCCAGCAGACCACAAGTGTTATTTTAAATTTTATATATTTAATTCCAGCTACTTATTTGAAATCATATGTAATTTACATGATTTTGACATTGTTTTGTGGTATGAATGATTAAGTATAAATCAAATGAAATCATTATTTTGTGAAGGTCAAGTTTTAACTCTATAGAAGACTGGGAGGGGGGGGGTCTGATGCAGCCCCCTCGCATTTTTTGCGATAACTGTACAAACGTGAAGAGACTTCATGACTTTTTTCTTTCAATTTTCGGCGAACTTATGAGTCCAAATTCACAAAGCCCGGGTACACGGCTCCGAAATAACGCAACATTTTGTAGTGCATGTCAGACACAAAGTTGCTCAAAAACTTGATTTCATGTAGAAATCAAGGCTAAATTGTGTTTGTAGGCCAAAATTCATAATGTTAGCTGTCTATGTTGCTTATGAGTGGAAAATAGTGTCGCGATGATTTCCTAAACGAAAAACAGTAGAAATAAAATGTCGAGAAACAAAGAATAACAAAAATTTTAAAAACAATTGAAAATACATAAGAAAAAAAAAAAAAATCTTTTAAAATACATATTATCATAATCATACTGTAAACAATCAAATTAGCAGTTTGGGGGCTTTATTACTTAATCAGGGCAGATCTTTGATATTATGCTATGAATTAGCCATAATTGATTAAGTGATGAGATTTTTCTAAGGGGAAATGACTCTTCAGTTTTGTAGATGATGCTGTGGGTAAAGCATGTGCCAATTTTCAGCGCATCAGACTGTTCAACGCCTGAATTATCTTGGGGGGGGGAGCCAGCGTGGATCAGAGATATCCGAATTGAAAAATGCACTGGTCGTGGGCGCCAGATACTGTATCTGGGGACAATAGCGGCTCTATTATGTTTACGCATGGGTCCAATACTTTATTTTGTGACGTCAGGCTGCGTCCGCACCTGGGAGCCCCCCCCCAAGTCTTGTGAAGTGTCAACAGATATTGCCCAGAGCCCAGTCTTTTTAGGGTTACAATGTAAATAACAAATGAGATATCGTCATCTCTTTGATAATTGTATTTGATTATTAGTAGCCTATAATTCATTTATAAGAGATGTACTATTTCTATAACATTCAGTACTGTGCAAATTATTGCAGCGAAGTCACCAAAGTTTCTAACCTAGAAGTCACATACTCTAATAGAGAGAATAAGCCAGCATTTCATTCCATAAGTCACAGATTTTGTGATTGTAGGCTAATATCTTTAAGATTTTTACAAATAATGACTCGGTTCAGTGTATACAAATTTTGTATACCATTGCTTCATGTGTATTTAGATATTAGATTTTTGACAATGGAAGATCCATGTTGTTTCACAGTTAGACTAAATTATGTTGTTTTCTTTTAATGTCTCCTTTAAACTTCTCTACAAAGACATTCTTCAATCTGTCTGCACTACATTGCATGGGCAAATGTTGAATATTATTTTGATTGCACAAGTCTGTAATTCTAAAACATGTTTGTAGAAACTTCTTAAAAGCAATGACGAACACTCATAAAGGTATGTGAACTCAGACCTGGGTCTAAATCTGTAATGTGCATAATGAGGATTGATCATTTTGCAAGTAAAGATGCTAAATTCTTAATAAGACAAGGACCTGATGTACTACAATTTACAGGATTTGGAGTGGGGTAATGCCACTTTTTCGCTCTCTGCGTACACCCAGAAGCTTAAAATTAATATTGGAATTTTTTCCCATTATTGATTGCAATAATATTGTTTATTTAGATGCTATTTATGATATAAAAAATGTTGCCAATAAATTTTATCCATAAACAATGTCAATGGATTGGCCCAAAAAAAAGGTAATACATAAACATTGAGTTTGATATCACAATCTGTTTCATGTTAATATTTAAATAGTACACCAAGTATTGAGACTACCCCCAAATGACTGGAATTGTGTTTTGGAGAACATAACATCCTGGAACTAGGTTTGCTCTGTGTACACACAGTGCCCAATTTTATAAAACTTTTAACACTTGGAACTAATTTAGTGTGATTGGGAGGATAAACATGTAGGTACATTGTATATGGTACAAAATACATGGTTCATCAGGCATGTTTAGAACGAATGGTTAACATCTTCCATGAGGAGTTGAGACTGATTGATTTTTCTTATCCTGATTTTGTAGAATCTTCTCCAAGTGTGTGAGAGGATCCCGACCATTAGCACTCAGCTGAAGATCTTGTCCACTGTCAAAGCAGTCATGCTTGGATCTCAAGGTATTTTTCATATGATTTGATTCAATTTATTTGTGAAAGTTACATATACATAATACAAGGATGACTGGAGCTGAAACGGTGAGATATGTTTGACAGTATGACCCGCGTAAGCTTGGAAATTTATATACATTGGGATCCTGAATATGCGACTACTTTTCTACAATTGTGTAGGTCGAATTATGACTATAACTAACAGATTAATATGTTTACAACAAAGTTTAAAATAAAGACATAGAAATCATTTAACACTTTAAAAACAAAGTAATGCTTGACATAATGTACACGCATATTGAACATCTCTAGAAACTTTGAGCCAGTTAGACAATGACAAATACCTGTTGTTATTTTGTATACCTTATGTGAAATTTTCTGCATTGATCGGAAGATTTCAGATTTTAGATATGATTGTCCAATATAAAAGATAAGTAGCCTGTCATCCTTAGGCTAAGGCCTTTATCATAACTTTCTTATACAAAATCTTTTGATTTGATAGAATCTGAAGAGGACCAGGAAGCCACAGAAATGCTTGTCGGCAACGCCCAAAACCTGATGAAGGCCGTCAAGGAGACCGTAAGGGCCGCCAAGGCTGCCTCCATTAAGATAAGGACGGATGCTGGCTATAAGATGCGATGGGTTCGCCAAAGACCCTGGTACCAGTAGACGGGATGGCTTTGCAAGACACCCTTCTACCAGTAGACCTCTTCAGTCCAAGATCAACCAGGAATACTGTTTATGTCTAATACAGTCAAACCTGTCTATGCAGGTCACCTGTCTATAGTGGTTCTGTAGAATGATTCCCACAGGAAAGAATAGTAGGTCGCAGACCCTGTATATAGTGGTCACTTTTTGTGTTTCCTCGAGGTGGTCTTAATAGACAGGTCTGACTATACCTCAGTCAATCTTTAAACATTGGATCGAACAAAATACTGTGGAAACTCTTTATAACGTCTTTGTGACTGGAAATTGTGCTTGTTGTATCAGTTGTCAATAAACAATACAAAACAAGAAATTCATTTCATTTTTACTTGAAAAAATAGTTTGTTATATCAGGTATTTCGTTATCACAACTCTTTTTATTGAGTTTTCACTGCAGCATGTGAGTAGTAGACAGAAAGTTAGTGCTCAGTTTGGTGTCATTCTGGATTGTGTTATGAGGATCATCATATAGTTTGCTAAAATGTATGTATCAACCAAGGACTTTAGGACTATAAAAATTCTGTTATTCTGCTTATTTCTGTTGTTTAAATCTGCTTCTACTGCTTAGTAGCAGAACTACTGACTGTATAAAGATGGTGCTTTTGCCTTGAATTTGACACGGTTGATAACTCTTATCAGGCCACCCTAGGCGTGTATATGTGTAAAGATGCATGAAAATACCAGACTGAGTAGGTTTAGTTACTTTCCACTTCATATGTGCATGTATGTGGAAGATTTACCTGACGTTAAAGTTTAGGCAAGATGTGCCTTGCCCAACGAGTGAAATATTCACTTCACCAAAATGTTTAAGGATGTGGTAACAATAAAAATTTGTTGAATGAGTTGAACCTTCAATTTTTAGATGCACTTTTAATGTTCCAGATTCTCAACAAAAGAATATATTGCTTCAGAAGGATTTTGAGTATGCTTTACAAAATTGGAGGGAAATGTGTTTTTTGCCCATCTTGTTTTACCTGTTTATAAACATGTATGATCATATGTATCTACAATACCACTGTTTATATTTTATTTCCAAGCTTGTGGTTTCTTACTATAAAAGAAAGAAAGAAAAAAAACACACCACCTCGTTTGCATTGAGCATTATATTTACTGGGTTTTATGATTCTTTGAAGAAGTATCCACTCATGATATACCATATAATGCTACAATTAAATTTTATATATTTATTTCACAGTAGTAAAACAAACATGTAATAATGATATCCTTTTTGGTAGATTCAGCATTTCATTTTTTTTTCTTTAGTTTTCTAGCAATATTAGTAAATTATGGAGATAAAACGTTACTTGACACATTATGCAGTGTTTCTTTTACTACATTGATATAAATATTAGTCTATTTTTTACGACAGGATGATTATTATGCACCTTTTTCACTTTATATACACATTTATTGTATATCTGTTTTGGGTACTGATAAACAGTCATTCATCAAATATATAATTTAGCAATATATTTCATTTTAAAAGCAAGGAATTATTGTTGTGCCATAAGTGTTTTAGATTATCATGTTTTTTGTACTTACAATACACTTGAATGTTGAGGGGAGAGGTGTAGCACCGTTACATTAACGTATTATATTATGTACCACATTTTCAGAATAATAAGGTTTTGTTTGTTAATAAGCAAATGTGAAATGTGTGTTTCTGTCAAAAGTCTTCCTTGTATTACATGTAATACAACATTAAGATATTTACAGTAAGATTATTAGTGAATATAAATTATTGGCATATTGATATTTAATTACTGCAAGACAGAGTAGCATGACATGTTCCTTCTTATTATCTTCATAGACTCGAAATATGAGCAACATGTTAAACCTTATCTGTAAATCCTACTTTTTAATTCATATTAATTTAATATCTGGGAATGCTTATTTTAAATAGTTGCTTATCAGAATATCTATCACCAGCTTTAGTTGCATGCATGAGTTGTACGAACTTCATATTCTTTACCTCTTCTCCTGATTAAAATAGAGGACTTTATTTAAAATCAAATTTTATTTGAGGTTTCAAATGTTATGTCATAAGCATTAGAATCGGGATCTGTTGAACGCATCAACCAATAACACCATATCTAATCTTCTTTTTTCTTCTGGAGGATGAGTGTCAACTCTGTGTCTTTAACAGCATGACAATTATCTCACTGTAGGATGCTTTCCCCACAGTTATTTACATAGTGATGTTTGATTTCACACTGAATTTTACTCTCTCACACTGAAACACATTGATAAAAATGCTTGCATTTAACTGTGGACAGGCTAGTTTATACTGTTCTTTACAGGAGGGTTTTTTTAATACCCTGTTTCTTTACAGGAGGGATGACAGGTGATATTTTCTTTTTAAAAGTGAAATAAAAATCTATCCAGTGCACAACCATCTCCCCTATTTTTCTCTCAGTATTTGCTTCTGGTGTATAGTAATAATTTGCAAACATTATTTTGTTGTTAGATTCTTTTTGTATCTCTGATAGAGCTCAGATTTTATATATTTCTTATTGATGTTCAAGGCAACTCCGAATTGTTCAGAATTATATTATGCCACTGCTCTTCTTTGTAGAGATTAAGAAATTGATGAAATTATTGTGAATGTTTGAATTTTTTTAATAGCTTTGATTTGCAAATTTCTGTTTTATGTTGTTGTGGTGATATTGTGATTAAGAAAGCATGTTATGTGTTGATTATTTAATGATAGACTATAGTGTGCAGTATTTATTTAGCGCTATTTTATAGATTTATTGTATATCATAAAGAGATGGATGTAATCCATGTATACACGCATGCCATAACGACGTCAGCTCAGCAGATAACTATGCTTTTGTATTTTGGAATAATAGAAGAGCATTTTCGCTGTCATAGGTTTAATATTATAGTAAAAAATATAATTGTGCACAAAAAACTAGATTTATACAATATATAATGTGCATTTTGTATGGCAGTTGTGAAAGGAATTTGAATAGAACAATTGCTGACAAAGCGAATATGTACTTTGAAAAAATATACTTGTGTGACATGTATTAGCCTGCCTTTTTTTATTTGGATGATGTAATAAATGTATTGCAAAATATGCGGGCGACGTGTAGAAGCCAGCAATAAGTTTTGAAACGTCTGTGAATAATTTAGATAATAGCAAGTTGGTGCATGTTAATAACTTCAATAGGAATACCTGTATAACATGCCATTATTTTTTGTCCTTTTTTGCCTTTGTCAATGTTCCTATTTTTCTTTGAACAAAAAAAAATCAAGCTTCAACTTAATGTGTATGAGGTATTATTTCTATATATAAATGTAAAGTTTTATGTAACTTGTATCATAAACAACAAGTCCTTTTAAAATGAATTGTGTCACTTTATTTTTTCTTCAAGCAGAGAATACTGAAATATATTTACATTAATTGTCTGGTACATCAATTATTCTTGGCATGTTAGCCAAATTTCAAATTTGTCATGAGTTGGTGAAAATATTACAATGTAAATGTGAACTTGTTCGATGTGCACATAATACAAGGTTATTTGTATAATAATCTTAATTTTATAAAATGTAAGCTCATGACATGCTCCAGTAACAACCATTTAAGGTAAATCTCTCATACTTATGATGAATGATTTTAGACCAGGGGTATTTCATCAAAGGACTTGTCGGACGTTTTATCGACAAACTGTTATAAGGTACTGAAATGCTTGCATCTGATTGGCTGAGAGCAAAATTTGTCGGATAAAATGTCTGACAAAGTCCTTTGATGACATGCCCCCCAGGAATCTGTACTGTTTCCAACCTAGCTTAAAACTATCACAACACTACCCATAACCATACTCAAAATGAAGCTGGAGCTTAGATCTGTTGCTGGAGCACCCAATTCATGTGTCCAATATCAAGTTAAATTCACCCTGTATAATGATAAATACTGGATTTATAATGTACCATCAATCTAGTATACTATCACAATGCAATTAGGTTTTGTTTACAAGGTTATTGGCCGAATGCAGCTCCTTGTTATATATGGAATAGACTGCATAATGTAATGTAGATAGGTATAATATGTATAAAGTTCAGTAAGAATAGAAGGGCATATGTAAATTTTGTGATTATAAAACAAGGTTAACAGTTGAGAGTATGTTGTATATTGAGGAGATATTAAGTGCCTGTGGAGGGAGGATGATTGGTTTATTGCCTTTGACTGGACATCGATTAATTTCCAGATAAGTATTATCTTTTGATGAGGGATAGTTGTGTGTACTCATGTGGTGCCGCGCCACTACCAAGATTGTCGCCTTATCGCGCGTGTAGGTTGTGTGTGTGCGCGTGTTTCTGAACACTTTCTGTTTCTGGATGTGCTTGTCGAGTTGATATATAACATCATCTACAAATTCGTCAATCTGACAACAAATTTGTGTGTTGTCAAACATAATCATGTGTCGCCATCCAGCTACAGACATTAAAGAGAGAGCAGTGAATATATAGAATAAAGGAAAGAGGAATAAAACAAGTAGCAAAAGCTAAAAATCGTCGAGCAACTGTTATGTACTCAACTGGTGGTCCAAATCAATATTCAGGTTAGGATGGGGCTAGGGTATTAGAGAAAGGGAAAACTATGTCCATGATGAACATGTAATAATAACATTCAATCTGTGTAATGTGTTCTCATAGCATATAGTCCTACACTACATTAAAAGCTCAATAAAATACAAATGATGATCTAAAGTTGCAAAGGCAAGCATATTTGGTGTCAGACTGACCATGTAACACCACTTTCCCTTGATGTGTCGTGGGAGCTTGATCGGGGCAAATGCCTTCTCCTCGATAAGTCTTAATCCTAGGACTTTGTACAGAGCAAGTTTGAACACGGTCGATCTCTCCCTAACCATTGCTATCAAGACTCTGTCTAGACTGTCTATTGCAGCATACATGTACTCTTGACTATCACCAGCACTGATGGAACCCCCAACTTGACCGTCACTATTGTACACTATTACACGCATGGGTGTGATACAGCCTGTACTGATGATGATCACACCTGCTTTGGTGATGCAGATGTGTTCCGGTTTTATGCTTCCGGTAGGAACAACCCTTTGTGGATGGCTGCTCGTGCCATGGAAGATGTGTATCTCAGAGTTATCATCGATGGCGTAGATATTATCACTCTGGTCACTACATAGGCTCAAGTAGTTTTTCCCTGCTTCACATGTGTATTGGATACCTGTGTAAGCAGTGTTCATGTCGTACACCTTACAGGCTCGAGTTCCTTGAGACACAACAGACCTACCATCTGATAAGAAGGTGATGTCCCAGACCTGCCCAACCTTGCTCTTTAAGTGCGTTCTCTTGTCACCAGAGATGGAAAAGCGGTCAGCACCATTTCGGTTAATTCCGTACCCAACTACGACAGCATCATGAGAAAGTGCAGCCATTCCACGCATGTAACCTGGGAGGTCTACCTTCTTCACAATGCTCAATGTAAACGTTCTTACCGAAGCTGACATCGGAGCAACCTGCACAGATGTTTGCGCCTCTGTCCTGTTAATTTCTTCATTCAGAATGCTTGTGCCATGTCTAACAATTGTTGAAGCTTCTGCGCCAAGACATGCATGATCTGACAGATTATTGCCTCCATCCTGGGAATGAAAATGTGCTTTCCCTGACGTTATTGTATCCTCACTTGGATCTATATCACCTAAGGCAAGAAGCATTGAATCTGCAGTTGCGAAAGGTTATGTTCACTACGGTGTGATAACATCATGGACAGGGTCGATTGCCTCCTCTAGAACAGTCGTCAAGTTGTTACAGAGTAGGTCATGAGCTTTAAAAGTGTTCACATCAACAAACCGATTTGTCTTTTGTCTTATTGCTGAGGCAGAACTGTTAATGGAATCAACTAGCTGTTTTTGGTGACTTATCCAATTGTCCAATAGCGTGTTTGACCATAGTCTGTGCCTACCTATGATATCTAGGAGGGATTTCTCATGCTGTTGCAGGATTGACATCTTCTTAGCGACCTCATCCTTGACTTTCATCTCTAAAACCACTAAAATGCGAATGAATGTCCTGTCTCTGCTGCTCTGTACTTTGAATGAGCTTTTCAATCTCCACTTTCCTATCATCGCTTTGATGGAAAAGAGCTGTCTCCTTAGCTATGAAGTCTCCTTCTAATTCTTCTTTCTTTTTAATTGCATGGCCCTGATGGCCACTAAGGAAACAATTGAGGCAGATAAATTTCTGACACACCTCACAATAGATATCGTTGTAGACCTTCTCATGCTCTGAGCAGAAGTTGAAGTGAACACTTTCTGTTACCAGATGTAAGTTATTTTCAATTTCTCTGGCTAGGTAGTTTGGAGATAGTTCTGCTACGCGATTGGCTCTTAGTTCAGTAGACGCCTTACAGACTGGACATACCATGCTTTCCATGTGACCGGCTTTCATCGTATGATTCTAAGCAAGTTTTACAGAAGGTATGACCACAGCTCAGGAGAGTTGCATTGCTTAGGATATCGAGGCAAAATGGACAGGTGAGACCTTGGAGTAGTGGGTCTCCTTCAACTTGATCAGCCATGATTGCAATCCAGCTATAAGTTTTCCTTTAAAAATAGAATAAACACATTAACAAATTAAGCTTACGATTTGCATTCATCAATTGGAATTTGCGTTAGCATATCTTGGTGATTTTAAGAAGTTTACTGCGGGTTCTACTTGGATTTAAGGTGTGATAATTGAGCATGCATTCCCACATTTTGGTAGAGGAGGGGGGGGGGGGTAAGGATAAATGTTATAAACCCAAGTTTGTTTTGGAATCAAGTGTTGCATAATTTGACGCTTTTCATTTCTTGATTCCGAAGATGAAATATATATCAAGCTGAAATTTCGTCGTTGTTAAAGTAGGGCCTACATTTGTTGATGGCATTTACCTTGATTCTAATATCAGTAGGCCTAAATACCTCTGAAATAGAAATAACGGCACATTTCATGTTCGTCTAACTTGTGCAACCTATATCGATACAGAATCATTCATAAACCATAAATGAAGGTCAAAGAGAATACACAGTTATTGACTCGAGCTGGAACATTGATATGCACATATTAATGTTCTTTTTTTAAATTAACTTAGTAGGATGGAATTTCGAAGTTTATTTTCATTCATTGGCCTGTCCCAATTCTGTGCTGTGACGAATCAATAAAAAAAAGGGGGTCAAGGGGTACATACCCCCGCTCCCCCAAAAAACCCATAAAGAAAAGTGGCTTAAAACAAAAATAAGGGGCAAGCTGCCTGCCTCCCCCCAAGAAAGAAAAAAAAAAGAGTTGTTTGAGAGGGGGGGGGGTAAAATATTGACATGGCCAATTTCATACCTTCTTGCTCGGCTGACGTATCCAGAAAAAAAAATTAGGTGTCAAAAATCGGAATCCAAGTATGTGCTTTGTGTACACAATGTTTTTTTCAGGTCACACTGGCTAGAGAAAAAGTTACAATGGCCAAGTAAAAAGGTACACTCACGCCGGCCATAATTGCTGTCGGGGGGGGGGGGGAAGGCTACAAATTTGTTGGTGTTAGGTCGGCCATCCAATATGTTATCACATGTTATCATTATCCAAATAACCTACCATAGCTTAGAGCTTGGGATTGTCTTTTCATTAGGGCCAGTCACCCAATCTTTTTTTCTTTTTTTTTTTCCATTGACAAGGGGGGGGGGTGAATTCTTAATTTTAGCCAGTTTTTGTCAATAAATGACATGAATAATATCGCCATGTCAACTTATCTAAGTCATGCGGGGATCGGGGAGGGGAGATCAGTTGACATAGCGAGGTTATTTTCATTATAAGTTTCTGTTATATGACACAATTCTTTGTTTGATTAAGTCAATATTCAACTTGTCATGTCAACCTATAAAAGTAGATAAAATCCACATGGCAAATTCAATAGGCTACCCCGTAAGAACATTCAATATAGATCTAGGCGTAAGTCGATTTCTCAAGATAGTATAAGACAGGCCAGTAACTAGGGGAGGGGGGGGGTGGGTTCGAACGAATTTTACCGTTAACAACTAGGCTTATCTTCAGTAGATATGAAATTATTAACAAATATATATATTTATATATTCTGGATTTGTGTCTAATATGCTACATAGACTAAATCTCTGAGCGCTTTACAAACTATTATCACCCCGATCGGGTTCAAGCTTGCTCTCACACAATATGTGCACTAGACTATTGTGCACATTCTCCACTCACACTGCGCACAGTGCTGATCAATTACACCACGATGACGTTCGCATCCCACCGGGCACCCATTTTTCAAGCTTAGGAATCACTCTCAAACCTGCTGAATACTTCCTGAATACTTCCTGAATACTCCACATTATGAATGAGAACATTCATTTTTAATTATATATCGTTTTCCTTACCTGACATGAAAACGCCGATGAAGCCGACAGTACATACACAACCCGCTATAGATGATACCCAATAGCGTCTTGTAATAGGTGAAGAGGTACGTCCGTACTACTAATGAACGCACACAGATGTCCGCATAATATATGCACACCAGATGCACACACAACGCACACGCTCACATTCACCCACGTTTACACATCGCGCACACCGCGAGGCACCTACACGGTTGTTCATTCACCACATGGTTGAAAAGATGGTAGGCCCTATACACACGCAGTCCGTCTAGTACAGTATTTAATTGCTTGTGTCTTGTCTTGTCTTATATTATATAAATAGTGTACAATCTATCGCGCAATATACTGGATTATAAGCACGACAAATACTAAGTTATCCCGAGTACAGATTTGTTTCTCCGAGGCCACAGGCCGAGGTGAAATAGATTTGCACGAGGGATAATTTAGTATTTGGAGGGGTAAGCGTCGATCGCCGTAACTTTTTAAAGTCAAGATTTGATGCAAATTATTAAGAACTGAACGTGGACGATATATTGTGTAGTCTTCCAGTTCAAAAAGAGTGAGAGAGAGTGTGTGAGAGAGAGAGAGAGAGAGAAGAGTGAAAGTCAGTAAATATGTTCATTCCCTTCCAAGATTTATAGTTATGAATTTAGATTAAAAGGCAATATACACTCATAGAATAATCGGCTTTGTTTTTACCAGTATAACCTATATGAATTATGTTAGATTTCTACTCAATAATACTAACGATTTATTCTTCTCTCCATTCGAGTAACTTTCTTTGTAATTTACATACATTCATACACATTAAAAAGTGAAGATGCTATTCTGAATTTTGAAAAATATCATTTATAAATATATTCACCCACAGTGGATCCATTGATTTCAGGATGGGGCGGGGCAAGGGAAAGGGGGGGGGCCCGAATTTTCCTATTTATAACACCGTACAGTTCGAGTGGTTTTCAAATTATAGGGGGCGCGTCCCCTGCGCCGCCGCCTGGATTCGCCACTGACCCATTACCAGTAGGGCCTAAATTTTCTTGCCTGTCAATGTATTTTCGATCTCGATATTTCTCTCTCTCTCTCTCTCTCTAATATATTCCCTTTCATCCCTCTTTGTGACTGTTTCACTTTCTCCTTTTAAGCTTCCTCTCTTTCTACATGCATTCAGTACTTTCTTCCTCCACATACGTTCCGTTAGAAAGTTAATTTATTTTCTATATCTCCCTTATACATAAGAACGAAAGACAAATCAAGAAAGAAATGAATAGAACAAGAATTGCGTACAGATTGGTATACGGCGCAGTACTGGCTCTCTTTAATCAATGTAATGATTTTACAATTGAACTTCAAAATTCAACGATTACAATACA
>CALNVZ010003433.1:25756765-25827373 GCA_940671915.1 Paracentrotus lividus
GAAAAGAGGGAGGACTAGGTGAGAGATGATTGATTATTGCAGTAGATTAGGCTACTCCTGCGTTTTATTAATTTAATATTGTTCATCGTACATTCATATAAATGAAAATTGTGATTATAATATACTAATGAATCCAGAACATGAGTCGTGACACGATCAGCATCAGGTGCCACTACAAACGTATTTCATATTCAACCCTATAAGATGCCTATTTGTTTCTATGACCAACACAGTATCACGGGTCTACGTTGCCTTGTTCTAAAAAAGGGTCAAGATGTACATAGGATCTATACTAAAGAGAGCTTATGAGTGTGAAATTATCCGCTGACAAAATGGTTGTTATCAACTCAGATTCAAGTTAAATTAAGATTGAAAGAAAGCTTGGCAACGCAAAAGGGGACATAAATCCATATTTATCTTAGAGGGAAACGGGATTTGTTTTACCCATTTTGTAACACACGTAAATAGAAAGGGAAATTTGACAAAATGCATTTCTTACAGTTGCACATCAACCAATTAAAAAAATCTTCTTGTTCAAAGACGGGTACGTCCTGAAAAATGGCCCTGATATCAATGAACTAAATTTCTTCAAAAAGTGGATTTAGCCCTTTTGCTAGGTGCGAAAAACTCCTTCAAATAGGTAAATCCGAAGTATGCACTCACAAATATCCTTGTATCTATATATAAAATGTCCTCTGTGAAGGGGTTGAGAGTATAATGTACATGCTTCGAGTAATTTAGAGACAGCATAAACTCAGTAGTCCGAAAGAATACAAAATAATTGCTTACAGACTCGATCAGATCTAGTGTATGCATTAGATTAAATATCTCACTCTGAAGAATGCTTGAAAGTTGTGTATTACTTTATCACTTTGTTTCTTTATATGTATTGGAATAACTAACAAGAATTCTGTTTGCTTGTGACATTTGAGTAGTTACCGTATATGTTCTTCTTATTCTCTGCTGATACATTTCTTCACAGGATCACTCGCTCTTTTGTTACTTGTGAGTTGTTTATCAGATTTTTTATGTTTTGTCGTTTGTCGTTTCTATATATAATAGATTGTAGGCGTTCTGGTAGGTTACCCCTACCGGATTGCCTCTACCTTTCTCGTACGCCTTAGCTCCGGTATGTAAATATTATATGCGCATTTGATCGGTCATTCATTAGGATAGTAGACTCATGGGGTAGGTCTTCTCATAGTAACCTCCGGGACAATGAATTCCTTTTGGATAAGGTAAAACGGGGTAAGTACCACCATCAGGAGGATCACGTATGGACAGAGAGAGGATTACAGGATGAAACGGAAGCAGCAACTAAACTGTATTAGATCTATCATTCCGATCGACTGTTATCATATGGTGTTATGCGTGATTTGAGCTAAACATGTCCATAGCTTACCAGTCTATAAGGTTCCCGGACATCCGTCATGAGTCTGGTCGATTAGATCCCTATTATTGGCAATGATCTCGGATTCTCTGCAGGTGCCGCGATTGATCCATCTTCATTCTAGTCGAGCTGTTATTCCATAGTTTTTATATATGAATCTTAGACCCTTTTCTTTTGACTTATTCAAGTATTACCTCTAATCCTTTATTTCCTCTTTTCGAGCAATACCCTAATGTTGTGAGATTTTTTTCGCTAGCCATAGAACAGGATTTCCAGAGGAGTGTTAGCTCGACAGTTAGATACAGAATTATCAGAGTCTTTGAGATACCGACAACAGCGAGCACAAACTACTGTGTTTCAGTATACAATTGTGTCTCATGTGGAGAAGTTGTTTCGGAAATGGCCTTTGAAAGGCGTGAATGCCATTTGAGGTCCCATAGAAGGAAAACAACTAGACCTTTTCAAACTTCCAATAAGATCTCTTATTTATCAACGCGATTTTGATGAAACTTTTTTGAGATTGCTCCTCTCATTTTCCTCTTTCCTGTAAGGTTGATTCTCTCCTTGGGTTGGATTCCTCTTTAAGATAACTCCTCTCTCACACTTCACCTATTTCAGAAATAACTTGAACAAAAAGTAAAACTACAATCACTACAGATTTAAGATCAAGAATTTTAAAAAGTTTATTGAACATCAAATAAAAAATTTCAACAATAATTTCTTCGAATGATAATACTTTCCCCTTCTCTTTAACAAATCATATCTTCAAAAATTTCACTACCGGTTTAGAATCTTTAGATTTCAACAGAACCTATTTCGATCTTAACATCTTCAATTAACTCTTTTTATGGGCAATTGAAGACCTGAATGAAAATACGGCCCAAGTCTAATTTTTGATCAATTTGAGTTAAACCTGGGAAATGTTCTGTAAACATGGGTCGATGTTGTGTATTAATGATAACCCTGAATTCCCTGGAATTGCCCAAAATGTATGAAAACTGACCAAATTTTGGACTTGGGCCATTCTTACATACACATCACAGCATCCTCTGTCATCAGTCGGACAAATTTCTCCACCAACCTTGTATGCATACGATTCAAAGAACGACCCAAGTCCAAAATGAACGCAGAACAAGTAACATGAATGTTGACAACAAGATGTACATTTTACATGTAGTTGTATTGAAAGTGTTGCCTCACTGACATAAATATATATGGAAAAATACAATAAATACTATGTTTTTTCTTGATGTACTCAAAATGACATGTATATCAATAAAACGCCTTGCACAAGGCATGAGCCATGAGTCTGTGCCCAGTACACCCTGTTTTTATCACTAATTTAGATTTTTTTTCTGGAGCAATTACTCTATGGAATAAGCATGTTCCCGGCACAGCCTAAGATACAATGCGAATTTCATGCAAGAATTGTTGCTCATCCAATAAACTTAAAAAATCTTGAGAAACACTCCACCTGGGGGAAAGAGCAAGAATATATCATATCATGGACAAAAATTTATATTCAACCGTTTGCTAAAGAATGTTGTACAGCATGTTCAGCTGTGGTTGAAACGATTATCTTATTTATAGAAAACAGGATAAATGTATGGATTACTAAAAGTTATCATTATTATTTTTATTTATATTTTTACTATTATTATTATCATACTTATAATTATTTTTATTTTTATTATTAATTGTTATTTCTATTATTATTATTATTGTTGTTATTATTATTTTTGTGGCTATTATTACTACTATTATTGTTGTTGTTGTTCACGTTTTTGTTATCATCATCATCATTATAAGATTAAGTTAGGATTAAAGTAAGGTTTTTTACATAATGAATAGGAATGATGAGAGTAACGAGGAGCCCCTCTAACATCGGTCTTTGCAATGTGCCATTCCTGCTTCCTTGTCAAATGTTAAAATGGACTACACCATGTTATATACTAGACCATGATACTTTTAATAAAAATTAGGTAATTGAAGAAATTTAACAATTTTGTTTTATTGCATGGCGAGCTATTCTCACTTACATCATTGTCATTTTTATTCACATAAACAACGAGTTACTGAGATACAATATTGATAACAGGTCTTAAACCAGAGGAATAAGGTCATAGTAATTAGGATTAATTTGATAGGCACTATTTGTTACATCAAAATGTTAAATTCATGCATTGAGATGAAATGTATGATATAGTCGGTTATTTCAGGGACTTCAGATTGGTCATTATCATTGAAGAAAAGCAAACAGATGCGTTCCCTGAGGAACACTATTGCAATATTTTCCGAGCGCACATGGCAGGTAACTTCTGGTAGCAGCATTCCATATCCACCCCTCCAGCGCCGAGGAAGCCACAGTCCTTGTTTTTATTATCCTGAGGAACGCCAGAAGCCCAATAAGGGAATGACAGCCTGCATGGATAATTAAAAGAAATTATTTAATGATATTTACAATTCTACATGTATTCTTGCACATACATATCACAATATCGTGATTACAAAGCAACATCCCTCTAACCTTCCAAAGTGGTTTTGGAGTATTATTTCCATGGGCTTTGGTCAAGTTTTCCTGATAATGTGCTCAAGCATCAAAAAATTTAATCATAAGCAGCATTGACGCATTTCTAGTTGAATTAATTTTTTTTTTTTTTTTTTTTTTTTTTGGGGGGGGGCAAATCTTTTAAATTCTATTAGTTCTTATTGTAGTTAGAGGACTTATTCATCCTAATCATTATCTTTATTATAACTAGATTATAGAGGACTTAATCTTAAAACTATATCATTATAATTATAATTATAATTATTCTGATTATTATCATAGATAAGGAGATAGTGAAACTTTGTGCAAGTGTGGGAGGAGATTATGGAAAACCTCTTGGGGGTGTCGTTCACTAAGTTGTTCATAAAGTTACCCATGATTTTAAGAATGACTGGAACATGTTCATGGGTGCAATACAAATCAATTGTAATACAAATACAATCGTTCGTATACGGATGGCTTGGTAAAACATAGCCCTGGTATGCTCCCAACAAGTAAAACTGTGTATCCTTGCAGACTAAAGCAAAGTCCTGTGTCCATCACTGGAGCGGTATTTCATAATATAATTTGGCGAGGCGAAAACACAAAGGATTATTATCATTACATCATTACTATATTTATAAAGAATGCCTTACGACTCAAGAGTGGGCGTCTGGAAGGTTCCCTCTGTAACCTGATCATGCACACCAATCCAAAGGTTCCCAATTCTGCTGCTTACAATTATGCTCGAAAGGTCGTTGACATAAGAGGCACTTTCAAGGATTGCCAAGTTGGCACCGTCCTTGCGGCATATCTGTGGGACACACAAATTATTCATAATATAATGTTAATCTTCAACTGTGAAATCTGCTACTAGAGTGTACATGTCTATGTGTAATACACATCCCTTCAATAGGAATAACTTATTTTTAAGCATAATGTGCTTCTTGGCTTTTTCTTTTAAAATCTTGTGACAATGAACACACATTCTATTGTTTTAATACGAACATGAATGAAATATAAGTAAAATTGGGTGAAAACGAGCACGAGCTTTCGATCTTATCAAAATTTTTGTCACAGACAAAATATAAAAAATACATGCATGAAAAATAGAGAAGCAGAGCTTTCCAGATATATTTGTATCTCATGCAAGAAATTATTCATTATGACAGAAAATTTTATACTGTGTTAATGTATGAACTGCTTTATGGCATCATATTTTTCTTTCTCTTCTTAAAAACAAATTCTGACTTTGTGAGCATACATATAATATTTATAAAAAAAATCAAAAGTCAAGGTGAAATATAAATATGGATATATCTACTCAAAAACTCTGAAAACCATCAAAAACTTTCAATGAAGTTCTATAAATAGGTTACAAACAGAAATGCTGATTATTTATTCTTTCACAATAAACACCAAAATGCCTGAATGATACCGACTACTCAGTACGCATTGCAATTTAATCATTTTCAATAATGGTTCAGATTTTAACTATTAACAAAATTAATACTAGTTCCCATATACATTACAATGTGAAACATTCAGACTTTGATTTTGAAGTATAAATCACCATTTCAAAAAACAAAATTCAATTAGAAAAAGATTATGATAGTTTTCAAATATTGGCTGCAATTTTTCACTATTGAAAATACTCTCCATAAATATTACAATCTATGAAAAAAAATTTCAGATTGGTAAACTTTAACTTATAGATTATACAATTTTCGAGTAAAGAAATGACTTTATAATATATATATATTTATATACTCTAAAGTTGTTATTTATTGTCTTTAACATATAATGAACCTTTAATATTGTTTTCTTTGAGAAACACTTTTCACACTAATTATACATATATACCCTACATGTAATAAATATTACATCATGCATGTATACATGTAGGTAAATCTCTGGCTGATTAACACTATTATTAGAATAATTTGTAGGTTTCACAATACATACATTGTGACATCACTCATTTAAATTAATCCTGAGAGATTTGTCGACAGCTACGTGAATTCAACACCATGGAATAATCACCGTTTCTATTTCGAAGAGATAACAAACCTCATTTAAACACTTTTTTTTTTTTTTTTCTGGGATCTCACTTGTGAATCTACTGATAAATCCTTACCCTTCTCTTCGCGTGGGTTCATTATTCAAGTCAATATTTCTTTAATTTGTAAATTGTCACTCACGGTGTGTTGTGTCTACACTATATAAAAAAAAGTTGTCGACCCAGTAGGCCTTTAATGATGATGTACATAGGTGGCGCATGTATTATGAAACGCATGAATTGGTAACTAAACCTGACAAATGGTGATATACAACTGTTGTTCATCACCAACATCATCATCAATATAGTTGTTGTTGCTACTTTTATTATACTCCTGTAACTAACCTTCTGAGCGGCATCCCAAGTACTGGGATTCCGAATGAGCCTGAAACAGTTATCACCGATTCGCCGGTAGTTCTTAGGACAGACTGTGCAAGAAAGAAAGAGAGAGATGGACAGACGTGAATAAACTTGAAAATTTATGAACATCCTTACAAACAACTTTAAATATGCTGAACCAAATGGGATGCCTAAGCATATTTTTCTCTTGTAATATATTATCTTGTTCAATTATCTGAACAAATGAATTGCTTATGTGTTTTTTTTTTCTTACACGCATTAACATGTACATGTAAAACAGCAGTAATTCCAGTAATTTAATGATACGCTTCAAGGTACTATTTTGAACGAAAGGTAACCCGGCTTAGCTGGGCTGCATGCATAAGGCACAAGCAGCACTTAAGTAATTTCTTCTAAAGAAATGCTCCAAAGTTTATTGTCCGAAACAAAGTCCTGAACGATGAAACGGAAAGTAATCGTGGGCCCGGCAGCCACTGAGCAGCGCCAGATGGACATTGCTCTGTTGAGCGCCAAACAGAGCAGCAGCAACTCCCATTGTTTAACATCTTTTGGTATAATGCGGCTGGGGATCGAACCCACAACCTCCCGATTATGAGGCAGACGATCTATCCACTGAGCCAACACATTGGTCCAGTACTTACATGTACTACCGGTACTCATTCATCTCAGCTTCGTCAACCCTCATTACACAGAATAATCATCTAAAATTCAATTCAATTCAATCTGGGACAGAGTTACCAAATCCCTTACATATGTGACTCATCATATCAAAATTAGACACAAGTCACCAAGTAGCGATAATTTTGAGTCACTGAAATTGGCAAAATAGTAAAAAATGTCAATTTTTTTTTCTTCAGAATCTTCAATGTTGTGCATTCTGTAAAAATATCGAGCAAAAACGATAAAGTATAAGTACAGTATTTTAAAATGGCTTATTTTTCTGATTTTCTTGACTCTTTCCTCGGTATCTCATTTTGATATGATTGATCACATACAATGTACATAGTGCTTACAACTCAATTCGCAGATGGCCGGAGAGATATCATAACAGCATTGATCTCTCCATCCGCCTTGTGTTATGGCGACGCAATCACCATTCCCTGAAGGTCCGCTGCCTGCCCAATTAAAGTAACTTGCGCTGAAAAAGAAAAAAAAATATTACTGATTGATTTCAATCTTACTTGACTGACAAGGATACATGTACATGCTCGCAAGTAAACCTTAACAGGGGCTATGACTTCAATTCCTATCACATGGACTTGGAACTGAAATTATGCCTATTACAAAGGGATAATATCAAATCAATCTTATTATTGGAATAATACCTATTATTGGAATTATTAATTTATGTGATAAAATGATACATGTACATGTACATGTATGTGTAAAAGAATCTTTCGTGTGATGTAATTCACGGTACTCGGATTAATGTCAATATAATGATGAAGTTTAATTTGATATGTCATTCTCCTATCCTTTGAAAAATAATAAAAAAATTGGTCCAAGTTTGTGTTCTAGCCTTTCTGCAAGGTAAACAATAAAAATATCTTAAAAGTCTCTAAACAAACTTACACTTCAAGGGAAACTGTCTGGAACTGGTTTGGTCTAACAAGGTCATGAAGGTTGAACCATGCTGGGATGTTAGGGTCACAATTAGTGAAGAAGGTTTCCAGCGCTTCTGCATCATTCTCAGTCAAAGCAGTGGCCAATTGTCCCCCGTGTCTTTCACAGTCCTTCATTACAACAACAACGAAGGGAGAAAAAAGAGTTACACATCTTACATTCCCATTCATTTTTTTGCATGCCTCAGATAAAAGCATATACATGGATATGCCATAGATATATATACAGTGGTGGCCAAAATTATTAGAACACCCGAAGCTACAGAAAGTCTATGGGATTAGGTAAGTTTAAGGATAACTTTTAGAAATTGTTGCGCAATGCGCTTTCAGTTTCCCCATAGACCTGTGTATTAAACATGTAGTACAAATGCAAAAACGTGAAATGCCCATATGCCGATACCTCAAAATGTGTTTAAGCTAGACTTGTCAAACTTTGCAGTCTCAGAAAATTTGGTCTTATGGGGAGTGGGTAGATTGACCCATTCCTCTTTAGCATAATTAATGAGTTTCAAAATTCTGTGTACAAATTTTGAATCCCCCACCTAGTGCTATCATATAAAGCAAACAGAATTGAAATCGGACTTGAAATGATGAAGAAGAAGCATTTTGAAATTGTGGACGACAGATGACGGACGAAAGACAACGGACGACACGCCACGGCACAAGCTCATCCAGCTCGAAGAGTCGGATGAGCTAACAATGAAAAAGACATTTTACATTGACTAAAGCATTGACTATATGGGTTTGAATTTTGTGAGGCATTGTTCAGAGCAAGCACCATAAGTGCCCATCATAGGCGGATACCGGCGCTTTACAAGAAGCCATTATCATCATCATGCCTCCATTCATGAATGGGGAATATACATACTTTGGTAAGCAAAAACCGGGACTAAAACTGGTGGCTTACCTTGCACTTTTGTTCAAAGCTTCCAGGTCGGGGTGAATATTTCAGGCAGCGGCCATCAACTAGCTCATATCCAGCAGCGTTGTTGCATTCTAACATAATGAGAAAAATCAAAATAATGAAATCAACAAAAATATCAGATGAGATAAAGGATGGTGATGATGATTTGCATTGATGCTGTACTTAAGAAAAAGTGCCCTATGAACAAATGGCCTTGCCCTAAAACTGACGAAATTTAAGGCCTGAGAGGCCTTTAGTCTCATCGGTGGAAACGTTACTTTGACTCCCATGACTGATCAGTCATGACTAGGGAATATATTAAAATTGCTAACTAGTCATGAAATAGGGTTGCAGACCACATAATATAACGTCCTTGGCGTTTGAACACTGTGCCCGGACCATGTAAAATTACGTGATCATGCTATTGTCTGAGCTTTGTCTGTTTAGAAGCACCAGCTAGTCATAAGCGTACTTTGCAAGTACATGTAGCACCATGCAGCAGTCAAGTGGTTAAGGAAGGCCCCGTATAATATATGCTCCTTAGTTTATAAATCATATGAATACACATAAGCTTGTGCCATAAAAAACTACTTTCAGTGAATTAAAAAAGAATTATAATAACAGTTGTGAACTAGCAATCACAACTACAAAAATTTCCCAATATAGTGACCTGAAGTAGATTAATTGGTATTGTCTGAATGATTCAAGCCCAAAGGGTGAGTTGTTATGTTCAGATATACCTTTGAAAGAGGGCTTTATAACCAATTGTTTGGAGTCTCTCAAAATATATTGATGACATTAATTCGATTTGTATTAATTTGATTTGTTGGTGCAATTGCCCCAGAGTACCCAAGGATCAACACACCTTGATTATACCAACACTAATGACTAGAATTGTTTTCTATTACCTAAATGGCCAATAGGGTCAGCCTCACAGATGGCGGCACGTCTGATATAACAGCATTCGTTGCTCCAACTTCCGTCGGTTCCGGCGCTTACACAGTCAGGACCAGGCTTAAAAGTAGGTTGCCTTTGGGCAGGCTGGCGAAGCCAATTGGCGTATACCACTCTGCGTGCAAAAAAAAAATCAATCATAATAATGATAACTCATTGTTCTCGACACAAATATATTTCCAAAATGCATGTAATTTCTTAACATGCTTTTTAACATAGATAGTGCACATGACTAGTTTTATGCAAATTTGTAGGCAAAAAGCGACTCACAGAATGATCTCAAAAGGCCATTGAGATTCCGATGTAGACACCAGTATGCTTGGCTAATCTGGTATTGTCAGTTCTCTGTGTGTGTTTAAGTGTGCAGTTTCTTGGCTCAAAAGATACTACAATCCCACTGATTTTTAAGTGGTCAACAGGATAGCAAGTGTTGGGCAAGCGAAAAGAAATTATCTACATCCAAATCTTATTTTTTTCAAATTTCACATTATGAGGAGAATTGCTTAAAAACATAACCTGGTAATAATGAAAAGGAAAAGCTTGAAAGATGTATTTATTTTATTTCCAAAAACAAATAATATAAATATCTTATTTACAAAATATCCCCAATGGAATTAGCCTCTTCTCGTAAGCCATGGGAACAAGAATTTACTCCATCACAATTTCACAAGTGTTAAAAAGCTCAGATCTAACACAGTGCAGATGATTTCACACTGTGTTACCACAATGTACTGTGTTTCACAGCAGGGCAAGTAAAGGGCCAGGATGTTTGTTGACTTACGGTCTTAAATCCATGTCCATGAATTCATTAATCCTGATCATGGAGTGGATGCCTAACCATACTTTTGAGCTGCTGTGGAATTGTGCTTGATACTCTGCCTCTTGAGTTGAGTGAGGTACAGCCAGCTCACCGCCTGCATCCCTGCATTTCTAAACATGATTAAAAGAGAGGGACAGAGAGATGATAGTAAGCAAATAATCACCGTTGATTCAAATGATAGGCAAACTATCACTTCCCAGGCAAGCTGGATAGCTATCTTCTCCAATGCAAAGCTGAGGAGAGAGAGCGTGTACATCCAGCTTGCCGAGGAAGTGATAGTTTGCCTGTCACTTAAAATCAAGAGGTGATTATTTGCTGTATATTCCACATCTGAATTAATGCAAGGGCAATTCAATCATGTGCAGCATTCAAACATAGGGAATTACGTCCTCCATCATCACCATGAAATTAGAGACATTTTCAAGGGTGGCCTTGTTGAAGTTCGATCATTTTTTAATGTATACTGATATCAGAAATCCATTCTATTTAGGTGTATTCTCTACCTCATTACAATGTATCTTTCAATATATGTGATGCATCACATCAAAATCAGACACAAGTCGCCAAGCAAATTCAGCACACTGTCAAGGAAATTGGCAAAGTAATAAAAATTGTCTTATTTGGGGGGAAATATTTTCTTGATTTTCTGAAATTTCGATGTTTCTTGTATGTGCTGTAAAATAACTGAGTAGAAATGAATAAGGGAAAGCCTTTAAAAATGAATTGTTTTGTTGCAATCTTTGACTCCTTTCTGGCGACTTGTGTGTGATTTTGGTATGATGAGTCACGTATTTATGGTTGCATTCACTGCTTTCAAGATCTTTGAGTAGGGACAGTTTGTTTTACATTACGACCTCGCTCCTACGGCCATCAGTTATACAGACTCTTCTATTAACAAGCTATGTCCCCCGGCCAGTTTCCCTCTTTTATTCCTTATTCAATTCACCAAAAAGCCTTACTCTTCTTGTATTTTTCATGTTCTTTTCATCTCTTTACCCATAGAAAGACACAATCGATCATTTGCAAATATCTATTCACTCAAGACTCCATACATGCTTGTCTTCTAAATTTTGATAGAAATGTTATATTGGCCCAAATTCTCAAAGGTGGTTTTGAAACCATGGACTACAACCACAGATTATGCAATTTAAAAAAAAATAATTATGCTTAATTCACTGCGGACACTGGGAAGAGGTCCACCATGAATGTGTGCTTTTGCCACAGGACGCTAAATTTATGCTTGTTGCACCGTTATTTCTATGGTTGTGTCTCCTATTTATTTTGATTACTTTAAATAAATCATTGATTCAACAGAGGACCCATTGATTCAAAACTGTGGACTTATTATGCTCAAACCAACATGCAACAAGCATGAATTTAGGGCCCTGTACCAAAAGCACACATTTATAGTGTACCTTTCTATATGCTCGTGCTGAAATGATCATAATTTTTGAACAAAATTCGCATAATTCATGGTTTCAGACCATGGTTTTTAAAAGCACCTTGGTGAATTTTGGCCATAGTGTCTCAGGAGATTACTCTCTTATCAGTTACTCTTAATGATGGGTACCCATCCTGATAAGAGAGGCCAGACTGTACTTAATGAACAAAGCATTTAAAGCTTACTCTGCATTGTGCTTCCCATGTGTCCCTTTCACTGATTAGCCTGTAGCAGCGTTTCCCAACTGCTGTAAAACCTTCAGGGCACCTTGTCACAATCACTTCTGTGAAAGAAAATGGTTGAACAAATATATATTTATTTATTTCCAAAACAACATCAGAAATAAGAGATTCTGCAAGATACTCTAAAATTGCTGTAAAACCTTCAGGGCACCTTGTCACAATCACTTCTGTGAAAGAAAATGGTTGAACAAATGTTTTAATATTCCGTAAATTACCGTGTATAAGGCGCACTTTTTCCTCAACTTTTGACAACGCAAAGTTAGGGGTGCGCCTTATACACAGATACAAAGAAGTGTCATGATAAAAAATTCTGAACTTCTTAGCTTTATTGATAGATGTTATCTTCTAATATATATGAAAACTTTATTACACGTATTTGCCGGTTACTAAAATCAAACATAACATTTCTTGACTTTTTAAATTAAAATTCTTTAAGCAAACTAAAGTTTTTATTCTTTCACTACAATTATGAACAATTAAAACTATTTTCCTCCCTGAATTTGGAAGAATTTTGATTAAAATACAGGCTTTTATAGCTTTATTGTGCATGGAGAATGCTCTTAGATGACAGTGCTTGTAATCGATCGTAATCGTAATCGATCATAATCGATCGTAATCGTTTCTCCTTAAAATTAATTTTCTGATTTTAATTTTCTTCTTAATTTTTTTTTTTTTTTTAAACATTTTTTTTCACTATATTGGCCTCTAAAAAATAGATTTTAAACCCCAAAATGCATGGACAATTTTCTGCAATTTAAGAAGAAATGGGGCCAAGTTATTTTTATTATTTTTTATAGTGTTATTATAATCGTTTTTAATCGTAATCGGAATCGGAATCGTTTCTACTTTTTTTTTTAACATTTATTTTTTACCTCTTTATGCCTTAAATCTGTATTAGTTTTTGCTGTAATATTTCCCCTAATATTAATTAATATACTATATAAAATTGAAACCTAATAAAATGTATTTCATTGGGATGAAATAATTAAATTATCTTTTTTTTTTTTTACAAGAATAAATTTGTAACTATTAAAAAATAATTATAAATTAAAAATAAATCAGGTGACTTTTCCCAAAAATTTGTGAGATGCAATGATGAAATAATTGTTGGCACCTTCTGTAAAGCTTTTTTTTTTTTTTTTTTGAGATCCCAAAAGTCGGGGTGCGCCTTGTACACACAAGTGCGCCTTATACACGGTAATTTACGGTATATATTTATTCATTTCCAAAACGACGTCAGAAATAAGAGATTCTGCAAGATACTCTAAAAGAAAGCAGACAATGAGGTTTGAATTTGATCTAATAAAAATAATAGTATACTGTATTCGCTGCATTTACGTACGAACGCAATTGAACTAATGCAAAGCATGCACAGGAAAGCATGCTCATATATTCGCGTGTTTTTAAATTCGCACCGTACGATTCGTGCGTGAAATCTGTGAAAATTAACGTAACGTGAAAATTTCAACGATTACAGCATGGTCGTGAGTCATGTGTTGGGGGCTAAATGCGTTACATGTTCAAAAAGTTGGAGAAATATGCATTGTCACAATCATATGTCTCTAGTTGCTTTATAGCTCAGACCTGTATAAAAGTATATATATATATATATATATAAACCCCTCCCAAAAAGTTTCGCAAGTGGACTTTGGGCCATGATAACTTTTCAGGTACGCTTTAGTTATTCCTGATATTCATACCATTGTAAAGATAATTTATTCCCCTTTTTATTGATATCCTATTTGTAATGGTTTTGTCATGCTTCAATGCACATAATATCAAAATATGGAGAAAAGTAAAAAGTCAAATGTTGTAAAATGCACTTTTATTGATCACATTGAAGTTCCGCAACTTGACTTTAGGTCCTGATAACTTTGGGGATATTTTCTAATTTTTATTGAATGCTATACCATTGTCAAGTTAATTTATTCCTCTCTTGATTGATACCTTATTTGTCATGGTTATGTCATGCTTGGGTCCACAGGAACCCTGAATACCACCTGAACACATGGCAAAGCGAACGATAATTTTCAGTTTAAATTTCTGTAACACTTCTTTGAAGCTCGATACATTTTAATGTGGGTTTTCAAGCATTATCAATTTTCATAGCATTAAAACGTTCATTTATTCTTCTTTTTATTGATGCCCTAATTGCAATAGTAACATAATTTTTCAATGCACATAACTCATGAATACAATGAAAAGTAAAAAGTGAAAAATAGCGAAATGCTTTGTTATTGCTGGCAACAGACAGTAATACTGACAATAGGCATTCAATTTGGAACATTTAACTTCTAACTTGTCCTAACATTCAGGTGTTCTGTGCATGCAAGAACAACACTCTCGTTACAATTAGGGTGTCGTTAAGAAGAGTAATGAATTTACTTGACAATGGTATAAAATTCAATAAAAATTATAAAATACCCCAAAAAGTTATCAGGGCCTAAAGTCGAGTGGCGGAACTTCACTTTTTGATGAATGCATTTTTGCTACATTTGACTTTTTACATTTCTCCATATTCTGATATTATGTGCATTGAAGCATGACAAAATCATTACAAATAGGATATCAATAAAAAGGGGAATAAATTATCTTTCAAATGGTATGAATATCAGGAATAACTAAAGCGTACCTGAAAAGTTATCATGGCCCAAAGTCCACTTGCGAAACTTTTTGGGAGGGGTTTATATATATATATATAGGCGAAATGAATGAAACAGATGACTCGAAACGTAGCTCTCAAATTCCTTTAATTCACAAGCTTTCGGCCAGCTATACTAAATAAAAGATGGGTCACTGCATAGCACGTTACTCAAGGGGCCCGTTTTCACTATATATATACATATATATATATATATATATATATATTGAAAGCTTACATAGTAAGTAATTAACATTATTTTTTTTTACTTATTCATGGTGTGTAATAAAAGCTATAATGCAAGAAAAAATGGTTTAAAAAGTGCCACCATTTCTATGGTCAGTAATTTCTTATTCCTTGCACCAATTGAAATGAATCAACTTGGATTGTGTTAATAAGACTCTATGCTTCAAAATATACTTGTAGCACAAAATTATTTTGTCCAACCGCACTGCAAGGTGTACAAAAAAGGAAAACAAATTCAGTGAAAAATGGCCTACACCCTGTCTTCTACATTTATATTACCATTTAAACAATGTTTATTGCAAGAAAAATGTTTCAACTCAATTTTATATTAACATACATGTACATGCAAAGAAAAGGGAAAAAGATACATAAAACTGCATGTACATGTACAGGGTGTTAAAAAAAAAATATTACCATTTTAATGCAATGCCATTCAATTACTGTACAATACTTGTTCCCCAAGCACCAAAATGTATAACAAAAACGATTATTGAGATTTATAATTACCCATTAGGTTGACATTCTTGAACTTTTTCTAGAAGGCATCAAACTTTGTATGTCAAGCCTACATGATGCTTCAAAAATGTGTGTTCTACCAAACTGTATATAATGTGCAATCCACTTAAAATAAGAATGTTCAAGGAAATTTTCCATTTCAGTCTACAAAATGTTCATTGAAACTTTCATTTTGAGCAAAGGGCCTCCAATTTGTTTAATTTATTTATTTATTTATTTATTTTGTATAGGCCTACATGTACATGCGTAAAAAAAAAAACTACATACAATGTACATATCATTTCATGCAAACATCTAAAAATTAATTAATAGATTAATTAATCCATTAATTAATTAATTTTCTGATGTTAGAATTGTTTAATGCTGAAGAAGAAATACGTCCTTTCATTTGAGACTCTATTAGTTCTCTTTTAAGTTTGACAAACCTTAATTCACCACAAGCAAGCTATTTAAGTATCTAAATATCTGTTCCTTGACCTCGGTCCGAACCCAAGGTCAGAGCAGGGGCCACACACGGTGGCAATATGTTTACATTAAACGATCTGGATGTGTGTATAGATACATTTTTATTTATTTTTTTATTCTCGTACTTTCCTTATTCTGAGGTCGATTTTCTTCGTTCGAAACTGAAAACGAATTAACATTGGATTTCTAAATATAATATGCCTTTGAAAACTTGAAAAATATCAAATACAATCATTTCATTCCGAAGGGCCAACTACAGGCAGAGATACATGTACTCTTATGTAATATCACAGCTGTAGTTTATCATTTAACCCTGGCTCAACGTTCAGGCTAGCCTGTAGAGTTGAAAAGTTAGATAACAGGGATTACCAGGCCATGCAGGGTTGATAGTGCTTGGAAATGAAATATCTTGGATCTTCAAACAAGGATTTTTGACACACGGGTCTAATACAGCAGCTCAGCTCGCGAACTGCTGTCGGCTTGCAAATGAGGGGTTGACGTAATGAGACTGATTGTGTGCAAAAATATAATGCAAGAATGAATAAGAAAGTAACAAAATGTAAAATCCCTAGTCTTTAACACATGCCTCCACCGTAGGCTCCTCCTCCCCTTACCCTACTCCACTCAAATTATTTTTGTACTGAAACTATTACCAGGACAAAGATGAAACTTCACGGACATGTAGCCTAATAAATTATCTACAATATGAGACATTGCACAGCTCATGACTGTACATGGTTTTCATGCTATGTCAAAAAATGTGGCATTTTCTCCTGAAAAATGTAACGCCTCCTCCCTTTTACTATAGACAAATTCGGTTTGGGTGATGTTTTGTCATGGTGGCAGTCATTGTTGGGGAGCTTCCAATGTACTACGCATGCTCCTTTTGTGCGCATGTATGCATTAACAAAGGAAACTGTACAAACGCGCAGACATACGCGCACATGGCGCATGCGTAGTACACTGGGTAACCCCCAGCTATATGGCGGGCACATAGAGGGCTCACTTCCAGGAAATGCTGCCCAAATTTGTCTATACCCCAATATGTGACACACGACCATATATGATTTGTAATGCACCAAATCAACTCTTTGGAGTACTCGCGGCACAAATCTGGGATTAAAACAAAGATTTTACATGTACCTTACCATAAAGTCAGCCAGGTTTCTGACTATATTGTGCTTCATCATGGTTCTGATTTTGGTATTATAATTATATCCCTTTTATGAATATTCATGAGAATTCTAAATAAATGATTGGTCGATTGTTGATCACTTGATTAAATATAAATCCCACTAGGAAAAATGAAATCTCAAAACAAAGCCAATCATTTTTTACTATTTTATCCGGTGGAGAAATCCGCTACTATTTTGAGCAAATGCGATCACGATATTCACGATCGATCACATCAACAAAATTGTGGCAAGTTCAACATTCAGCTGCTGAAGAAAATGGCATCGACACAATTGTTGTCCAAACTACTTGAATATGTTTGAAGAAGGCCATAACAGGGTAGAATCATATCAATAATCAATCATTCTTTGAACTTCTCTTTGGTACAAACTTCCTTCACGATGGATATAGTTTGAAGGAGCGGTAAGTTTACCGTTCATTTCTTGTGCGTTTTTTTTTGTTGCAAGCACAGGGAAAAGCTGTGCAGCGCGTAGCCTTCAAACCCTACGATTTCGTACTTCGCTTCAGATTTAGTGGTGAAGGATCATGGCTTTTGTTCTTTGAATATATATTGAGAAAACATCTAGGTTGATGGTATTTATAATTCAGCTAGGAAAGAAGAAATATAAAACAAATATACCAAACATTTAGTTCAAAAGTTTAGTGAAAATTATATATCTTCCGATGGACTGGGAAGTTACTATTTAAATAAAAAATACTATTTTAAATGGTACAGGTGTAACTATCCAGTCCCTCCTCCGATAAATAATTTTCCACTACACTTTTACACAGCTTAGTATATTTGAAAACTGTTATAGTCCACAGCAGAACCATTATACTTTTTTAGATCGTACACACCTTGGCAACCTGGGGCATCGTCAGACCAGGAAGCACTTTGACCATCACCGGACAGTCTACATACAGCTTCAGTTCCAAGGCTGTCGGATTGATAGCCTTCATCACAGGAGTATGTTGCAGTTTGACCAGGAGCCCTACTATTGAATTGCCATTGACCATTTGATCCACTAACAGGCTCATCACACAAGATTTCTATATGAAATAAGAAAAATGAAATCATCGTAATACAACTAGAATTAAGACAGGGTTCTAAATCAACTCAGTGTAATCCAAACCTACTCTCTAAGGAAAAATGCCCCTTTTAAATTGCGACAATGGACCAAATCCATCAGTAAACGATCACGGCTCCAATAGAGACATGTGTCTCACATATTTATTCTTTGACTTATCACTATCAATATGTCCTAGATTATCAGAAATTTAAATTCCTTTCAAATTCATTGAAGAAAAAAAAACAATTGCTGATTTCCATGAGATCTCAAATCGGCATTAGCCTTGTACATATAGGACTGTAGACAAGAATAATCACAAGATATATGCTTACTTTAACTGGAAAGTGAAATGATAACCAGCAAATTCCCTAATGTTTCTTTGTGCCTTTAACTCTGAAAAGACTGAGGGCCTCGACATTTTCTGCGACCATTGCGCCCACACCAAATTTTTTGATCGCGATGCTCACTGACTTTTTACTTTCAAGTCTCACGCAACTTTTAAAATCATTTTCACCAAGACGACCTTTTATGGATCAAAAACATGATTTTTGTTTACAAGTGTATTTAAGCCAAATAATGCAAAAGGATTTTTTCACCATTTTCATAAAGATATGTTCTTTTTTTTTTTTTTTTTTTTTTTTGCTTTCGTTGGCTGAAATCATTTTATTTTTGCACAATTATATTTCAAAAATGTTCTGCAATAATTTTTTGTGAAAAAAACAATGAAAAACAAAAGGGTGAAAAAACAAGGAAATACATAAGAAATTCATAAATCAATAAAATACATGAGAAATCTATTTTGTTACCAATTTTTTTTTAAGTAGAACTATAAGGAATGCTATATAGAATTATTATATTTACACCAAAAATTAGCCCTAGATAGCTTTATTTTGTGAATTAGAGCAAGAAGTGTGATTTCATGCATTAAATTAGCATAATTAATTAGTATAAAATAACATAAAACAACAGTGCAGTCTTGTAAAGTGCACGGCACACTACCATCGTGCAAATTTTGCTGTGTTTGCATGATCGGTCTGGTTAGGGTTAAACTATCATTCACATCCTGATATTTCATTCTGTTGTATTCTTGATTAACATTGCGATTGCAATTCCACAAGGTTGCTATTATAAACATTTTGAAATATGTCAATTTATTGTATTGTGTACTGGGGGATGATATATTCATCATAGGCACACATCCCCCACCCCCCGGTCACAATCATAATCCATGATCTACACCAGTGTCATGATTTTGATCTTGGAAAGTGTTAGTGTACATCATAGTGATAATAGCTGTCCTCATCTTAAACAGACATTTTAATTTTTACTTTGTTGTTTCATATATTAACTGTTATATTCCGTACAAGAAGCGTTATGGATCATACACACCTTGACAACCTGGGGCATCCTCAGACCAGGAAGCACTTTGACCATCACCGGACAGTCTACATACAGCTTCAGTTCCAAGGCTGTCGGATCGATAGCCTTCATCACAGGAGTATGTTGCAGTTTGACCAGGAGCCCTACTATTGAATTGCCATTGACCATTTGATCCACTAACAGGCTCATCACACAAGATTTCTATATGAAATAAGAAAAATGAAATACATGTATCCAAACACCACAGAAATTAAAGACAGTGGTCTGAATCAACTGAGTAATCCAAATCCTGCTCTCTAAAAAAGTAGCAAATCTGCCCTTTTTAAATTGCTACATTGAACCGGTTTCATCGAAAATGATCAAGGCTCCAAAAGAGAAATCTGTCTCACATGTTCATTCTTTGATTCATCATTATCCATATGCCATGGATGATAAGAAATGTTAAATGCCTTTTAAGTTCATTAAAAAAAAGGCAATAGCAGACTGTGTCTCGCCCACACTGTGACTACATAACATGAAATTTCCCTTCCCTTTGCTTAGAATCTGTCCAATCAAAATAAAATGGACAATATACACAAATTCGGTTTGGGTGATTTTTGTTCTTGTGGTGGCCATGGCTGGGGGGGGGGGGGTCCAAAACGTTACTACGCATGCTCCATGAGTAAATTGAGTAACAAAGGAAAATGTACGTACGCGCACATGGCACATGTGTAATACATTGGAAGCCCCCAGCTATATGGCGGGCATGAAGAGGGCTCACTTAAATGAAACGCTGCCCGAATACGTCTACATGTATAGTCAAAAGTGTGTGAGACACATAGCACGAAATACATGACCCGCATGGCACTGAGCCTTCAGTAATTTGATTTGGACCATTTTTAAAAACTCAAATTAGGTATTAGAGGTGGGAAGCAATCTATATTGTGCTTCCAACACCAACATCAGCCCCATGACCAACTTGAAATCAACTTAAACTGAGATTTTAAATCATATACCTTCACAAAATGGAGCTGAACCAGACCATTCAGCAGTGGTTGCATCAATTAGATCACAAGAAACTTGAAAAATTGAAGGTCCAAAGCCTACGTCGCAAGTGTATGTACCAGTGGCACCGATACTTGTATCTGTAAAGTCCAGGCCACCATTAAGCGCTGCCGGGGCTGGGTCACCACAGGAGATCGCTAAAAGAAATATATAATACTTTGTTAGACAAGCACATTACAAAAAGAAAGAGCAGGCTAGACTCTCTCTTTATATAAATATCGAAAAAAGAGGAAAATTGCTACCAGTGAGGGAGCGTAGCGACCAAACTTCTTTGGGGTGGGATCGGGAAGGGGGTTCCCGCTCCTGCAGAAAAATTTTGCAATTTTAGGCACTGAAAATTGATGATTTCTTTGGCTGCGACTTTTGTCAGTGTTACTTTTTTAGTGTGCTATCTCGTGCATCAGACATGTTCAACACATGTCAATTCAACAAAAAAAAAACAACAACAAAATGCCTGCTTTACATGTAGAAAAAGTAGTGAGAGAAAGACAAAAATGCCAAACTGCAGTCAATCATGCAAGTTCATTCACAGAAACATGAAGGAACAAAGCTCAAAGGTACTGTTGCTTCCGGGTCCTGGGACAGACATCTGAAAGGACATCCGGTTTGCAGCACAAACTACCAACCATCACAAAAGGGAAACACTAGAAAGATGGAGAGTATGGTTCAAGAGAGGTCAATTGCCACTTGGTCTAAACTCACTTTGGACTTTGGTCTTATCCTACATGGTCTAAATTCCATTCCTCTACAACATTTTGTCTAATTACCTTTTGGTCTAATAACCATTCGCCTACCTATTTGGCTGTGTGTTATAAGTTCGCCGCTTTGCGTTACATGCCAATTTCACTACAAATGGCAACCTTCACTTCAAGACCTGTATCTCGAAAAGTATACACCCTAATATATCAAAACTAATATTTTCTGAAAGGAAATTCCTCAAGGAATCTAAATCTGCAATAAAAAAATTAACCAGGTGCAAGATAAAAGAGTTATTAGGAAAAAATTCAGGAAATTTAGATTTTTTAATTTTTCATTGTTTTTATCGTCAGTCATCTATAATCACCCAATAATAATATTATTATATTCTGGAAAAGAATAATAAGACCTTTCAAACAAGGTATAATTTATTATGGTTCACAATTTTAGAATGAAAAATATAACGATATGAATTTATGGGTGCTGGTCCTAATACGGACAGATAAGCGAGGTGAGACTGTAAAAACTTATAAGGGACTCATATACCTTGACAATCTACAGGTCCTTCAGACCATCTGCGCTATCTGGGCCATCTTCTTCAACATCTAGATTCCAAACTTTGAGGAAGATAGCCTGATGGCAGGTGTATGCAAAAGAGGGCACAACGCTAAAATCAGCGCTAAGAGTGTCTCCCTGGACACCACCTGGAATATGGATCTCAGGGGAGCACACTGATTGCTAAGGAAATAATAAAATGTTACTCTTGCAATTAAGGATTCTGCTTCAACTATCATTTAATTCAATCTTGATGAGCTTTAACGATTGAATAATATTTACAATACAATGTATGTGCATAAGATTTCTAGAGGCAATTATCTTTTCTCATTTGATATTATTTTGTTTAAGAAGGGTAATTCCCTTTATATTAAGTCCGCAAGAAAATGTTTGATTTTTGCACTTGTGACTGTGGGAAGAAAGCTTTTGATTGTTGCATGTGTACGTGGCCTCCATACCAATTTCGTGTACCCTGAACAGAAGAATCAAGTGCGTGTGAGCTACATGTACATGTAACATGTATTGAATCCATTTGGAATTTTGACCTGATGTAAAATGTTTCATACTGAGAATGAACTCAAAACAGAAACCAACTGTATTGAATACTGTCCCAATCAAAATAAAATGGACAATATACACAAATTCGGTTTGGGTGATGTTTTGTCCTTGTGGTGGCCATGGCTGGTCCAACCGTTACTACGCATGCTCATGTGTGCGTATGTATGAGTAACAAAGGAAAATGTACATACACGCACATGGCACATGTGTATACATTGGAAGCCCCCAGCTATATGGTGGGCATGAAGAGGGCTCACTTCCATGAAAACGCTGCCGCCCGGAATTCGTCTAAACATGTATAGTCAAAAGTGTGGTGAGACACATAGCACAAATACATGACCCACGGCACTGAGCCTTCAGTAATTTGATTTGGACATTTTTAAAAACTCAAATTAGGTATTGAGGTGGAGGCATCTATATTATGCTTCAACACAAATCAAGCCCCATGACCAACTTGAAATCAGCTAAATGAGGTTTAAACTTAACTGAGATTTAAATCATATACCTCCACCCTGGAGCAATACCGGACCATACAGCAGTGGTCGCATTTATTAGATCACAAGAAACTCAGTAATTTTAGGTCCAAAGCCTAAGTTGCATAGTGTAATGTAGCAGTGGCACCGATACTTTGTACTGAAACTCAGGCCACCATTAAGCCGTGCCGGGGCTGGGTTACCACAGGAGATCGCTAAGAAATACAATAATACTTTGTTAGACAAGCACATTACAAAAACAAAGAGTAGGCTAGACTCCTCTTTATATATATGCCACTGTATAAATCGCTTTGTTCCCCTTTTGTCTCACCGACCTGAGTGTGAAGCGATACTTACGAGATCCAAATGGCGTCCGTCCATCGTCTGTCCAGCGTCCGCCCGTCACACTTTACCGTAGTCACGGTGGGCGAGACACATGCCTTTTTTGCTTTACCAGGCATGAGACAGAGAGATATCGAAAAAAGAGGAAAATTGCTACCAGTGAGGGAGTGTAGCGACCAAAACTTCTGGGGTGGGATCGGGAAGGGGGTTCCCGCTCCTGCAGAAAAATTTGCAATTTTAGGCACTGAAAATTGATGATTTCTTTGGCTGCGACTGTGTCAGTGTTACTTTTTAGTGTGCTATCTTTAGTGCATCAGACATGTTCAACACATGTCCAATTCAACAAAAAAAAACAACAAAAAAAAATGCCTGCTTACATGTAGAAAAAAAGTAGTGAGAGAAAAGACAAAAATGCCAAACTGCAGTCAATCATGCAAGTTCATTCACAGAAACATGAAGGAACAAAGCTCAAAAGGTACTGTTGCTCCGGGTCTGGACAGACATCTGAAAGGAGCATCCGGTTTGCAGCACAAACTACCAACCATCACAAAAGGGAAACACTAGAAGATGGAGAGTATGGTTCAGAGAAGGTCAATTGCCACTTGGTCTAAACTCACTTTGACTAATTGGTCTTATCCTACATGGTCTAATTCCATTTCCTCTACAACCAGTTTGTCTAATTACCTTTTGGTCTAATAACAACTTCGCCTACCTATTTGGCTGTGTGTTATACATGTAGTTCGCACGCCTTTTTGCGTACATGCCAATTTCACTACAATGGCAACTTTTCACTTCAAAGACCTGTATCTCGAAAAGTATACACCCTAATATATCAAAATATATATTTTCTGAAAGGAAATTCCTCAAGGAAAACTAAATCTGCAATAAAAAAAATGAACCAGGTGCAAGATAAAAGAGTTATTAGGAAAAAATTCAGGAAATTTAGATTTTTTAAATTTTCATTGTTTTTATCGTCAGTCATCTATAATCACCAAATATAATAATATTATTATATTCTGGAAAAGAATATAAACCTTTCAAACAAGGTATAATTATTATGGTTCACATTTTAGAATGAAAAATATAAACGATATGAAATTTATGGGTGCTGGTCCTAATACGGACAGATAAGCGAGGTGAGACTGTAAAAAACTTATAAGGGACATCATATACCTTGACAATCTACAGGTCCTTCAGACATCCTGCGCTATCTGGGCCATCTTCTTCACATCTAGATTCCAACTTTGAGGAAGATAGCCTGATGGGCAGGTGATGCAAGGCACCAACGCTAAAATCAGCGCTAAAAGTGTCTCCCTGGACACCACCTGGAGATATCGGATCCTCAGGGGGAGCACAGTGATGCTAAAGGAAATAATAAAATGTTCACTCTTGCAATTAAGGATTCTGCTTCAACTATCATTAATTCAATCCTTGTATGAGCTTTAACGATTGAAATAATATTTACAATATACAATGTATGTGCATAAGATTTCTAGGAGGCAATTATCTTTCTCATTTGATATTATTTTGTTTTAAGAAGGGTAAATCCCTTTATATTAAGTCCAACAAAATTGTTGATTTTTGCACTTGGTGACTGTGGAAGAAAGCTTTTGATTGTTGCATGTGTACGTGGCCCATACCATTTCGTGTACCCCTGAACAGAAGCATCAAGTGCGTGTGAGCTACATGTACATGTTAATTGTATTGATACCATTGGAATTTTGACCTGGATGTAAAATGTTTCATACTGAGAATGAACTCAAACAGAAACCAACTGTATTGAATACTGTCCCAATCAAAAATAAAATGGACAATATACAAAATTCGGTTTGGGTGATGTTTTGTCTTGTGGTGGCCATGGCTGGGGGCGTCCAACGTTACTACGCATGCTCCCATGTGTGCGTATGTATGAGTAACAAAGGAAAATGTACATACACGCACATGGCACATGTGTAATACATTGGAAGCCCCCAGCTATATGGTGGGCATGAAGAGGGCTCACTTCCATGAAACGCTGCCCGAATTCGTCTACATGTATAGTCAAAAGTGTGTGAGACACATAGCACGAAATAATGACCCACATGGCACTGAGCCTTAGTAATTTGATTTGGACCATTTTTAAAACTCAAATTAGGTATTAGAGGTGGGAGGCAATCTATATTATGCTTCCAACACCAACATCAGCCCCATGACCAACTTGAATCAGCTAAATGAGGTTTAAACTTAACTGAGATTTTAAATCATATACCTCCACACCCTGGAGCAATACCGGACCATACAGCAGTGGTCGCATTTATATAGATCACATAAAACTTCAGTAATTTAGGTCCAAAGCCAAGTTGCAAGTGTATGTAGCAGTGCACGATACTTTATGTAAACTCAGGCCACATTAAGCGCTGCCGGGGCTGGGTTACACAGGAATCGCTAAAAGAAATACATAATACTTTGTTAGACAAGCCATTACACAAAAGTGGCAGCTCTCTAATAGCATAGCAGCCTGCATGCCCTTAGCATCATTCAACTAACATTCTTTTTTCTACCAGCATATAGCAACCAACTTAGTACTGAAAACAAACTCCGACCAAGCGTCATTGAAATTAGCATAATAGACAATTCAACAGGACAAACTCATAAGGGGTGTTGCCACTGTATAAATTCGCTTTGTTCCCTTTGTCTCACCGACCTGAGATGTGAAGGCGATACTTACGAGATCCAAATGGCGTCCGTCCATCGTCTGTCCAGCGTCCGCCCGTCACACTTTACCGTAGTACGGGTGGGCGAGAACATTGCCTTTTTTGCTTTCCAGGCATGAGACAGAAATTCGAAAAAAGAGGGAATTGCTCAGTGAGGGTGTAGCGACCAAACTTCTTTGGGGTGGGATCGGGAAGGGGGTTCCCGCTCCTGCAAGAAAATTTTGCATTTTAGGCACTGAAAATTGATGATTTTTTGGCTGCGACTTTGTCAGTGTTACTTTTTTTAGTGTGCTATCTTTAGTGCATCAGACATGTTAACACATGTCCAATTCAACAAAAAAAAAACAACAAAAAATGCCTGCTTTACATGTAGAAAAAAGGTAGTGAGAGAAAAGACAAAAATGCCAAACTGCAGTCAATCATGCAAGTTCATTCACAGAAACATGAAGGAACAAAGCTCAAAAGGTACTGTTGCTCCGGGTCCTGGACAGACATCTGAAAGGAGCATCCGGTTTGCAGCACAAACTACCAACCATCACAAAGGGAAACCTAGAAGATGGAGAGTATGGTTCAAGAGAGGTCAATTGCCACTTGGTCTAACTCACTTTGACTATTGTCTTATCCTACATGGTCTAATTCATTTCCTCTACAACCAGTTTGTCTAATTACCTTTTGGTCTAATAACCACTTCGCCTACCTATTTGGCTGTGTGTTATACATGTAAGTTCGCCGCCTTTTGCGTTACATGCCAATTTCACTACAAATGGCAACTTTTCACTTTCAAAGACCTGTATCTCGAAAAGTATACACCCTAATATATCAAAACTATATATTTTCTGAAAGGAAATTCCTCAAGGAATCTAAATCTGCAATAAAAAAAATGAACCAGGTCAAGATAAAAGAGTTATTAGGAAAAATTCAGGAAATTTAGATTTTTTAAATTTTCATTGTTTTTATCGTCAAGTCATCTATAATCACCCAAATATTAATAATATTATTATATTCTGGAAAGAATAATAAGACCTTTCAAACAAGGTATAATTTATTATGGTTCACAATTTTAGAATGAAAAATATAACGATATGAAATTTATGGGTGCTGGTCCTAATACGGACAGATAAGCGGAGGTGAGACTGTAAAAACTTATAAGGGACATCATATACCTTGACAATCTACAGGTCTTCAGACCATCCTGCGCTATCTGGGCCATCTTCTTCACATCTAGATTCCAAATTGAGGAAGATAGCCTGATGGGCAGGTGTATGCAAAAGAGGCACCAACGCTAAATCAGCGCTAAAAGTGTCTCCCTGGACACCACCTGGAGATATCGGATCCTCAGGGGGAGCACACGTGATTGCTAAAGGAAATAATAAAATGTTCACTCTTGCAATTAAGGATTCTGCTTCAACTATCATTAATTCAATCCTTGTATGAGCTTTAACGATTGATAATATTTACAATATACAATGTATGTGCATAAGATTTCTAGGAGGCAATTATCTTTTCTCATTTGATATTATTTTGTTTTAAGAAGGGTAATTCCCTTTATATTAAGTCCCAAGAAATTGTTGATTTTTGCACTTGGTGACTGTGGGAAGAAAGCTTTTGATTGTTGCATGTGTACGTGGCCTCCATACCAATTTCGTGTACCCTCTGAACAGAAGCATCAAGTGCGTGTGAGCTACATGTACATGTAATATGTATTGAATCCCATTGGAATTTTGACCTGGGATGTAAAATGTTTCATACTGAGAATGAACTCAAAACAGAAACCAACTGTATTGAATACTGTCCCAATCAAAAATAAAATGGACAATATACACAAATTCGGTTTGGGTGATGTTTTGTCTTGTGGTGGCCATGGCTGGGGGCGTCCAACGTTACTACGCATGCTCCATGTGTGCGTATGTATGAGTAACAAGGAAAATGTACATACACGCACATGGCACATGTGTAATACATTGGAAGCCCCCAGCTATATGGTGGGCATGAAGAGGGCTCACTTCCATGAAACGCTGCCCGAATTCGTCTACATGTATAGTCAAAAGTGTGTAGAGACACATAGCACGAAATACATGACCCACATGGCACTGAGCCTTCAGTAATTTGATTTGGACCATTTTTAAAACTCAAATTAGGTATTAGAGGTGGGAGGCAATCTATATTATGCTTCCAACACCAACATCAGCCCCATGACCAACTTGAAATCAGCTAAATGAGGTTTAAACTTAAACTGAGATTTTAAATCATATACCTCCACACCCTGGAGCAATACCGGACCATACAGCAGTGGTCGCATTTATTAGATCACAAAACTTCAGTAATTTTAGGTCCAAACCTAAGTTGCAAGTGTATGTAGCAGTGGCACCGATACTTGTACTTGTAAACTCCAGGCCACCATTAAGCGCTGCCGGGCTGGGTTACCACAGGAGATCGCTAAAAGAAATACATAATACTTTGTTAGACAAGCACATTACAAAACAAAGAGTAGGCTAGACTCTCTCTTTATATATATGCCACTGTATAAATTCGCTTTGTTCCCCTTTTGTCTCACCGACCTGAGATGTGAAGGCGATACTTACGAGATCCAAATGGCGTCCGTCCATCGTCTGTCCAGCGTCCGCCCGTCACACTTTACCGTAGTCACGGGTGGGCGAGACACATTGCCTTTTTTGCTTTACCAGGCATGAGACAGAGAAATATCGAAAAAAGAGGAAAATTGCTACCAGTGAGGGAGTGTAGCGACCAAACTTCTTTGGGGTGGGATCGGGAAGGGGTTCCCGCTCCTGCAGAAAAATTTTGCAATTTTAGGCACTGAAAATTGATGATTTCTTTGGCTGCGACTTTGTCAGTGTTACTTTTTTAGTGTGCTATCTTTAGTGCATCAGACATGTTCAACACATGTCCAATTCAACAAAAAAAACAACAAAAAAAATGCCTGCTTTACATGTAGAAAAAAGGTAGTGAGAGAAAAGACAAAAATGCCAAACTGCAGTCAATCATGCAAGTTCATTCACAGAAACATGAAGGAACAAAGCTCAAAAGGTACTGTTGCTCCGGGTCCTGGGACAGACATCTGAAAGGAGCATCCGGTTTGCAGCACAAACTACCAACCATCACAAAAGGGAAAACACTAGAAGATGGAGAGTATGGTTCAAGAGAGGTCAATTGCCACTTGGTCTAAACTCACTTTGACTATTGGTCTTATCCTACATGGTCTAATTCCATTTCCTCTACAACCAGTTTGTCTAATTACCTTTTGGTCTAATAACCACTTCGCCTACCTATTTGGCTGTGTGTTATACATGTAAGTTCGCCGCCTTTTGCGTTACATGCCAATTTCACTACAAATGGCAACTTTTCACTTCAAAGACCTGTATCTCGAAAAGTATACACCCTAATATAAAACTATATATTTTCTGAAAGGAAATTCCTCAAGGAATCTAAATCTGCAATAAAAAAAATGAACCAGGTGCAAGATAAAAGAGTTATTAGGAAAAAATTCAGGAAATTTAGATTTTTTTAATTTTCATTGTTTTTATCGTCAAGTCATCTATAATCACCCAAATATTAATAATATTATTATATTCTGGAAAAGAATAATAAAGACTTTCAAACAAGGTATAATTTATTATGGTTCACAATTTTAGAATGAAAAATATAACGATATGAAATTTAGCCCTGAAAATATAGCTTTTTTCAAATTCATGAGGGGGTTGGGTCCTGCCAAGTACTGTTACACAATCAAACATATTGCTAAAGTGATATGATAGTATAAAGCAGTTTAAAAGCTTCAATTTAGTGCTAAATTCACAATCATAGGCTCAAATTTGGCAGAGATATTGCAGTTTTCCCAACGGTACTACAATATCTCTAATTCCTAATGGCTTTGTACAGGAGGCATTGCCTTTTTAGGTCAATAACGATTGTTGAGTCTTCCTGGTTACTATTGTAACATCAAACCTATTGTTCAGTGATTTCATGGTATAAAGCAATTAATAAGCTTCATTTTGGTACCACATTCACAGTCATAAGCCAAAATTTGGCAGAGAAATTCAAGTTTTCCCCAAATCAACCACAAAATGTAAATTTTCCCATTGACTTTGTACAGTGTCTTTCCAGTGACTTTCCAGCACCACCCCTACTGTCCCAAACTTAAACCATTGTAACTCTGACACCAGAATGTTACCTAGAACAATGAAACTTCACAGGGAGGTAGCACAGTAACATAGCTTCAAAATGAGATAAAATTTGTTACATAAACTTTCTTACTTTGGAAAATGTTGACAAATTAATGCTGAAAAATGGCAAAAAGCGTAAGAGCACCACCCTACTCGGGTGGCGAGTTCATAACACACGACCATTTACCACTTTGTCTAATCCCCATCTCGTCTAATGTACATTTCGTCTAATGTCCAGTTTGCTTTATGCCCACTTTAATAGTCTATCCAGGGAGATCACTCTGGTCTATCACCACTTGGTCACTTTCCAGTAATAAACTTGTAATAGACCACACATTCATTTGGGCATTAGACAAAAATGCAATTGGACCATTTGACTTTCAGACAAATTGGCAATTAGACCAAGTGAGAATGACACCAAATATGTATTAGACCGAAGGGAAATTAGAACAAATGTCAAGTACACCACATGGGATTATTACATGTATGTTTCATTAGACAAATGGAGAATTAGACCAACTCCTGTTTTCAGACCAAGTGGATACATTACGAAAATTCTCGTTTAAACCAGGAAGCTATCATAGAACACCAATTTCGAGTTCCAAACCATTCTCACCACCCCCCCCCTCTACTATCCCGATATCAGCAATCCTTTTCATGGATAGTTAAAGGTGGTCCTTCACGAGCATCGCTAAACTAAAACGAGAAATCAAGATGCGCTATGTGTGCTCGCAGCCATATTGTTCACAAAGCTTAGAGCATGACTTAATTTTCATACGGTTACACGCCAGCCAATCGCGATCGCGCTGTGAAAGCGATTCGCGATATACAACATGTGTGTGGATACTGTTTGTGTGTATAGTGCACTGTATCAGTGCATGGACACTACTTTCTAGTAGTGTCCATGATCAGTGCACGAGTGAATACCTGGGCCGAATACATTGCAGTGTTCGATGTTTGGATCTCGAGATGTAATATATATTATGTGTATTACTAGTATCACCTTCTCGCTTGCACGCGAATCACTGCCGATAAGAAATCGGCTCATGAATTCGGCAATCGTTCGGGTGTTCTAGCTTTCGGTTTTTGGACCACTGCGTAAGAGTCGCACATCGTTGGTATGAATGGGCAGCTTGCAAAGTTCGTTACCGCGTACGTATTTTGAACTCCCTCTACACTATGGGAAACGTACATCTTTAAGTAAACAAACACACACTCGCCCTGAAGGAGAAGTGACCATGGCCTGGCAGCGCTGGCAGCGAGAGAAGAAGAATAAGAAGAGAGAGAGAGAGAGAGAGGGAGAGAGGGAGAGAGGGATAGGGAGAGAGAGGTATTATAAACATGCAGGAGTCCTGAACTAAAATTGGACTTGAAATGACAAAGAAGAAGCATAAGCTCATCTGGCTCTTCAAGTCGGATGAGCTAAAAAGGAAAGAAAAAGAAGAAAGAAGAAAGAACTTTAACTCTTATCTAGGAAAGAGGAGAAAGAAGGAAAAAGAGAGATGCATAGGAAAATAGAAGAAAGAAGAAAAACAATGAAATACATGAGATAAAACAAAGAGATACATAAAAAAGTAAAAGCAAAGAAAAGTGTCAGGAAAAAGAGAGGAGAAAGAATGGGAAAAAAGAGGATGAAAGAGAAGGAAAAACGAAAATCGCCTGATAATGATTATTTCTCTACCGTGCCCCTCAACCAGAGCCCCCACAACTGTAGGTTAGACCTTTGGTCAACCCATCTTGAGACTGCGCCTCACAACGTCATCATCGGCCCCAAGGAGTCCCTCCCATCAGGATCCCGTGAACCCTGGCCGTTCTGGCTCTGTTTGAACCGCCTGCGGGCTGGAGTCGGCCGTTGCAAGGTATTTATGGCCAAATGGGGCATTGACACTGAAGGAAGGCCAGTATGCAAATGCGGAGCGGAGGAGACCATGGTCACCTCCTACAATGCCCTCTTCTCCCCTTCCCCTGCTCTCAAGCTGATCTTACTTCTCTTTCGCCTAATGGGATCGCCTGCGTTCAATACTTAATGGGTTGAGTCTAATTAGGATTCCCCTAAGAATCAATATAATATACAATGCATACTATGACCTTTACAATGTAATCAGGTATAATTATGAATCAAACAGAAGAATAGGAGAAAGGACTCGAGAAGAAGAATGATTATTTCTGTCACATACAATGCAAGACAGTATTTTTTTTATTTGTATTTTTTTATTTTCTTAATTCGCTAATTGTGGGTCATTTTGCTTCGTTCAAAATTTCAATTTGATCTTCATCTAAATTTGAAATCACTTTGTTATGTTTTGGGGAATTAAAAAAGAAATAATAATTTCGCTAATTGTGGGTCATTTCACCTGGTTTAAAATTTCATTTTGATCTTCATCTAAATTTGTAATTATTTTTGGATATGTCAATGTCTTAACCCTAATCAGACTGGGGTGTTTTGGTAGCTGTCAAGACTGGGGGGGCCCATGATGGCCCCCCCCCCCTAAGATCTCGGCCGCCGATCGCGCGACCGCGCCGAAAATTTGCACGATGGTAGTAAGCCATGTAATCTACAAGACTGCGCTGTTAATTTTTCCAAAATAATATTAATTTTTTTTATATGAGTTAATTATGCTAATTTATGCATGAAATCATACTTTTTGCTCTAATTGAAAAAAATAAAGCTCCTAGAATGCTAATTTTGTGTATTATTATTCCTTATAGCATTCCTAACAATTGTACTAGAAAAAAATTCTCATTTCAAAATTAATTTCTTATGTATTTTATTGTTTTATGAATTTCTTATGTATTTCTTTGTTTTTTCGACCTTTTGTTTTTCTTTTTTTTTTACGCAAAAATCATTTAAGAACCATTTTTAAGCATAAATATGCTAAAATAAATTGATTTCAGCCAATGAAAGTGAAAATAATCATATCTTTATGAATTAGGTGAGAAAACTCAATTTGCATTGACTTTGTACACAAAATCACGTTTTTGAGCCATTTTCGGTCTGACGGATATTTTTGAAAATCGTGCAGCATCGTAACGGTACGACCGATTTTTGCGAAAATGTTTTCAAAAGATGCGCGAGACTTGAAAGTAAAAAGTCAGCAAGCGGCGCGATCAAAAAATTTCGTGCGGCGGAGTGGTCGCGGAAAATGTCGAGGGGGGGGGGCCATGATGGCCCCCCCCCTGTCTGATTAGGGTTAAAACAAATGGAATACAAATTCACTATTCCTAGATTTCTTTCAGCCAAGAAGCTCTTAAAAGTTTGTTTATACTATTACGTAAGATGAACAGCTGCAATCCAACTCCAAGCTGTGGTCATCAGCCTGTTGCAGTGGTTGTGGTTTGTTATCAGCTCTTAAAGGCGCTCGCAACTCGCAGATCGTGGGGAATGCGCGTTTTTCCAGAGCTCCATTGATTCGTACACAATCGACAGTGGCTTACACATGGGTCGGACTACTGGGGACTAACTTTCGGACAGCACGAACATAACGAAGTTGACCGAATTCAGTCAGTAAATAGGGTCAATAGCTTCGGATTCTAGAGTCCTCAACATTTTTTAGTTTACAGACTTTCAACGGGTCTCTTCGTATAAATTCAAAGTGAGGACTTGTATAATGCTCCATTTCAAAAACTGAAACATAGGCTAGATTTACTTCGGAATTCTGGTTAGTTAGTCTAGCCATGAAGGATTAACCGGATTAACTCCAGATGCGTTGTCGCTGAAGATTACGCAACACGCCTCAGGCTCTGATTGGAATGTTATCTTTTCATCCGAGATAAGGTGCTTTCCCCATGTTTTATCAATTATACGTCCCTTTAATATCAGCTGTCAGTTCACCCCTCCCTGGTTTAAACAAGAGAACTGAAAACTCTCCCAAATTTGAAAGTGGGGTGATAGAAAACCTCGGTAGACCTCCATGGACATTACACGCAAGGCAATATCAGCTCTTATCAGCTGTCAGCCCACCCCTCCCTAGTTTAAATGAGAGAAATTAAAACTCTCCCAAAATTTGAAAGTGGGGTTTTAAAAACCCCGGTAGACCTTCCATTGACATTAGATGCAAGGCAATGGGGTTCCTGTGTTATAGCTAGCCGGGGTTTATTTTCACGTAATGATAAACCTTCATTTGATTTGAGACACCTCTTGACAGTATCTTTAACAGAACCTGTCCTATCCAGTTAGCACATTGAAAAAACTCAGATTGTCATCCTTAAAGGACAAAGAAACTTTTGTAGTCCCACGCTGGTTGTTTAATGTACTTAAAGGGATTTAGTAACTTCCCAAAACAAGTGCAAAAGAGATCAAAATAAATAAAATTCTATTGCTCTGACCGTCAAAACAAACTTCTGAAAGTTTCAGATCAAATGAAAGTCATTAACTATCTTAAAACAGTGAAATTTCAAACGAGGCTAAGTATACGGCTGTGCATGATTAATTTATACCACTCCATTGCAAGCTTAGCACCCCGGTAGGCATGGGGACTTCACGACAGGAAGTGCGGTGAAAACCATGCGCGTTGAAACGCACACGGTTTTTAAACGCGTCACGGAATGGGTTTGAAAATTTGAGTTTAAAATCATAGATATCTCGAAAGTAAAGCAAGCAAGTAGACTGCAATTTTGAAGGAATACCAGACTGACCTACATTTGTATGTGTTCATAATCATGTTGGCAAAATGAGCTAAATCCAATAAATTGCCATTTGAATATCATTCAATACTGCATCCCTTTAAAGTAAAAAAAAAACTTCCCTTAACCCTATTCTGACTGGGCTTTTCAAGAGGAGATTTTGACTGGGGGGGGGGGGGTCAATGCATTGCTCTTGCATTACTCTTTGATTGCCACAGGGCCTGTTACGACGGGTAATGACGCACGATGCATGTCACAATCTGGTCACAAAAACACATTTTTTAAACGTTTGGGACCAACATTTGACGTCTTCACCCGAAAGTCGTCACTGGGATTCGAGCCTCGGTCCATTCTTATCAGCTTGTGGACATTTTTTGAAAAAATAAATAAAATTATTTGAATAGTTTACATTGTGGAAAAAAAAATCAGCCTACAAACTGACGTGGATCGGACCCAGGTTCGAATCCATGTGACATCTTTCAGATGGTGACACCACAGGTTGGTCCTAGACGTAAATAATGTGTCATTATGCTTCGCTGCGACATTAAGAGTCGTTACAAGACGTACATGCATACTCGTATTTTGGCACAGGCCTACATGTACTTTACTTACTATTCACTCAACATAATTCATTTTCTGTTCAATACAAGTGCTGGAAGATTTTAGAGTCAATAAAACAGTTTGGCCCATATTCTGAACTGAAGACTACATGTATATTTGTATGAGTCGCAAGTTGTAGCAAGTTCGTGAAAAGCTATTGTGTGATCCTTTTTTTCTAATGCATCAGTCAAAATCAGACAAAAGGATCGCACTACAGTCTGTTTAAAAAAAAATGATAGATTCGGGGAAAAAATAATTTACATGTAGGTGTGAAATATTTTCAACGGATGTGTGTATGTGGTACCAAATTAAAGCCAAAATATTTTTCTTGCTGATGCACTCTGTTCTGTATAATTTGCTTTCGTAAAACAAAAGTTATGCTAAATTCTGTGCGACAAGGAACAAATCGAAATTACACACTTCTATTGTTCTGGATTGCTGAATTCATGGCCATTATGCGATACCTACACAAAGGCATGGGACGGCGTGCGAAAAATGGATTTTTCTTGATTGTAGAAAAATAGCCACATCTCAAAAATTGCTGCACCAGATGTAATGAAAAAAAATTGCAGAAGAAAGTCTGACTTTCATGCTTTATGAAAATACCAAACAATACCATGTTGACTGTGATTAATCTTCATACTATAAAAAAAATGTTTTCCACTTGTACTATTTTATTTGACAGAGACTGAACACATGTAGCTTTGCACGAACTTGTGACTCATACATGTACATGTACAAATCCAGTCTTCAGTTCAGAATATGGGCCAATGTGTTAATTAAAAAAAAAAAATTACTATTTGTTTTACAAATTTATATGGCATACATAATTGAATTGATTCTTACCTCGTTGCGGTGGCGATGGCTGTGCAATGTCGGTATCCCCACGCGCTAAAGATAAAGATACAGATACAATAATTAGAAGAGGTCAAACCATACAAAAAGCTCAAATGCAAAAGGCCCTAAATTCACTATTGTTCAAAGTTATTGATATTGGATCATTTTTAGGTCTGTATGATCTGTCTCTAAAAAATAGAAACTTCACTTCAATTTTGACAGCAATTATATAAAAAAAAACAAAAAAAACTACGCAGTCTTCGAATAAAACTTTTCCATAGGCACCAGCATGTACAGAAATGCCTTATATTTTAAGTGGTTAAGAATTTTTTTCTCTAAAGCTACAAAAGGGTCATTCCATGCCAATTCACCCAATGAAAGTGCAATTTTGCACCCTTCCGTCTCAGAATTTGCTCAAATTTGGTACACATAAAGTTTAACATTACCTTCCCATGAAACAAAAAAAAATTAGCGTAAACGGTCCGTCGGTTTTCGAGCTATGGCCCGCCCTTTTTGATTCGTTTTGGCAAAAATGGGTGTGACCTTCCATCTCAACGGCACAATGCGCCTGAACTGGTTGACCAATTTTTTTTAAACTGGTACCATTCAAAAGGAAATTCAAAGAGGAATTCAAAAATGGTATCAAAAATATTATAGGAGCAATTTAAAGTGCTATGACCTTTGGCCTTTCCTTTAACCTTGATTTTGACCCCCAGACGAATAATATTTTTACTTGATTGTCAGTATAATATTAACATAACATGTAAATATCTAGGATGATATTTTATTTCTTCACCTTTAAAAAATCTTTTTAACGTAATTTACAAAGTTACTGTTACCCCCACATACTGATATTTGTGTTGGTAATGTGTGTACAAGACTCCATTATACATGAATACTTTCAAACTGAAGTAACATTACAATCAAATGCCATAATGTATTCCATATCTGTTGCTGATGCTTCAAAGATCTCAAGGATGTATCCAGTTTGGGACAGTAGAGCTGACTACATGTAGGAAGCATTTCGTTTCTGTCAAAACCGCAGATTTCTGATGATTTGTATGTATACCTATTGCACCCCAATCAAAAGGGCTAAACAAATGTCTCTATTCATAAGCAAATGGAGTCTACGTACATGTATACATTATCATTGTGTTTAATGTTTCCTTTATTACCTGAAATGTTTAGTTTCCTGTTTTAATTGAATGTAATTTAACTTCAGTTTGGAAGTATTCAAGTAAGCCTATAATGGAGACTTTACACACATTACCAACACAAATATCAGTATGTGGGGGTAACAGTAACTTTGTAAATTACATTTAAAAGAGTTTTTAAAGGTGAAGAAATAAAATATAATCCTAGATATTTACATGTTATGTTAATATTATACTGACAATTAACATACATTCGTCTGGGGGTCAAAATCAAGTTTAAAGGAAAGGTCAAAGGTCATAGCACTTTAAATTGCTCCAATAATATTTTTTATACCATTTTTTAATTCCTCTTTGAATTTCCTATTGAATGGTACCAGTTTCAAAAAAATTGGTCAACCAGTTCAGGCGCATTGTGCCGTTGAAATGGAAGGTCACACCCATTTTTGCCAAAACTAATCAAAATGGGCGGGCCATAGCTCAGAAACCAATGGACCGTTTATGCTAATTTTTTTTGTTTCATGGGAAGGTAATGTTAAACTTTATGTGTACCAAATTTGAGCAAATTCTGAGACGGTAGGGTGTAACCCATTGGGTGAATTGGCATGGAATGACCCAAAAGCAGATTTAATCTCTTTTAATTAATTTAATAATAATCTCGTTAATTGAGGAGGTTAAGCTATATATCACTAGGCTACTTTAGGCCTTGAGGAGAGTGGGGGAATAATAGTCCCTGTAGCTCTAGTGCCACAAAAACGTCTTCAAAGGTAGTGTGCAATATAGTTGTCAAGACTGTATCTAGTTGTTTTTAGAAATTAAATCTTTTTTATTTTAAATATATATAATGAATTATTCTGATGCATGAAATTATATTTCATAATTGTTGCTCAAAAATCACTGAACACAGCACATAGAATTTAATTGTGGGTGTAAGAATTCTTTGCAGCATTGTTTTACTTGCAGTAAACTATTAATAAGACAAACAGGTATGACAATAAAAGACAATAAATGTCTCATCTATTTTTTTCCTTTTGTTTTGTGACCTTTTGTTTAAAAATGGCTAATTATCTTTTCAAAAATTGTACAGAACCTTTTTGAAGCTTAATTATTCTGCAATTATTTCACCCGATGAAAGTGAAAATAATCATATCTTTGTGAATATCACTTTTATGCCCTATTACTTCAGTACTTAAAGGGGAATTATCCCCTCAGAGAAATTTGGCTTCAGTGAATGGAGACAAACCCCCAAAGCATATTGGTAAAAGTTTCAGAGAAATCAGGCAATGAATAAGAGAGATATGAATTTTCAGATTTTGAGACCACTCATGATATGGAGATCCTCAAATTGGCAATGCGACCATGATGAGTGATGTAATGCAGGGAGATCTTTCCGATATATATTGTACACATTGTACTAAATTCCTCTTTTTTCTCGATTCTAAAGGGAGAATAAGGAATCTTTTTATGTGATGGATATGTAAATATATCAAAGTCATAATATATCATGAAAAGAAAAGCTCTTCTATTGTTAGAATGAAAATAAAGAGACATTTTGAATAGTTTTTGTGCACACCATATGGGGAGTTCTCCCCTTGTGACATCACAAATGGTGACCGCGTTGCCAATGGGAGATTTCCTATGTCATTAGAGATCTCCATATTCAAATACTCATAACTTTCTTATCATTTATCCAATTTTCACCAAATCTTCAGTAATGTGCTGATTTGATTTTTCTGCATCCACAGTAAGCCAATTATCTACAAAGGGACAATTCCCCTTTAACATTCATTAGCCCCTGCATGAATCAGGTACTCACAATCACATGTTGGAATATTCTGCCATTCGGGGAGATTTTGTCCAACTTCCTGCGCCGCACCCTGATTACCCTCAAAGTCGACACCATCAGCTCCGCATGTGACCTGAGGATTTCCAGACGGTTCATAGCCTTCATCACAGGTAATGGTAGCAGTATCACCAATCAAACGTCCGCCTAGGGTGTCCAATGCAAACTGCCCATTGGCTAAGCCTTCCTCAGCTGAACATTTCTTTTCTGCAGAAGGAAAGCAGCATGGTTATGATTAAAGTGCAATATGACAATAAATTTAGTAAATATTGTAATAAACACTGATTCATGGTTACAAACAATCATTCATAGGTAATGGTAGCAGTATCACCAATCAAACGTCCGCCTAGGGTGTCCAATGCAAACTGCCCATTGGCTACGTCTTCCTCAGCCGAGCATTTCTTCTCTGCAGAAGGAAAGCAGCATGGTTATAATAGTGCAGGTATTTCTCATAAATTATTCATGATTACAAACAACCATCTGTATGGTTCTCGGACAAATACACCCATGAAAATTACCCCCGGACAAATACCTAACCCTATTTCGGGGGGGGGGGGGTGGGAGGGTAACTGTCGGCTGGGTAATTGTCAAGGGGGGAGTTGTCCTGATACACAGTCACATATACGTATATAATGTAAGCAGTCCAAATTCCAATATTATGCTACACCCAAGAGACCATCCAAAGGAAGATGAAAAAATCAAACATTGTAGACAGGGTTCGGTAACATGTTTCCTCCTTTTTGGAAGGTGAATATTACCTTTTGAGTGGAGGCCTTTTAGGTTAGAGTGTATACAAGCCTAGAATGTCACCTTCTATTTTAATTTTCTCTGTTCTTCCCATCCCATGGGTTTCAATAAAAAAATAAATAAATCTATAAACGAATTAAGCCACAGGAGAAAGGTGCATTTTAGAGTGAACAAAGAACAAAATAAACCACAATACATGTATGTACAGCCAGAAGGCACAAAAGGTTCTGTAAAACAATGAGTTTTTTATCTCATGAAAAGTTGCGTCATGAATTCAAATTAACTACATGTATTATCAACGCTTACCCCGCATGTAGATTGTGTAGCTGACCTCACAGCATTTATTAGTGACACCATCACAAGCTTGGCAGACAATGTCACACTCTCCTGCAGCAATTCGCATACTCTTGTTGATGGGGTAGTTGCAATTTGATAGCGTGGCTCCATTGAGACTTTCTAACGGGATATCACTGGTGTTAACCAAGCGGTATGGCAGACTCCCCGTTAGGTAGTAGTATTCATCTTCTTTGTCTGTCGTGGGGCAAGCTGGTTCATTGCCAAGGAATTCAAATGAAAGTATATATTAGTTGACTACATGTATGAATCAAACAGTTTTAAACAAATATTTGGCATCGCATTAGTGATTTACATGTACATTTTGTCCGTTTTGTCTGTCTTGGTTCACCAGAAAAAGAATTTAAATCAAAGTGAGATTAGTGATATTTATTGATAATAATCTTACTATTAAGTTTTAAACAAATGTACCTCACAGCATCATTTATTTTCTTGTTCATGTTGTAGGTTTTGTCTGTCATGGAGCTGACTTGGACAACTGGAGGGGATTTGGGTCACCAGGGATTCAATATCGAAATGTAATTAACAATATTAATTGATAGTAATAACAACTAATAACAAGGATATGTACTATTCCAAAATGACCTTACAACATCAAAATACACCAATTGTCACATACATGTACCTTGACACCTGCGGCATAGCATGACTTTTCATTTAAAAATTAAACTCTGTGTATGAAATTTGAGATGTTTAGCTATGTGACTATGAGACAAGATTTCTAAAGTTGTAAATCTGCCTGCCACGGTGATGTGGTCAACATGTACTCTGAGCCAAAGTCTCCCGTTTGCTGGGGGGTGGGGTGTCAGCAGACGAATATCACGCTTAATAAGAGATGCTTGGGGCTGTAGTCTCTGTGAAAGTTCCTTATCTTAAACTCAAGATCTAACAGTTACATTTTTGTACATTACCATGTATATTTATTGGCACCCTATGTGACATTTCTTTAGTAGTCCAGAATATACTTACGATCAACAACAGTTGCTGTGATAGTGTACCCTACTGTACAGCAGTTATCAAAATCATCGCAGGCTTGGCAGGTAATGTCACATGCCCCTGGGCCAACCTGAACAACATCTCCTACAGGGTAGTTGCAGTTTTCCAGCCTTGCTCCATTCTCATCTTCCAATGGTATGTCGTTGAGTTTAATTTCGATTTTACCAGAACCATCCGTTATTTCGTAATTTTCATCTTTCTTTTTTGTCGTAGGGCACTGGTCATCAACTGCAGGGGATGAAATGATGATATCAAAGTAATATGATTTAATGTTGTACATGTAATAATGATGATGTTAAAAATAATGATCTCTACTCTGATAAAACTATGCTTTATTCAAGATCTGTAGACATCAGTGTTGTAGAGATTGATGGCTCCTCGCTATATAAGGATAATAATTTACCATTAAGAGGGGAGAAACCATTATATTTGAGTACGATCAATTCTGTCCAAGGCATTGAGTCATCTCGTCTGCTCTTTCTTTCATCCCGACAAGATGACAGCATTACATGGCCTGTGTTATCACACCGGTACAATGTAATTGACTCTCCACAGTGTGTTAAAAATTTGAATTGACAAAATTATCCAACAAAAAGTGTATATGAGGATAAACATGTATCTTTTACAGCTGCCATGCTTACTTATTTTGTCGGGATAAAAGAACATTAAATCAGACTTTTTGGGGATCATGGATTCCAAGGCAACTAAAATCAATTTCAATATAAGAAGAAATCCTTTCCCTTACTCTCTCAGGTGCAATCATTTAAGTAAACTCATTTTCAATAATTCAGGGAAAAGTATAAATGGGAGTTCACAACATGAGGGCAAAGGAGCACTTATGGAATACATTCACATACATATTGCTTTCATAATCAGCTTTGAATTGTCAGAAATAACCATTCAATAATAACCATTCAAGTCAGTAGAAATATTGTATGAATTATGATATGTATGATATGCAGGCGTATAATACATTCATTGATATCTGTTCTGAACTGTATGATAAACATTTTACTCTTAAGGAGAAAAGCAGAGAAGAAAAATCAATTCGAAAACCTTGGATAAATAATTTCCTTAACGGAGAAATAGATTGTATAAAAAATTGAAGTTAAAGTTTTCTGCAGCACTAGATAGTAAATATAAAGCTTTTAGAAACAAAGTTACTTTTCTGTTAAGACAAGCACGAACAAAGTACTACAGTGATACACTGCCCTCCAAAAGTTTGGGTACACCTGATGTCAGCTCTGTTTTGGATCATTTTGAGGCATTTTATGTCCAGTATTTCTGTCCAAATGATGTTTAAGTAGAAAAAAAAAGATACATTATGCAAACAATATACTTACGATTACCAGCAGTCCTTGGAATTTAAGAATTACTCAAAAATATGCAAAAGTGCAAAAACATGATTTTGCACTAATTTATTCAATTATTGAAAAAAGAAGACATCTCAGTAATAATGGTCCGATCAATGTAAAATTTTGTATGGATGTTAAGGCATATGTAAATATAACCCTGTACTGTTTTGTATTTTGAGACAACACTTTATTAATTATGCAAATTTATGCAAATTAAAGGTCTATTTTTAGAAATTTATAAATTTTTTGTTTTAAAAATTGCTATGAAGCCCATTTTTGGGTAAAAGTTGCTGAGTATAATAGTCAACAACATTTTGATTAAAAGTTGGACGTTCTCCATGACTTCCTTTTATTATTTGTTTTAATTCCTATTGTTTTCGATTATTTTTATTTTTATGTATTTCTTAATGTTTTTTGGCTCTTTTCTGTTTCAGAAAATGAAGCAAATATTATCTTACATTCTATCTAGGTCTGACATACAATAATGCAATGTTGTATAACCTAATAACACACTGGGCATTGTTCAGAACAATAGTTGCACTACGCTGTAAGGAAAAAGTCACAAAAGGCATATTTCGAGTTGGCAGCGGTTGCGCAGCAGTCAAGGATGTTTTATAGTTGGTTAAATTGGCCGAGACCTCCCCCAGTCAGAACAGTCATCATTTAATCTTTATATAAAAACTTATTAAGTAAGGAACCATTGTTTTGATGTGTCATTAGGAAAGTTTTAAAATATCGAAAAAAATTCAATTATTGCCCATTTGTGTACTGACTGCACCATTCACCTGAATTGCTCTACAACACTCTTAATTGCATCTAAAAGGGTATAAGTATCATCTTGGACATCTTGAAATCAATCAAGGTACATTTCAGAAACATAAAAGAGCCAAAAACATTGCGAAAACAATCGAAAACAATAGAAAGTAATAAACAAAAGAATACAAAGGAATTCATGAGAAAGTCCAACTTTTTAATCATACTTTGTTGAGTATTATACTCAGCAGCTTTTAACAAAAAAATGGGCTTCATAGCAATTTTAAACAAGTATTGATAAATTTCTAAAAAATAGACCTTTAATTTGATAAATTTGCATAATTAATAAAGTGTTGTCTCAAAATAAAAACAAAGAGTACTGGGTTATATTTTACATGTGCCTCAACATCCATGCAAATTTTACATGAGATCAGACCATTGTTAGCCGAGATATCTATTTTTTAATAATTGAATGAATTAGTGAAAAATCACGCTTTTGCACTTTTTGCATATTTTTGGAGTAATTTCTAAATTCCAAGGAGACTTGGCATGGTAATCATGAAGTATATTAGTTGCATAATGTATTTTTTTACTTAAACATCATTTGGACTGAAATACTGGACATAAATTGCCCCAAAATGATCCAAAACAGAGCTGACATTAGGTGTACCCAACTTTGGAGGGCAGTGTATGTTTAAATACAACTCTAAGAATTGAAGAAAACTTGGGGCATAATCAATGGTATTTTGAATAGAAAAGCTAAAGTCTTGCCGAATCATTTCAAAGTCAATGACGTTATAATAGACAATGAAAAGGAATATCCGAACTGTTCAATAAATGTTTAATGAGGTAGGAACTAAAACAGCTGCTCAGATTCTCGCTCTTACAAACACCATTTAGATTATATGAATGCTTCAAATCCTAACTCGTTATTTTTCCACTCCTACAACTGAAAATGAAATCATTAACCATTTTTAAGAATTTAAAGAACACAAATAGCACTGGAGTTGATGATCTTAGTCAAAACATAATAAAAAATCTATTCATGCGCTATAGCCAACCATTGTTACATATATAAACTTTATCACTTTCACTGGACAATTTCCCGACGGCTTAAAACTGCAAAATTGTTCCCGTGCCAAAAACGGGGGACCCTCATGACATTAACAACCATGCGACCTATATCTTTACTACCATGTTTTTTCAAAATTATTTGAAAAAATAGTTTACATTCGTCTATATAAATTTCTTGAACATTTTATATATTCATCAATATGGCTTTCGGCCAAATCATTCTACTGACCATGCACTCATTGATTTTACTGATGTTGTATGTGGGCAGTTCCAGCGTTACGGACATTACATTTCAGACCAATTTTTCCTACTTCAAAAGGTCATTAAGATAACATAACTCTTCTATTCTGAACTCATAACATGGAATCATAAACCAAAAACTATAGACTATAAACTGTGCAAGTTTCAATCCATTTCCGTACATGTTGTGGTAGTTACGCCATATATCGTAACTGTTACGGACATTACATTTTTTGGACAAGACTTTTTACATACCTTTACATTCATTGAAAAGTCTGTGAGTTTAGGTACACAGAAGTCCAATCTCCACATAAATTTAAAGGTAATGAAATGTTTCATTGGATTAAAGTTGAATTTAATGAAACAAATGATGCATGTACCCGCTAGAGCCACAATTGTGGCGTTACGGACATTACATTTTAAGCGTTACGGACATTACAAATTTGTCCACTTTTATTAAGTAGAAGGGGTCACATTTAGTGGTAATATTTTGTATTCTTTTCACCTGGATGGTAATAAATACACATTCTAAAATGTTCCAAAGCATTTTCATGAATTTTTTATGTCATTGGTTGCCAATTTGAGGACTATTTGTTTGGTTTAATCTGGAACTTTATTAGCTTGTTGATTTTTGCTATTTTATGGGAATCAAAAAGAATTATTATATGTCTACAATGGGTAAATGATCCATAAAATGACATATAGTTTACCTTTTGACTTTGTATAATAATATTTTAACTCATAACATCTTAAAATGTAATATTAGAGAAGCGTTACGGACATTACACTTTTCATACACTTGAATGTACCCAAAGCTGAGCCTAACTCTATACGAATAAACAACTTTTATTCTTATTGAAAATAATGTATATTGTTCATCTAACATTCAATATGATTTTTGGATCTTGAAGGATGCTTTTCCATTCTCCTTTTTCACGATTTGTTGAATTTACAAAGTCTTGTAAATGTTAATGTAGTCTTCACAAGTGTAAAAAAAGTCTTTTCAGACATATCATTCATTCATTCTGCTTCCATGTCAGTTTGGAGGTAGATATGGTTACTTCTACCCACAGCAGAAGTAGGTAGCAATACTATGATTTTCCCTCTTCCACAAATGACTCCTCTTCTTCACTGTATAAAAAGAAATTTGTGAATTTTTGTCTTTTCAAAAACTTAATTGTGTACCCATCAGTATGGATCCTTCTTATTTGTGCGACAAAGTACTTTGCAAATTTTGTTTTGTCTGAAACCCCAAATGAACAAAATATCCTATAGGAGCAGTTGTCAAAGAAGTATGCATGTGGTTACACCTTTTCCTCATCCTCCTCTTGTCCTCCAGTGTCACTTTAAATGTGTCCACCAAGCTTGCTCTATTTTGCTTCTGAGTACAGCTTGTAGTGAATGCATGCAGTGATTACAGGTTTTAATTAATTGACTAAAAAAATGTTCAAAATCACCTGTAATGTCACAAACTAATGTTACTATTAAGGGCCAGCATCTATTTATTGATAGATTTCCATATTGAAGTATAAAATCAAAACAATATCCTGCAATCGTATGCATTCTCATCTTTGCTGCAAATGTGTAATGTCCGTAACACAATGATGATGTAATGTCCGTAACGCTTTTTTTCCATGAATTATGAAAAATTAATAAAAAACCTCTTGATATGTTGTGAGATAACACATTTTAGCTTTGCATTTGAATTTGCAACAAAATTGGACCAAAACACAGGGTGCTATAAAAACTTTTGTATCTAAAACGTTACGGACATTACACTTCAAGCGCGATAGAAATCAAAAAGTTTGAAAAGGCTTTTTTTCAGAAAATATTGTATTCCTTCCAAAATCCTGTTGAATGATTTATAAATGGGTCCTGAGCTTTATTATAACATAAAAATAATCACCTGAAAGTCATTTTATGGTAAGATTTTTACTTGAGAACAAATATATGCAAAACGCACTGAATTTTATGGCAGTTTTTTGGAAGAAACACCTTTTTTCAACAGCTGAAAAAATATGTTTTACGACTTGGGAAACAATTTGTTTTATTATATCCTGTTGATATAACCCTTCCTGAATACTTTCCAGATTAAAACAAATTTGTTTCTCTATTTTCATTTTTTCACCCTTGGGTTTCATTTTTCATGGAATTGCCCATGTAACGCATTGCACTCAAATAAGTTTGTTATTAGTATATTTTTAGACCTTTCAAAAGCCTTTGATGTCATGGATCACAACATATTACTTTCCAAATTATCAAGATATGGTATTCGTGGTATACCTTATTTATGGTTTAACCCTTTGAGCGCGGGCCTGTGAAATGCGATTGTTACTCCTGTGGCGGAGCGACTTTTTGTACACTGACAGTATTATAGAAATTTGTCATGTTTTGTGCTTTCATTACTCCTTGCATCTAACTCGGTCATTTTCATGATTTGTATTCGAAAAAAATAACATTAAATACATTTATGAAGAATTGTTAATTTGTTGGGATAACAAAAATTAGCTATCCTAATATCCAACTGATGCGAGAATCGTTATTAAAGCATACTGTAAATACTGAAGAGTGTAAAAAGATAAAAAATAAAAATTTATAGACAAGAACTGATACATAATAAGGAATATATAAAGACACAATACTGCCAAATCCGGAAAATACCAGAGGTGTATCGCAATAATGATTAGTAGAGGTATGCATCTTTATCACGAATAGAATGACAAATTGGATTTTATCTTACCTTATATACGTTATTAAGTTCATGGTGTTTAATTGCGTGCTGCGACATTAAGAGGTGTTATCGTTCATAGCGGTCTGTTAGCTTAATATTGGAACAAGAACTTTCTTAAGGGCAAATTAAAGTACTCGTCTTGCATAACGCAGGTATACTGTAATTTCTAATATAAGACGTGATTCATAAGTAAATTATTTCGAGCGATCATGCGTTGGCTGCAGGGAGATATTACGCAGTCAATAAAGGGAAATTTAACGCAAACACTCAGGACATTTTATGTAAATAAGACTTAATGTAGATATGTCTGTAGATGGATAGATTTTATTATCATAACTCGTCCTTACCTATTAATCTAATGAGATGGATGAATAATGGTGTATAAATCAGGCATATTTAGAATGGTGCTTCTTAGAATGTGAATTAAATTAGATATTATTTTTCAATTTCGTGTTTGTTTTCACTTCGCGAACTAAGGCACCATTCATTAAATGAATGCATAGTGATGACTTAGGATTTTGGAAAGAGAATCATATAGTGTGCTCTAACATTACACAGAGATTTTGTTGATGTTTTTCTTTAAACTTCTATGGGAAGGGTAGGATATTAATTTATCTCGGACTTTAAGGTAAATTCATATTTATATTCATGTTAATAGTGGGTGAGAACATGAAATCACATTCGCAAAAAAGAGCGAAGTATAAGAATGTAAGAGTCAATAAATGATAGATATTGTATTTAGGCTTATTAATAATACATCAAATACTTTTAAGCATTTTTGTTTGTGAATGATAACCAAGATTAGACTATGTTGCAAATTGCGGCTAGACTTACTTTAGAGAACGTCAATGTTACTTTCACGAGAATTTTTACATTTGTTCATTTTCCATAAACACGATGTACATAGCTTTGATCCATATATGAATAGAGACTGTGAAGGTCTGATAAAAGTTTTGGCAGTCCGATATATTTCCAACTGAAGTGTGGTTAACATAAACATATGGAGCTTAACTAAATTTTAGAATGTTGAACAGTCTTCTTTATTAATCGTATTTTAATCGTAACGTTCATAAAAGTATTAAACTGTAATTCCAAATGCAAATGCATTGTTATGACGATATATTTGAAGTCGCCTCTCAGTGTAGTAAATCCTCGGTAAGATGTGACTTTAGCTGCTTAAACAGTTTGGTTCATAGCTCTGCAACTGTTAACGACGTACTCTTTGTAGTGCATGCATCGCCGTAATCAGGTGCGGGTGAGACATTATAGATCAAACTTTGAGTCGTCGAAAAGGGTGTATCTATATATCTGGTGGTGTGTCTGGAGAGTTGATAATGACAGCAATTCCCCGTGGCAGACTAGATGAACGGGACATTTAATAGCAACCACATTTCATATCCGCGTCCGCTTTTCACCACACAACAAAAGAAAAAAATGGATTGAAGAACTGATTTTGGTTTCTGTGTCGTTACTTAATTTTTAATATTGGGTTGTGTTCAGAGAATGATCGCTAATTCTTTAGACGCACGTCTGCGAGGAATGTCAGATACAAAAAGGATTGCCATCTATCTATGATGTATATGTTGATAAAGAAATTTGTAGAGGTCTTCTGTCGCGCTTAAAATGAAATATATATTCATTTACAGTTGTAGGAGTTGGGAAATGATCATTTTTTAACTGATGTATAGACATAGGGTAGAAACATGAATATGGATTCATTAGGTAAAGAGTGTTCTTGCTGATAGCTGGTCAAACTCTGATCTGTAGAATATTACATATTATTATTGCTTCATTTAATATAGACACAATAGAAGTTGCTAACAATTCTATATTTGTGCGGCAAGGGTATGTGGTATTATAGACATTTGATTAAGATTTACAATGTTCTCACGTGTTAGAATGATTATTGTATATCGGTACGAAGCGTGTATTTCTGGCCATCATAAATGAGAATGTTATTGACATGTATACTAATCTGACATAAGGTTTGTTTAATGGGACGGGGCGAAAAATCGTCAAATTCTTGTCGATAAATATAATCATACTGCTAAGAGTCTTAAATATTTCGCGTACGCAATAAACAGTTGTCTCAGTATTTATGAAAAAATTGAGAGTGAAGCTGACTTCGTATAGCATTTAATGATGACAGGTATGGCTCATATCTATTTATGTTGTAGTTAAGCAGCTTCAGTGTACCGCTTCAATGATAGATGTGTGTCTACTGATAACTTGCGTTATTTGACAAGAAGAGATGATACATGCATATGTAGATCATTGCAATTGAATTACTGGACTCATACATGTACAGTGTACAATCAGTCCTTCAGTTAGAATATGGGCATGTGTTGTTTAAAAAAATACTTTTTGTTTGGAACACAAATTTATTGGTTCAATGATTCTTACGTGTGGAGGTGGCGGTGGCGGGTGTCATAGAGTGGGTTATTCGTAGCGCTCAAGCATATCGGTACCCTTCTCACCTGAGTGGGAGGACATTGTAGACAACCATTGCCCTAGACGTAAGTTCATAGCGGGGCTTTGACAGGGTCGACGTAGACCGTTTTTAGACGTATTTTCCTGACAGTATCAAGATTAGTAGATAGAGGTATGACCACTAGACTAATGTAGATCGTATGGCTCATAATAGATCTCTAGATGTGTTACATACTATTGTTAGTTTGATTTGTAGATATTGTTTATTAGATGTATTGATAATTTTTCATTGTTCTTTTTCTTTATACTGTAATTTGATATAGTGCACATTGGTTATCAGTCTTATTAACGTATAGATCAATAAGCAAAAGAAAAAAGACAAAAATGATATATAAAGACAAGGAAAAACGCGAGGGCTTCTGTTATAAATTTTCCGAGTGAAGGGGAGACGGTCGTACATGATATGTTTTTTTGTCTATCATTTTTCTACGTATGAATGCTAGAAACAGAATGATTGTCGTCTAGTTTTATTAATCTTTATTATACGGTTTGTATATTGATGCAGTTACTCCTATATTTTTTTAGGTGTACAGTGTTAATACGATATGAAAAAAGATGTGGGGGATGAGAATAGTTACCTGAACGAGACCATCCCAGGGAGGGCTCAATTGGGAACAAGAAAAGATAAGTGCAATCTAATTGACCGTTGATATAAAGTAATAAATTTGTGTAAATGTATTATATGTATCTATATTTAAGCCTAGTAAGATCATGAAATTACTATAAGTGTTTATATAGAGGTAGTAGTAATATCTATATCTAGAAGATATTCAATATCGAATATGAAGATATGAGAGGAAATATTTTAATGTGTAAGTTAAGGATGAGTAATATGATCATTTACATAATCTAGATGCATGAAGGCAATTTTCATGAATTGTGTTTAGCTTCATAATAAATACTGCACAATACTAGCCAGATAGTGAACTTTTATTGTGGGTGAGGTTTATTAGCAGATTGATAAAAACCCTATATAAAGACAACATGGTATGTATGAAAATCAAACTGTATTGTACTTATTTATCTTTCATTTTCGTTTGAGGAGTCTTGACGTTCGTATTAAAAATAGAGTACTATTATACTTTTCAAAGAGTTGTTAGATTCATGAAAATCTTGGTTGCGATTTGGTTGTGAGTCTCATCGGACAATCAATATCATTTACTTCGTTTTGGCCGATGATTATACTATGGTATTTAACTGAATTTTCTTAGGGTGAATTAGAGTATTATATTTATTTTAGGTTATGTTATGATATAATCATTTCGTCATATCTGTTATATAGAACTGTCCTATGATTAGTCAAGTGTTATTGTGTAACAGTATAAATTGAAATTAGAACCACGATTTTGCTGCTAATATAATTGTTTCTGACGTCTGTTTGAATATAAATTAAGAGAGAGGATTTTATAGGGGATCCTTATTTTGTATTCTGTCATTTGTACTGCACATTTGTATGCTACTTCTTTGTTGATTGTTTTGAGGATTTTTATCTGTTGTTCTATGTCTGTTTGTTTGTTAATGTCAGTTTTGTAATGTTATTTCATCTTTGTTATTTAATGTATTATTATAGTTAACTGGTTTATAATTTATGTTATTTTTACATTTAGGTCTTTAATGGTTCAAGCAGTATCACCAATAAAACGTCATCATCGTTTCATCTATAGATTGTTCTTTCTTTATTTTGGTTATATGATCTGTTATTCTTTTAATGGCCTCTATTGTTTATTTCTCTATAGTGTGGGCTATAGAGGAAGACTCATGGTTTTTATTTTTAAAGAGCAATATCTCGAATATATATTTATATTTATTTTAGTTTTATTGTGTCATGTATTTTTTTATTGTTTATATATTTATATTTAATTTATTATTATATTATTCAATTATTATTGTTTACTTTTACTTAATTATTTTAATTTAATTCATATATTATATTATTTTTATTAGTTTATATTATGTTATAGTTATCACATTAATATATGATATTATTATTATTAAGTTATGATTATTATATTAGCTATTAGTAGTAGTTATTAATTATTAATTATACTATTATTATTTAATTAATTTAGATATATATTTTGTATATTAATATTATTATTATTTTCCTTATCAGTTTATTTTACTTATTGATTTATCTTATTATTATTTTTCTTCTTGCATTGATAAGGTATATTAGCAGTCATTGGTTTATTATTATTATTTAGAGTTATTATTCATTATATTATTATTTATTATTATTATTATTATTTATATTATTAGTTTATATTATTCTACTATATTATTTATTTAATTCAATTTTTATGTAATAGATTTTTATATAATTATTATTATCATATATATATTATTATTGTTATATTTAGTTTATAATGAAATTACATATTCTTATTATATTTCTATTCATAAAATTACCTTATATATATTATTTTTTTTTTTTTTTTTTTTTGGGGGGGGTTATTTATTTAGCTTTTTTTGGGCGGGGACGGAGGGGGGAATCTTATGAAATCCAGGTCTACCCGCTATTTGAATATGGTGGTGTACTAATGACTTACAACTATTATAAGGGGGAGTTGAGGAGTAAGGAGTAAATCGGTCTGGGGATAAATTGTCACTGTGGGTGACGTTTGTAGGGTCTCTTGTTATTTTCTAATAACGTACAAGTGACATAAACCATGTATATGTGTAAATGAAGGTTAAAGCGTTAGCATCAATCGATTTCAATAAATATGATCACTACCACTAGAAGTATCTATAATAAATGTACTAACAAGAACTCTAAATAGGGTGAAAGATCAGTGACACATGTATATAGATAGATATGCTATAAAGGGATATCGGAATTGATTCGTAAATAACTGTTCCCTCCTTTTGATGGGGTGAGGATATCTACATCATTCGAGATAGCAATGTGAGTGGATATCTCAATAAGTTTGTTTACGAGAAGAGATAGTAGTAGACTATGAGTCTACGATAATTGTATAGTTTCATTATGACTTTTATTTTCGGTGATATTAATAAAGTGAATGAAAAAGAAATTGTACCAATTCTGACTCGTGGGGATTATTAAGTGAATAAAGGAAAATACAGAATAGATGAGATTATATAGGGGGTGGATTAGGGCAAGGGTAGTAAAGGTTGCATGTTAGGAGTCGAACAAAGAATGATATACATCACAATAATAATTATTGCAATTTAGATATATCAGAGTAAGAACAGGGTGCACAATAATGATCTGTTTGTTAAGAATAGGGACTATCTATTTAATTCAAGGAAAAGGGTTGACGTCATGAATTGCGGATTAATCACTAATTGCTGCATCAGTAATTAATTCGCTATACCCCGCTAACATACTCTTGGATAAGGTCGTCACGTAGGGTGTGATAGATCTTATCATTGCACGGGGTAATAGACGCTTTACCTCTTTCACTCTATCTCTTTCGCACTATTTAAAACTTTAGTGCCCGATTTTCTCTACTAGCTCCAATTTCACTATTATCTTTTCAGAAGTATGTTTATAACTATTTCGTTTGGTCCCGCGTTGATTAGAGACGAAATAATTTGCGTTCGTTGTGCTATTTGCTTGGGGTATCGGCTTGTTGTGACACTGAGTTAGGTTAAGAGCTCCATTGAGACTTTCTAATGGATAATGGTCTATGGTGTTAAACGATAGTCAAGATGTATACACATGTGCAGAAGTTACTTTTTTACTGCTCTTCAGTTTATGGTTAGTTGAATGTAATAATCGATCCTCAATTTCTGGTTTTGGTTCTATTGTTTGTAGTTTTTGAAGGCGATACAACGTTGATAACATTGCATTGTTTTTGTCAAGCGCGAATTTCTCATATATATGATAGTTAATGTATAATTTACGTAGATCGAGTCGGTAGGTGTTGCATATCTCATTATAGGAAAACATGTGATGTCATAAGTAGTACCATGACTTGATGATTTCAATATCAGGAGTTCTTATATACTCATTTAAGTCAAATTTGTGGTTGGACATTCTAGCCTCTTATTTATGAGACATTTAATTATACAGATTATCACTAATCGTTACTCGCAACGTTTTAAGTCTTGATTTTAGGTTATACCAGCAATAATGATAATAATTTAATTCAAGTGAGATATATGGATTACTCTTATTGATATCAAGTTACGGCGTCAATATTTTATAAAGACTTGTTTAAAAGAGATCTTATATAATACAAATGTACTCACATGGCAATCTATTTTATAGTTCATGTATTCTTGTCGATGAAGTTTTTGTATGTAATTGAATTATGGGATATACTTTTCAGGTACCATAAGTACAGTTTGCGGGAGTATCGAGAGACGTGGCATATTTGGACGTAATCACTATTTCATGAGGAGAGAGTTCAATAATATGAAAAAGCTTAATTGTAAATTATAAATACACATTCTTAATTATAACGTCGCATTATGTATAGTATTTGAAAAAGGCTTGAGCTTTAATGGATACCATGAGAAAGGAAGAGAGAAGATGGTAGATGAGAGAATAGTATGACAAAGCGAATCAAGAACACTAATGTTTACACAATTAAAAAGATAAGTCTTTCAGATAAGAATTGATTTCACAGTTTCAAGCATTCCTTACATTTTTCCTGGAATGTTATTTCACCAATTCTGGGGCACCATTTCAGCAAATTCATAACAATTGTACCGTTTACCATTTGAATACTGTTGTTTAATGCCAAGAGGGATCAAACATAGCAATATGTTCACTTTGTTCTTTGATGAAATTTAAAGATTAGGGTTTGTGTAGCAGAGTATGATTTATTGAGTAGGTTTAGAAGTAACTTTGATGTTATAGTATAGATGGAGCCTATTAGGATTTTGTGTACAAAGTTGTAATAGGTACATGTTGAATAGCAATCTTAATGAATACGGATATACTATGATGTTGTGCTAGATCGCATGTTCATGAAAAACTCAAGACAGGAGATATTGATGTAGCTCGTGATATTATTCTGTTCTTGTCGTCTTAGATATCTAGGGGGGAGAATTTTGAAGTGAACGTGTTGGAATCATGTACTGTATAGTTGTTGTAATGCCGCACATAAAAATAGACTATATGAAATGTCAGGTTGGAGGACTCTGTTACACAAATTGCGCGTGTGCAAAAGTTATATATTTTCAGCTAGTTGATTTTTGTTAGATTCTTAGGGGAACAAGTTGTCCTAATCTTTTTTGTGATAATAGCAAAGACAGCAAATCGCTTTTGCACAATGACAAAATTGTTACTCAATGTAAAAACTGTTCATTTTTTGGACTAAAACAACCCCAGATTCGATTGCTCTGTTTAACTGGAGAGACTGAATGCCATTATCTAATCGTGCAAGGGCAGTCTGTGCAACACGAGACTTATGGTAAACTTCTGTTTTTGTACTATTCAATTCAGACATTCACTTGACAGTTCTTGATTTCTCCAATGCTTTCATTTTACACTTAGGTCTAGGTTAACAACATAGACGAGTTTACAAGATATTTATATTTGAGTACTCGGCTAAAACATTTTTGACAACCATATGAGATCAATAATGATTTTGCAGTGGGAAGTATACATCGTAAACACAAGGGTCAATAACAAGACACTTGTTGGACATATCGTGTATGGTTCTTTAGTGTGTGTAAAGTTGGATGAAACTATATAGCTTATAAGATCAACCAAGCAGTGCTGTGATCATTGTGGATCGAGACATTTTCACTATACCGAGATGTGAGTATAAGTCGAAACAGCTACAGGAGCAGCGAGTCTTCAAATACCAAATAATAGCAGGTTACAGGTGAAGTGCTGTTGTAACAACAGAAGTTCCTTGGAATCGTAAATCATAAAGCCAGACGAGTAATACATTCTATAAGGGGATAGTATAGCATATGATTTTCCAGCTTAGCTCTCATGACCTCTATCTCTTAATTCATCTTCGAGAATCGGTTATTAAAATATACTGGTGTTGGAACGCGTTTAAGAGTGCTGGTCGCTTCGATGTCTATACTCATGAAAAGTCTGATAGAGCTCTGATGCTTATAGCTGATATATTCGGTATACTCTATGTGCATATTACGTCGATAAAAATTATTTTCACAGATCTGTGTAGTGGTTTGGATTTTTGCAAATTTTTATTATTTTTTCGGTGGTCGTAGGGCTGGGTCCGTAAATAATAATTTAGAAAAAAAAAGGAAAGACTGATTTTTTTGTTTTGGGCAGAACTTTTTCGATTAGATAATCATAGGTTATTACGTTAATATAACTCACTATCGATGTTATATAACTTGCCTAGTTATTTAGCTGATGAGTTATGTTTAAGGTATATTGCTATAATACAATAGACTACCAACCTTGTTTATTCTTCACTGTTGACAATTATAAAATTATAATAGTGCTCTTGTATAGAAATTTATAAACTGAAGTGATATGCTTGAGTCATCCATATAGTAATGTATCGTAGAAAATTGGTGAATATGATAAATGTGCAGCTTTAATTTAAAAGCTAGAGCAGATTGTACCAGGTTATTATAGTATCCACAGTAGATTAATACGTATTATGTTAATAAATTGAGAGGGGCAGATCGACAGATTCAATTCATATTAAAGTGGCCTTACGCTAATAGAGTTACTGATTATTTTCGAGGTCTCGAATATCTGAAATATATTAGGCATTATGAGATCATTACTATGTTAGAGAATTGTTTTGGTGATTTTTTTATAGTATAATACCTGACAACGATTGAAAAATGTCATATTTCAACTCGCGATAGTTTGGTTTATACGATTCTGGCTAAGCCCAGGTCTTACTATTTCATTCCCTTGTGAAATCTAAAATCATATTTATATATTATGATCATGTTCAAGGGAGTGGTGTTTATTTGAATTGCAAGAATTGATCAAGCATTAAAAAGCTAGTATAACTGCAGTCACGATAATATACATGTTCTTTTTAGATGTTGACCATGCCTTACTTATATTCTTTTGTAAGGGAAGATCTTGTATAGAACATTAAACTTACTATTTTGTGTGAAGTGATTCATGGAGATATGCGGGGGCAACTAAGAATATTTCAAATATATGAATTGGAAGAGTATTACTTCCTTATTATTCGTTAGAGGTGCAATATTTAAGGTAAACTCATTATTCAATAATTAAATATACGAAAGTATAAATGGAGAGTCACAGGGGAAAAATGAAGAGCATTATTTATGTATGTGATCAACATTCACATCTCATGGTAGTCCTCACTATTAAGTAGATTAGTTGGAATAAGTCAGTTATAAAAACGTAATTATTAATAAAACAATTTAGAGAGGAGGACAAAGTGAGTTGAATATAGATTGAGTGAGGGAAGGTGAGGATCGACTGGAGAAGGATACCTTGAATATTGGACGACAAGTGACGAACGACTAGCGAGCGAAAATTAATGTTTTACTATGATATCTTCTTATTCATGAGTATTTGTATAATCACAATGAATAATAATTCTCAAGCTGGAAGAAAGCTGGAGAGTAGTTTAAAAGAAGTAGATGCAAAGTTGGGAAACTGAAAATAAATAGTGTATGAGGTAAGATAAGAGGAAGATTGAGGTATACGTATATCTCTATGTGAAATGAGTATATGTAAAATAAGATAAAAACATGTATAAGAGTAAGATTCACAATCCTTCTCGTTCGAGGTACTCATAGATATATTGGATATAGCTTTTAATTTCTAAGGATAGCACTACAGCTCCTTCCGCAAAAGCTAAATAGATGAAAAGACAAGAAATAGTTTTGTTCTCAAAATTGTGTCATGCTTTACTTTAATGTACAACACGTTCTGGTTTTCGCTTATCAAATACTTATTACTTTAAGTGTCTCACAAGTATTTTTCTTTGTGTAGTTGTTAAAATATTCAAACTTTTCCAATCGTACACAGTCAACCCAAGCTACTTGACCTTACTATTCTAGAGCCTGTCCCCATCTTCTGCTGATTTGAGTTGACCAAAACACGTGTATTAATTAGCGTTGTTCACATCATGTGGTAGCCTCTCTTCTCGAAATATGGATCATCTATTTTCCTCGAGCGTTTAGATACAGTAAGAGAAGTAGAGAGATGAGAGATGGCACTAACAAGATCCTCATAAGGATTGTGTAGAGCTATGAAAACACTATGCATGGATTCTATCTTACAACTTGCTAGTTCATGAACGGAATAGAGGTTTAAACTACATGTTCTATAATACAGTAAGTACTTGGGCATTAATAGTAGGATAATTCTACATATAATTTACCTATGAATATAAAGTGAAAATATTGATTCTTCAGATTCTCAGCATATTTAATATTATATGTACTATGTGTCAAAAAAACAGAAATAGAAATTAAAATGAGTTGACATGAGAAAATTGTCAATAAACATAAAATTGATAATATATGTATGTATTGAGTAAAGTTAGAAAGGCATATGTATAATACAATACTTATAATCCTGTATGTTTGTTGTACAGTATTTAGTAAGATAGGCAGAATAGGTGACATTATAGAGACTGTATATGTCAATTATTACAGTCAGTTTGTGCTGTGTTCTATATTTATAGTAAGAATGGATTTATATAATTATTATTATTTATTATTAATTATTTAGTTTAATATAATTCAGGTTAAGATGCTGTAAAGAACCATTTACATCGTAAAGTTTAAACATTCCATGGATACATTGCTGTTGTAGTTTAATGCGGAAATAAGCAAAAATACGAATCCATATTACATTCAGAACATTATAAATGATAATTAAAAGATTGTCAGTATTCTCAGATAATATTGAGTGGGTCTTTGTTTATAAATTTATCGATTTGTGTCACCTTCATTGTTTTCTCATGAGATAATTCTGTATACTTCTATATAGATATCTTCTGTGTAGCTAATTGTTTTTTTCTGTCGTGTTGCTTATATCTCTATGTGAAATGAAGCAATCTAAGATTTTGGTAAATATTAACTGGGGTGTAGGGGCTATGACGGCTATACATAATAATCGCGAGCCCATGACTGTTGTAAGTGAATTAAATAAGATTGACTATCATCTAGAGGAGAACAGGTGTTATAATGAAACATAGTCATTAAACATTAAGACAGTATGCAGACAATTTATCATATTCGTAAGTATTAACGGGCAGAAATGAAAGTAAATGGAAGAGAACGCCATAATTTTTAGTAGAGGGAGTTAATGGCAGAGGTTATTATCAGTAATGATAATGATCAAGTAAGGCTAATTGTAATTTTAGTATTTAGTGTGTAATATATTTTCGCGACGAATAACTTATAATATATCTCCACCACCAAGTATATTAGATAAAAGTTCATCATTCATATAATGTTGTATCAATACCATGTGTACTATTGATATAGGTATATAAGACATTAATTTTTTTTATTGTTATTTTTTAGTGTTTTCTATGGCTAGTTATGACATGACGCAGTAGTGATTAATGGTGTAACTTAGGAAGTTTTAAATAACCCGGTCTACAGGAGCAAGATATTATACTTCAATCGGAGCCACAGACTCAATAGCTATCATGTTTGTGAGTAGATTGAACTCGACTACCATAATTCACCTGAATTGATAGATCCATCCCTTTATGTACATTGGTTAAGGGTATAATGATATTACATGAAATTCAATTAGATTGAGCTTCGTTAGATTAACATTCTGAAGAGACACTTTTGAATACATAATTGAAAAGAGTACCACTAATATGCGTAAAAATTGGGGCGAGTGAAGATCTCCATCAGGGTTTTATAGAAAAATATAATTTAGGAAATGAGCTACAAAATAACACCAATGGACAGAATTTCACTGAACTGTGGGGAAGGTAAATGATGTATTTCATACAAAAATTGGCCCTTATTTAGCTGTGAGATAATGAATAATTTCGTCAGACAGTATAGAATAGGTAGCTTTTATCTATACATTAAAAAAAATGGGGTGTAATCTTATCTGATGATACATTGTTTAGAATACTAACATAGTAAGATTTGTGTCTTACATATGCGTCATTTTAATCAGTCTTGTATCATATACAGTAGTGGATATAAATGTCAGATGAAAGTGATATTTAAGTGTTGTTCAAATAAAAAAAAGAAAACTGAAATGAGGAGATAGGTATAAGATACTTTGAACATTGCTACTCTTTTGATAGCTAGTATAGTGGATAGTTTCAAGCAACGTTAGATATAATTATTAGACGACAACAAATTTAGTAAATGATTTGATATACTAAAGGTATACTGAGATATGAGAGGAATTATCAAGAAGGATCATGTCACAATGTTGGGGAATCAGGTCACTGAATATTCTAATAATTATGATGTTTATGAGATAGAAGCGACAAAATTTATATAGCAATACATTGGACAATAATTTGTATGTTCTGGAATACTTTTTTTGTTCACTAGGTAAAAATAATGGCAGGTCAAGTATTAACATGATCGATTAATAATCACAGGACTTGGCTGTAATTGAGTATCCAATCGTATGATTTGCATGCTGTGAGCAGGTTGTGTTCTTTTATGTGGAGATGTAGATATCTCATTTGGGTCTGAATAATCTCAAGTGTCGAATGATAAAGGGCTTACATGGAAGTGTAAATACACGGATACCCCAAATGGGGGTACATCCAAGAAAAGCGGCGAATTGCACATACTAACGGATTGAGTGGTGTTAAAGTTCAGACGAAAATTTCTGCTAAAATTCTCAGTGGGAGAGGGTTTTATGTGATTTATTTTTTTGTCAATACTATCTATAGTTCATGGCTTTATATGTAATATAAGTGTAAAGGTATAATTCAATTAAACACAGAGGAGCTAATAAATCAAGGGGGAATTTGTAACAAACTTTTAATTGTTATCGATATACTAAAGTATAAAGTTTTTTTTTACATTGGTGATAAACAAGAATGATTAATTTTTATTAAAGCGCACAAGTGTAACTAGAAAAGTTTATTAATTGTCTTGACAATTAGTTGCAGATAATGTGGTAGGTTCTTTCCGACGATGAAATTTGCTACAATGAATCATTTTCAAATGTTTAAAGTGACGTAATTACGTAAAAGGTGGATATAGAAAAATATAGCCATTTAGGTATGCTATACGGTAACTTTGTCTGCTTGTAAATTTTTCATATCACAGCTAGAGAACCATTCCACATAATATATGAATTATATGAAATGCTATACTAACTCTGTAGATTTTTCTCCGTTCTAATTTGAATGTACAAGTACAAATATTAGCACATATCCTTGTATACTATTTGCAACACACGCACACAAACAAAAAAACATTCGTCGAACTCTTTCTAGAACTAGAAAAATCTTCATGGTAAAGTAAAGTATAGGTTATCATTGCAAACATTGTTTTCTGTATGAATTTCACTTGGTATAACTTTAACATATAGGTTTACTAAAGTTGATTTTTTTTCAATACGCGCAATGTATGAAGTGCTGAGCTATTGAAATTATTGAGTAAACATCTTATTCCCTCCATAAATTTGGAATAGGCGATGAATTGATCATCTCGGTAGCTTAGCATTAAATATAATAATATTGATAGATAAAATATTTCACGTATTTATATAACGGCCTATATTGGGATCAGAGAAGTTTTAAGTCTATTTCGATGTGAGACCAATTATGGAACTTTAGAGTTGAGTCGAACTTATGCGACACGGTAGGAAACTTCACGGAACTTGTTGGAAAGACGAGTTTTACAGTTCTAATTCCAGGCCGATGAGATTAGTGTGAAATCATCTGCATTACATATGTAATATTTGTTAGAGTGTTCCCGAGGGGGTCGGGGGAAAATATACGGGGGCGTTTTCTCGACTGTTTTATGCTGATCAGGATGAGTAAGGCCTTAAACAGTGTGGCGTAACGGAATGCCAGTGGTACAACATTATAATACCTTACGTAGTACAGTCTTCCCTGATCAGGCAGGTGTTCCTGACACGACTCTTGATCAATTGTTTATGATTTATACATATATTATTTTGTATTAAAATTAGTGATGTCTAAAGCTTGTGATGTCTTGGACGGAAAGTTACTCATATAGACAGAATGATTTTGAGATAGAAATCGAAACCATGGTATAAATTTAGATTTATTAATTCTTATATTCAGATCATTTCAGATATTAGTGTTTTAGCATGCTAAGTTTATTGAGCATATAGCGCACGTAAGCGTAATATCTGTGCATTGAGGTATGGTCATCGGGTTTGAGGGTCAATGTTGTTTTTGTTTATGCAAAGATTATCACTGCACAAATGCTTATTTCAGTTTTTATTTTTTTTACTACACAACAACACAACACACACACAACAGCCAAAACACCCACACAATCACACATTCTTGATATTTGCTTGAGTTGTATGTGGGAGTACACCTCGAGTACACAATGCGTGTAGACTAATTTGAAAAATGAGATTATATTTTCTTATATTTGCATAGGGATATTTACACATATATTTTCCGATGTAACTATTCTATTTATAATTTTGTCTGATCAGTCATTTTCCATATTGTTGTGGTTACAAACTCTTCAAGTATTCTATATAGAAATTGCTAAATTGACATAATACTAATTCTCGTAGTATTCAATGTTTCTACGTAATTTCATTGTTAGTTAAATGATATGCAAGCGTCTGTTAAAAAATTCATATTTCTATTACATTTTGCTTAAGTATTAGTTTCGAGAGTTGTGTATCTGGTTACTCGGATGGTCGTGGTGGAGAAGGAGAGGGAACTCTTTTCGAAATACGAAGGAGTTATACTTAATCTTCGAAAGTATATTTGCAATTTGATGGATAAGATATAGACAATATACATGGTGATGGTATCTGTCATAACTCCGTATTATAAGTGGCTGACATAAACATAATTTTAAAAGTTCATGTTGAAGATATTGATGACAGGTTTTGAGATGAACAAGTAAGTGTATATATGGTTTGTAATCATTATACAGATTCATTAGTGTATCTTCGAAAGACTTAATATTGGATAGAGATGTAGGGAACTAATCCTGGCGGCAATGGCGTCTGGGCTTTTATGATAGAATGTATTTGTAGAGCTTTAGTATATAGGACTTATATTTAGCTTCTCGATGAAATTTTCTTTGACATGGTAGTATTTACAATGTAAATCATAGTATCTGTCATAAGGTAACGGATCAGGGACTATTGTTAAGAGGGATAGGTAGCAGGGGTTTGGAGCTTAAGTGTTGGTGTAGGAATTCGCAAACATCTACCCCTAACTCTACACCTAACGTAATATTTCTGTGGTATTTGCTCTTGGTGATATTTTGTTACATGTGAGTTTGGTGTACTGATAAGGCTAGTGAATGGGAATACATTCTATTTGTTGATATAGATTTCAAGTGAATAATCATGAAGAAACGGATTAACATTTGAAATACTTTGTTTATGCTCAGTCAGTGGATCTAGCTAAAATATGTTAATCCTAGATGGCAATAGCGACATTGTCGTAGGTGGTTCTTCATTAGATTTATTTGAATTATTACGGGATTGTTAGCGTGCTTATTTAATTTTGTGTGAGTCTTGACTCTATTAAATAGAGAAGAAAATAGAAACAGGATTACTTGATATAATTGTTTGCCATATAAGTGTGGGGATAAATTGTAAATACTTACATAATAGCATGTAAATCGATTGGTAAGATTTTTTAAATAGAACTTGAGATAAATCGTTCTTCAGATCTCATTTAAAATTCTGTTTTGACGCTTTGAATTATGATTGGGATGTTCTATATTTACCTATGTACTTTTTAAGATCTGCATGTAATCTACTACTATTTTAACGTATTACAATGTAACGTGATATTTAAATGAAAACTGAGATTATCGTGTACCGCAATAATATGATTCGATTAATATAAGAAATGCAAATACTTCCAGCTGCCAAAGTAGACTTTTCAGGCTATTAGTAGAATGTATAATAATACCCAGGAAATCTTGTTAACAAAAGAATGGAATAGTAAGACGGATTGGATAGATGAAAACGTCATAAGAATACATCCTACTATAGAACTAATTAAGATTTATTATTCTTATTAAGTTGTAAATAAAGAATTTGTATATATGAAATGTGTCAATAATATTTTTCCCAAAGCTGTAAATGTGATTGTAGGAATTCACAATATATGAGATCATATGTTTGGAATCTGTTACAGTAAATGTAAGGATGTTTCATTCAATCTCCTAGTTCCATCACGCGAATTATGTTGAATATTATATTAAAAGAGGGAATCGAAATGTCGTTTATTACATGCGCTTAAGATGTTAAATGAATGTAAGATTATAATAATACACAATGTTGTGTAATATTAATAAGAATAGATTTTGTCAAGACCACAGTATTCTACATATTTTCCTCTTTCTACATATACATATTATTAACCACCTTTAGTAAAATATTATCCATCGCAATCGAGTTGTGACAATGGGAGATTGATATAGTCGTTTTCATAATACTCGTTACAAAAAACATACTCCCTTCGTAAACATGTAAAATTATGACGCGAATTGTCATTAAGATTCAACATGTAAGTAGCATAATGTTGATATGCAAGAACTATCGACATTTTATTTATTTCCGCTCCTATTATATCTAGAAATGCATTGTAAATTCATTAATAGCATTCATTATTTTTTATAGTTATAAAAGCAATTATTAATGTGGATTCTATGTGAATTATGAATTGTAATTGTACAATAGAATTTATATATATGTGTACATTTTATATGATTTGCCGGTTCTTTCATAATTTTGGGACAATGTTTATATTATCATTTGGCGATTTTCCATCCATGTTTCGCTCTTCAGGCTACTGATGATGCCTCATAACACATTCGCTCCACAACAATCGGTTCGGTTCGTGAGCCTGCAATGCAACCCGTGACCGGAGGGGCTATCTGTCAGGAGGAGACGAATCCGGGTAGCTGCTTACAAACGGTCCGTCAGTATCGATGGCCAATCATTGCTGTAACGATATCGACGATATCAGATGGCCGGGAGGACAATTTGTGATGCAAGACTTGGGTGTTACTCACAATGAGTTAATGAAGTAAGTATAGATGACGTTAGCGATTTAACAACATGATTTAATACTGAATTTCATCAGTTCGGCGTTGCCGACACAGCAACGCATTATAGGTCATAATATGATTTTTCCAATTAAAGGTTGTAAATATTACTATTTTTTTCATGGTTTTTTGAAACAATTGTGTATCCGACTTGCATTACGTAAAAGGCCAATATGTTGGGTATGAATATCATAGATTGTTTGTATGCCTGAGTCGATTTTCACTAGAAGGTGTCTGTATTGCGTCTGCACGACATGCAGTATTCTTCGAATCATATTATCTCTGCATTCTTATTCTTGTCTTTCTGACTTGTAAAATCTTGTAACAGATATTGTATCTCTATCTCAATAGACATGATAGAAATGAAACTTTAACTGAAGAACATGCTCAGCTCGAATCTAAGTACTTTATTTAAATGTGTCACATCACTATAAAATGCTATCTAAAGCTTTTCATATCACAGAATCTTTATGTGAGTTTTTTTGAGTTTTCCCAGTGTAGATAAGATCGTTAAAGGGCAGCTTGTAGTACAAAAGAATGCATAGAGTAGTTTGTTATTGGGTAAATTGCCAGTGACTATCAGTTTATGAGTCACAACGAATAGGAAAATTGGTTCAAATCAATTTTGTAGATCAGAGTTAGATATAGCACTAGAGCTGATGTGTAAGAATTCTTCTATATTGGTGTTCTTACGTTTTGTATGATGTTACGGGCAGCTTATTTATTGATAGAGATGTATTTTTCAAGACTTGTTGATAAGTTAAAAATAAACAACGTCGTTGGCGAACTCGTAAATATAGCAATTTCTATGCGGTTCTGCTGCAAGAATGCTGTGGTCTATGTAGCTAAATTCGTTGAGGAACATTTTTCACAAGAAGTCAGAAAATGAAGAAGAAATCTTAGGTATTGTGGGAGGAATAGATAAATGGGGGATTATTAAAAAGGCTTAATGCTATATGATTTAGATAATTAGACATTTGTTTGTTCGAGTATTGATTTGAAGGATTCAAAATAAAAAAAAAAAAAAAAAAAAAAAAAAAAAAATTCACCTATGGTAATTTTGTTGTGAGATATGTATTAACAGTGTGTTTTCTCCAGGTGGTTTGATTTGATTTGCATTGTGAAAATTGGCAGGATTCACTATAGATAGGATTTAGTATTGACGTTCATAATAGCCATTATTCTTACTGGTTATGAATTTTACGTATTATAATCAAGAAATAAAATCTAATTTGTTTGTCCATTATTTTGGTTATGTCTTAGAGTGCGACCCCCCTCTAAGAAAAGAAAATTCTCAAAACTTCAAATACAACAAATTGGATTATTATCTTTTCTGTACTATTTTTGCTCGTAATTTTTTAAAAGAATGGAAACGTTTTAATATAATTTTGAAGCTATCTTAAATTGACGAATATTATAGAGTAAAGAACAAATATTTTTGTATCTATTTTATCATATACAAGAATAGCAGATGTAATATCTTGCATTGGATCGTTGGTTGATCTGTTCTTATTACAATGAGGCTGTTTTACGATCTCCGGACTGTGCAATGGTCTGTGGGAGAAACTTTAATAATACAAATAGCAACAGGATAGCACTAACGTATGCGGCTGAAGTGGAGCATGTTATCGTTCATGATTGGACACAGTTCCTGATGAAGCTACCTCAATCAGTTTGTGCAAGGATACAGAGCATGTCCGAAGATATGATAGCTGAATAATTATAACACAAAGTCTGGCAAGCTGACTTTCGACGGTACATTTCGACATCGCTTTATATATTATTTGATGAATGCTTTAATGGAGTATTTACTATATGAGACGAAAGGTGTATATAACATATTTTTTGGTCATATAGCTTATCTATAATGTCTACAGTAATACTTGTATTGTTTGATTAATAATATTATGATATTTCAGATTTTGATATTAAGATTGTTCTCTTGATATGATTTTATGTTTTCTTTAGATTTCATTTAACTTACAAATTTAATGTATTCAGATGCATGTTTTGGTGAAATTTGTATCATTCTAATTATGCAATAGACGTAGGAGCAGGAGATTTTCATACAATTCACGATTTGTCGGACATGTTTAAATCAGACATTGTGTATTAAGTTATCTGATATATGCTATTGCATGTGATGTCGCTAGAGTAGAATTGTGGTGTTCGGTATAATTATTGTATGACAGTCTTTGATGAAATCCGCATACAGGAGTTTTTGATTCAATCTTACGTAGGTGTTTGGAATTCTTAACCTGTAAGTCCTGGGTGATCTGGCTATAGTTGATGTTAAATTGATATTTATTCGTCGTGCAGCGGGCTTAAGCGAGTGTCTAAGTCTGCTCCAACGGTTTTTTTTGATTTAGTAATGAAAGCAGATCTGTGAAATGTATATTTTCCCAAGAATATGTTTCGATTTTTAGAGTGCTGCTGCCAAATTGTCAATTCAAAGCGCATTTATTTCAAATCATGAAATAAACGAACATCACTCAATATCTACATATTGTGTATTGGGAAGGGCTTAACATGTTAAGTCGGTTGTCAATATGTTATGGGTAATGACGTTGTAACAAAAAAATTCATAGAAACCATCTAGAATGGTTATTACGCTGTGAAAACAAGTGCAAATATTAATTATTTCTTTATTAGACTTCATGAGATTATTTAATAGCTATCATAAGATATGCATTGAGGCAATATTCATCTTATTGAAAAAAATGTTATGAAAGTTTAGAGGTAAGTCAATCAAAGTGAGATAATGTGTGTGTGATTAGTTCTCATTATAGTTGTGATTAGCTTATTAACTTGCTCAGGTGGTAGGTAGGTAAAAGTTATGTAAAATTAGTCCATAGTTGGATTCATATGATATCATATTGATGATTGAACATTTTTGTCATTCTTTTCTCTAGATTAAGTTCTGATGGCCTGACTTGCTATAATTGTCTATAAGGTTTATATTTATGTTGCGAAGATTTTTGATGCTTGTATACTGGATTGAGAGCAGATCACTGGTTTTCATGATATTGTGTAATAAACAGAAAGAGATATTTTTCTATCTATGTAAGGCAAAGTCATCAAAACAAATATAAGTGCGTTATTTTGTAAGAAAAAGTCATTTTGGAGAAGTTCCGCTTTTTCCTTTCCAGTAGATTACAATGCAATGGTATGCATGTGACGAACGGTTCGATCGAGTGAGCTCTGATGATAGCACTTGAAAGAGGTATGTTTTTCATTTATTTTCTATAAGAATTGGATTAAAGATCATAGCGGCCGTTCGCACCTCTGGACATGGCCTTGACTAAGACACAATCATTAAAAGCACGGTGTAAGTTTTGAAATAAGCGGGACTCTTAATTCATACTGCCCTATTTAGGCATACTTTACATCTCTCATCGTTATAGTTAACAAATAGTTAGCAAGATATATCGCCCGTCTCATTATTGATAATTATATACTAGGGAGAAGAATGCGCTTAGTGTCCATGAACTTAATGTTTTATATATATTATTTATGAACTGTTTTATCTTAAATCTTTGTATTTCTCTTATTTTTCTATTTCATCTTTCTTCATATTCTCTCTCGATCTTTATTGATTATTTCTCTTCGCGACGCGTGCGTACGCAGTTAAGATCGGGATTCGTTTATGTAAAAAATTATGGTAATGCTGAATGAAGTGAATTTTTTGATTTTTCACTAAGTTATTTTTATGGATTATCAATATATTTGTCCTATTTCAAGAATTTAGCAAGCTGTGAGCGAAAAGCTTGTCATATATTAAGTATTATTGGTTCTGTAGAAGCCGTGAGAGACTGAACTCGTCTCGGCTTCTGTAGAAGCCCGTCGCACCAAGGGTTAAAGATTATAAAACAATAGAAATCATGTACATTAAAACTCATATTTCTAATAAATTTTAATAAAACAGGTCCTCAAGGGTTATGAAGTGTACATAGTGCAAGGGCGGCACGCTGAAAATGGAAATAATCGACGAAAAAATAAGGTGTCTTGAAAGCGTCTATCAAAAAAGGAAAAGATTCTGACATCGATTTTTTGTGAAATTTCAGGATGAACAAGTTGGAGGATTAGTTGTCAGAAAAAGGATTCTAGGAGTGGCATTGGTGGTACAGGCGGCTGATCTGTGGACAGGACGACAGACCAGAGTGGACCGGATAGCCATCAGATTTCGGTTCTGGCATTATGTGAGTACTAAGGCAGCCCTGATTCTGTGGAGGTGACCAGCAGATTTTTGAAATTCGCATATTTAACATGTGAAGTGGACAGTACAGAGTGGAGCCAGGACTAGCCCATCGTGATTTCTGATTGTGTGCGATATGCGTAAACAGCATCGACAATTTTCATTAATTTTGTACCCCGATTTTTTTCACTATTTGACGCTTTTAATAGGCCAGGTATAGCTGTGCACATCACGAAGATAAGCTCATGTCCGGTAGCTGTGGTTGAACTGATGGCGGCCGGGATCACGATGTAGCGACTGTTTATTTGAGTAGAGGGTGAAGTGTTTGGCTTGTTGGAGGGAACGTGGGATTTATTGAAGACGTTTTCAGACGACATGTTTTTGTGTTTTTCTTGTAAGGAACATCATCCTCGGCATGCTGACTTGGTGATTATTTACGGATCAGTAATAATGTGCTTTTTCTTATTTTTTTAATTCAATCGTCGATACGAGTGATATACATTGAATAAAACCTTGATTTCCCTGAGCAAGAATGAGCGTAGCGGCCGGCTGCTATAGGCCAAGTAAATCAGCGTAGGATAATGTGTTTTGAATCTTTTTGAGTAAAAAAATACGGTGCTTTTTTTTCTTTGCTGTTTTCATGCAATAGAATTTATTATCAACATTTTCAGAAATGGCTGATACTTAAATCTTTTCGTTGGGTAGAAATACCTGTGGTCAAAGAAAATTAGCTGTGAGCGGGAAGCATATCAGAATGAAAAGTTCATACATAGAAACTTTGACAAATTGATGAATAACAAATGAGTAAGCTGAAAGAGCAAATCGTGATTTATTCAATAAGAAGAGAGTACATTTTTAAATATTTTTCCGTGGTGGAATTGAATTAGGCCATCGGGTCACAAGATATGGTGAACAGAGATTTAAAATTTACGTTTTGCAGCTTTTTTAACGGCGCGCAGTTGTGTTAAGAAGGGGTTGCGCTTAAGTGTTGGGTAATCATATGCAGTCTTTGGGAACTATTAGTAACATTTTGACACATTTTTGTATTCACACCACACACTACTATGACACACCAACAACCACACAGCATGCACACTAACCAAACGACAGTTTAATGTAAATGGTCGGTTCC
>CALNVZ010003433.1:25827398-25840579 GCA_940671915.1 Paracentrotus lividus
GTCCGAAAAATGATAATCATTTCCAAAAATTTCACAAAAATCGATCCAGAATCTTTTCCTTTTTTCGTAGGACGCTTTGAAGACACCTAGTTTTTTTTTTGTCGATTATTTCCATTTTTTTAACGCGCCGCGCCGCGCCACAACGCAACACTTTAGCATAAGCCATTCCTCAAGGATCAATTCTAGGGCCTCTATTGTTCCTTTTATATGTTAATGATTTATATTGTCTTTCAAAATTATTACATTTTATTCAATATGCAGATGATAGTTGTCTCATTTCTTCAGATGACAATCCAAATAACTTAATATGTCAAACTAATACTGAACTTGCCAAAGTGGTAGAATGGTTTATAAGAACGAATAAATTATGTCTCAATATTAAAAAAACTAAATGTATACACTTCCGTTTGAATAATTCACGGAACATTGTTTTACCCAAAGTACAATTGGACGGAGAGTTGATCGATTTTGTTGATTGTCATAATTTTCTTGGTATAAATGTGGATTCTAATCTGAAATGGGATTATCATGTAAGACATGTTCAACATAAAATAAGTAAAACCATTGGAATTTTGTACAAATTAAAACATACTGTACCACGCAATATATTGCTTTTATTATATAATGCCTTAATTTTGCCATATCTCATGTACTGTAATATTGTATGGGGTTCAGCGTATAAAACCTGTTTAGCAAGTGTTCTTAAGAAACAGAAACAAGCAATTCGAATTTGTACTTTTTCGCATTATCTTGCCCATTCTAATCCTATTTTTTATTCGCTAAAACTTTTAAACATTTTGATATACATACATACTGTTGTTGTATTTTCATGTACGTTTTCTTAATAATACTCTTCCACTTTCTTTTCAAATATATGTTTTCGGTTTAATTCTGATATTCATTCACATTTTACTCCGCAATTTCGACTCCCAAAAACCTGTAAACTCTTTAGACTTGAGATCAATATCGTATAAGGTCGGCCCAAAATTTTAAACGAGAAATTATAAGTTGTATTTTTGATGCACCTTACACTTAATTTTAAACGTAAATTTTACAGCATTAGTTACAAGTTACAACACTGATGTACCCCTAATAATTTTCTTAATTTACTATCTTGTATTAGTTGTGCGTGTGGTTGTGTGGTGTGAGTGTGTGTATGGTATTGTGTGTTTTCGTGTGATTGTGAGTGTTTAATTATTTTATTGATGCACATGTTTGTATTATTTTAACTATGTTCAGGTGCCTTCTATTGTACAGCCTCCGGCTTTTTGAAGGTAACCTTTCATCTGTTGTTATTGTTATTATTTATACTTTTATATTGTCACTGTATTTTTATGGATGATGATAATAATAATTGAACTGAAAAAAAAAAGATGGGGACTTGAAATTGATGCTTGAGAGGACATGAAGCAAATCATGAAAAAATTTCCCCTGTAACGGCACATACGCTGCAAACCACATCAGTCAGTACTGAAAATGGCTGTCTGTCGCCACTCTTGGTTGCTGAGGAAACTTCTCAATAATAATTAAAGCTGGTGTATAGTTTCGGAGAGAAAAAAATTTATTTTGATTCACATTAAGATAAATTATGATAGATTGAATCAATAACTTATAATAAGCAAATTGTAGTACTTGAAATCTCGTTTTAGTGTCTTTATTTATAACTATAAGGACAAAAAAGATAAGTCGGGGCTCGTCACAGGTTAGCGCTCACGTGGAAAACAATGGGGATTCTCTTTGTGTGGGTGTTACACACAGATCGTTCGCAACTAATTCCGCCGTAGCCTCGGGCGTGCGAATCTGTCAGCAGAGGTCTAAACGGCAGTTTGGATCGCGCTATACTCAAAACTTTAATAAGTGAAATTCATCGGAATATTGGAAAAGGAATGGTCAGCAAGTCTCTCACACATATCTTTTAGTGCAATGTGGACAACATGTTACTACATTTGATCGGTTTTGTGCCAATTCCTTTTTTGCTACCAAGACTATACACCAGGTTTAAGATAATCTATAGTCCCATTGCAATATAATTCTTCCATTAGATATTTTTAATTTTGTTTAGCAGAATTTTTAGACCCTTTTTTGGACATGCCACCTTGACTTGGCTTGAGCTGCTCAAGACACTCTTTTGCATTGACTTTCTATTGGAAGAAAACTGCTGCAGTAAGGTACTTCCCAGTGCAAGGTCAATTATGAATTGACCATGCATAAGTGTAAGTGCTGTAACGGTGGTATTTTATCACATCTGGTAACTCTGATTACACTAGAATGAAAAGGTAAATTTACAAAATGCAAATGGAATTTACTGAAGTGGTAATGTAGCTATAAACTGCAAATGATTATTTCATCTCATTTGAAACACTTTTATTTTTAAGCTTCCATGTCACAGAAATTGCCCCAACCCGATGGAATGACCGTACCCATCTACAATACATGTAGGCCTTTGCTAAAACGGCTCGGCAGCCCAATCACACCCCGCCCCACCCGGCCGACCGGTCAACGTCCTCGCCGAAGCTCTAGCGTTACGGAGCGGAGTTCCGATAGCAGAATATTCAACAACTTACATGGGCACTTCACAGGTATTTAGTCCAGTTGTAAGTGAATACTTCAGTGTAAATTTCGATCCTGTTGATATACACTGCCATCTTTTCTCAAATTTACTCCTTACACAAACCAGGCACAAACTGATCGATGGAATTTACCAGCGAAAAGCATACCGGTAGCCGGTAGGCCCTACCCACTTCCTACCGTACTACCGCTCTAAGCGCTCTTCAACGTTAGTAGTTTTCAGATCAGACGAAAACACGTTAATAGCCTTTTCAAAGTCGTTTAGAGTTTTAATAAGGAAGACAACTTTTATAATTATGCAAAGATTTAGGGTATCTTTCAAGCACTAGAGTCCAGGAAGGTACTAAAGTTGTTATCAGGACATTCTATAAAGACATCAAGAATCTGAACTAGTCCCTTCCCCCGACAAGGTATTGCATGTTAATAATTTCTGAAAGTGTCTGTGCCTGCAAACTAGGATTTCAATAACAAAAATAACTCTTAACATAGTTAATACATAAAAACAATCATGTTGATAAAAAGTGTAGGCCTAACTAAAAAACTTTATACAATTACATCGGCTAATATAATACAACAATCTATAAGATGACTTTTAAATATACATTGCTTATAAAGAGAGAAAAAAATAAATAAAAAAATAATGAAATAAAAAAGAGTAAGGCACTTTAAGCAGTGGCTTATTTTGTTTTTAGGGAGCCCAAGGGGGGGGGGTTAACCCCCTAACCCCCCCTTGGGCTCCCTAAAAACAAAATAAAAAAAAAACGGGGAGAGGGGGTGTAGAAATGATGACTAAAGTATGCATCAGATTGCACCATTTCAAATGTCAAATTGAAAAAGCTCCCTCCCTTCCACACCATCCCCCTCCCTCGCGGTGCCTGGCTACAAATTTTCACTCCCGGTAACCCCCCCCCCCCCCCTTAGCAAAAAGCTAGTTCCGCCCCTGTTAAGAGGGCTTATATTCCTAGCTCATTTCCTGTTTATGTAACAATTAAAGAGGAACTCTCCACCTTTCCAATGATACCTTTCTTGAATCATAAATGCAAAACCTAAATGAGTGAATGGCAAAGGAATATGACAGGTCCAGATTTCATTTTTCCACGTTTTAAGAAAATGAAAGAAATTATACTAAGTGAATGCTGTCCCTACTGTCCCAGGGAATGGATTATAGGATTACATGCGATGATGTGCGACTCCTTCGGAATATATTTTGTACCTGGCACATTCTTTTGCAATTTATTCAGTTGTGGGTTACATTTATTATTCTAGAAATGTATCATTGTAAAAGTGAGGAGTTCGTCTGCAATTATATGATAGAAAATGTATCTCCGAAATAGATGAGCTGGGAATATGGCCCCTCCAAAAAAAAATACCCTTTTTTTTTTCGATACGCACTGTATCACGATGTGAGAGCTTATTGAAACACAATTTACACTATACTCAATTTATTAACTTGTTTGTCGTTATTAGGCATATTATTAACGTTTTGGCGTGTGTTTAAACTTTCCTTCTGCTTTCCATGAAAACTGTTGTAGGTCTATATTTATGAAGATAATTTTGTGATTTGCTTGGTATTCTGTGATATCGATCGAGTCATAGCCTAACGAAATGATCAATTCGATTTATACTCGATTAATTGTCCTGAATATTTCAATTTAATCACAAACGGGGCTTAATCAAAATTTGATGAAAGTTGCCTTTATTCGTTTATTCATTCATTACTTTTTATCTACAGGGTAGTTCTTTTAAGTCATAGATTATTAAAATGATAAAATAATGATAATAACCAAAATGATGACCCGCTTTCCAGGAAAGCCATATAGGTTAGATAGACCTCAGGACCCGTCTCTGAATGAATATCATGCCACTAAAAGGATTCTGAGACCATATAAGAAAATGAACCTTTAGCTGAAGTTAAGATTTTTAACAAAACTTTTTCACAAATCAACGTTCATCATAATGTGTTATTCTTTTCTTTCATGAATTAGCATGCGTTTAGTTTATTACAAACGTTCTGATGTACACTGTCCGTCATAAAGGTGGAATATTTTTTTGCCTCTACAGCGACATGATTTTGCTCCGGCTTTAATTTCTTGAACAAATATGTTTGTCCCTGCTTTTAATTTTCGGGACCCTGGTTATATTTTGAACATTCTCCCAACCCTTTATGGAAATTTTTTTCCAAAAAAGTTTTGACAGCCCCATGATGCCCATTTTTGTCATTTTTTTTCTCATTTTGGGGCCCTTTTTTGTTTACGCGGCCGATTAAGCCCCCCTCAGTCCTATCCCCAGGATACGCGTCTGAGGGGTACTGTTTATATTGGTTTTTAATTTAAATCTAGATTTATGGGGACAGGCTAAGGGCCGGGGGGGGGGGTCACTCAACACATGATGTGCTACGCATGCGTGTCCCCAAAAAGCGTCGAAAAGGGTCTGTTTTCAGCCTTTCGAAGGAGTCGACGCTTTCCTTAAAATAGAGGTGTTTTTTAATTTAAATCGCCATTTTTATAAAAAATAGGCCTTTCAGCGGAAATTGCTGTTTTGGGGTAAAATTTTTACGGTGTTTACGCCATTTAGGGGGTGTTTTCAGCAGAAATTGCTGTTTTGGGGTAAAAGTTTCACGGTGTTTACGCCATTTAGGGTATGTTGTTTTCCAGTCTGACGTCGAATTAAAAGGGTGCAAATTTGACTTCATGCATGCAATGAGACGTTTATGGGTCCATTTTCAGGGTGCGGGGACACTCATGGGTAGCACTTTTTTCTTTGAGTGACCCCCGTGGGCTAAGGTCTCTTTTCTAGGGAAGGGGTTGAAATAAAAAGTGTGGTTGGTGAAAATTCGGAATATTTTATTCCATCTTTCACTGAAAACCGAACCTCGTCCGTCAATGGACCGACTAGCTTTCATGCTAGTCCGTAGAGACGGACGAGTTTTAAAGCTAGTCCGTAATAACCGAGTTGTGTTAAAGGAAAGCTAGTCCGTCGTGACCGACCAGCTTTAACTCTTTGCCTGCCAAATTCGACTATAGTCACAATTGTACTTATTAACCATACAATCGTAACTTCATTTTCTCTGTAATGGCTGCCTTTGTGGGCTAAATGATCTGAAAATCACTGATAATGCAAGGGCCAGGTCTGAGGCATAATTTCTCCTAGTTCATACTAAGCAAATATTGTTATACTATTTTTGATAATCAAAGAGAAAAGTCTTCTTTTTTCTGCTTAAAATTAATGTGGCTGGCAAAGAGTTAAAGCTAGTCAGTCTGGGCATCACTACGACTAGCTTTAAAGCTAGTCGGTCTACCCGTTTAGGTTTTCAGTTTTATGCTAAAAAGAAAAGAAATAAAAAACAGCCTTTAACCATTAATTGTTATCATTTCCCCCTAATTTTCGTTTAAGCCTTGATGACAGGGTTGTAAATAACAATTACTGATGACATCTTATTTTGGTTTATGTTTGGGTGATATTTTTCAATACAATTTGGGGAAGATAGAAATTTCCATGGTGTAAAAATGAATAAAACCAATGTTGAACCCCAATCAAAATAAATTTTGACCCCTCCCCTAGAAAATGAGTCGAGCCTGTAACCAAATAACTGAATTTAACCTAAAGAACAATCTCAGTTATAACTTAAGGGATGCAGTAACATTGAATGATATTCAAATCAATTTAATTCGATTTAGCTTATTTGCCAACATAATTATAGACACTTAGGTCAGTCTGGTATCTCTTCAAAATTGCAAGCTAATTGCTTGATTTACCTTCGAGATATCAATGATTTCATACTCAAAATGTATAAACCGACACCGGATGGTTTATAAAACCATGTGCTTTTCCACCACCCCCATTTCCTGTTGTAAAGTCCCCCGTCTCTAGCGGCCTGGTGCGCCTATCAGGAGAGGGTACTGGTGTTCAGCTGTATGCTTGTCATTGTTTGTTACACTGTTTTAAGGTAGTAAATGACTTCCATTTGATCTGAAACTTTCAGTAGTTTGTTTTTACTGTTGGATCAATATAATTTTATTAATCTTGATATAATTGCTCTTGTTTTTGAAAGCACTTAATCCCTTTAAAGAAACAATAACAACTCTACACCTCAGACGTGGTTCCTTGGGGTAGGACCGAGGGCGCCTTGGTGGGTCACGTAAACAAAAAGGGCCCCAAAATAAGAACAAATGACCAAATGGCTATCTTCTGGGGTGGCAAACGGGAACGGTTGAGGGAACGTCAAAGATATAGCCAGGATCCCGAAAAGAGAAAGCGGTGACCAACACATTCAAGAATTAAAGCCGGAGCAACATAATGTCGTTTGAGCCAGAAAAAAATATTCCACCCTTTATGACGAACAGTGTAAAATGTATATAATTTCTTTAAGCTTAAAATTGAAATTCCTTTTTTTTTAATTAAATTTTTGTTGAGGGAAAAGTCGAATTAAAGTCAACCTGGGTCAAAGCCAAAAGGTTGATTTAATGGTCTTTGGGATAGGAAAAAAAAAAAAAAAAGGATCTTCAACGTGTAGAGGTTATATTATACTTACTGATCAAACTGGCATTTTGCCACATGCAAAGGGCCGCCAGGAGCAGTCCAACTGCGCGCCACATCTTTCAAGATATTTTGCGTTTCAATCCGGAGACTTGTAAAATAAGATCTGTTAATGAATTCAGTTTCGTCGTCTGGCCCTGAATCTTGTTTGGGAAGAAATGTCGTGTTTCTAAACTAGCATAATATTATAAGTGGGCTGTAGGAGCGAGAAAGTTGCCAACAGGTTCTTCCCATCATTTGCATATTTACCCAGATGCATCCAATGAAAAGAGGACACAGATTGAAAGGGCTTATTATCATTTACATATTAAGCAGCTTCGTCCAATGAAAATGGACTCAATTGGGCATGGTGGTAATAACATTTGCATATTGATTCTTTGTCCAATCAAAACAACTTAACACCGAAAGGGTGTTGCCAACATTTGCATGGTAAGAAGCTTCATCCCAGAGTGGAGAAAACTTGCAATCATGATTTGCATAACTTTTCAGCAGTGACATGGAAATGGATATTGGTTTAACCCTTTGCATGTCAAATTGATTTTAGCACATATAACAACTTTCTCTTTCATTTAAAAAACACTGATAACAAAAGTTACATAAATTGTTTTTGTCAAATAGAAACTGAGGTGATGATGGCCTAACAATTAAATACACATAAAAACAATTGATTTGTTAATTTTTTTTTGTTTTTTTGTGTGTAGTTGGTTCTTATTCTTCAATTTAAAAAAATAAATAAAAAAAAAACACAGGAAAAATAACCAAATAAAAGCAAATAAAGTTAAGCAATATTTTTTAAAAAGCAAATTACATAATTTTTGCAAATACCTCTTGAGGAAAAATTTACTTCGTTTCCTATTGTGAAGATATTTTTGTGTGTATGGGCATTGTAGGTATATTTTTTTATGAATATGATAAGTTATCTACTTTGACCTAGAACTTTAGAAATCGTTATTCCCAAATTCACAAGATAAAAACCATCAGCGTATTCCCAGGGTGTTGTCATTTCAACAACGATTGACACTTTCCTGGCGTGGGAAAGAATTGTTCTCTATTGTTTTAGGGATAAAATAATTCCAGATCAATGCGCTTTTCCGTTACACATGTTAAATTATTGATGATTTCGCTTCAAAACAAAGGCCATCTGCTTTAAAATCGTTTACTCCTTTTATCATGAAGGACAAACGTATATTATATTGAGACACACGGGTGACAGTTTTGATTGTTTAAGAAAAATAATTATTGCAAACGTAACATATGGCGGATTTGCCAATACTCACCTCTCTGGAAAGCACTTGGAAAATTGATGAGGATAAACTACATACTGGAAATCTGGAATACATGCATGAAAATCTTCTTAAACTGTAACGTCAAAGCAATAAATTTGTACAAACAAGCCATATCAATCAACATAAAACCAAAAAGCTATTCAAGCAATATAAAATATAATAATTTAGATAAAGCGCAAAGTGCGAGCGGTAGGACCTAGTTAAAATGTTAAGCAATTATCTGAGAACATTAATGTTTAGTATGATTTGTTAAATATTCCATTTACAGGCCAACAAGAATGGATTCATATACTTTTTTTTCCCATTGTGATCTGAAAGTAACTAGTATATTAACCACTTGTTTTTAATCCTCATAGCACGATAAAATTAAACAACACACAATTATAATCTCCGAAATACTTCATAATAGGCCAAATGCGAGAGCGAAACGCGAGTAGAAACTTTATCGTAATGGTGACATGAAATCTGGGCATTCTAAAAACAATTTATAAGCCCTTTCTTTTAATCCGCCCAGGTTGCAGATTTTGTTCAACGGGAGGGGGGGGGGGGGTTGGAGAGGGGCAAAATATATATTATTTAGGCACTGGGACCATTGCACACTGCTTATTTCCCTGATATTTTTGATAGTTAAGACATTTTTTAAAATTAATTTTGTTTTAATGCAACACAATCATATTCAAGTGTCCAGTAAATACATGTGACGGAGTGCATAATTATGGACACAAAGCACAATTTTGATTTCTGACTGTCGAAACGTTGCAATTTAGAGCGTTGGATATACTAATGAGGTACGTACAATAAATAATTTCTCATTTTGTGCATGCCAATATTTATAGAATATTGGATGGCCTTGAGGTTGATACAAGGAATATTGGACGAGCTTTGCACAAATATTGGACGAGTCGAAGACGAGTCCATATGTTTGAAAAGCGGTTCATATATACTTGTATTGACGAAAATAGGACATCTAATTTTTTATTATTATCTATAAGCAGGATTTTACAAATAGGGCCCCCACATTTTTTTATCACAATTTTGTATTCATTTAGGATTCTCAACCCCCAGCCCACAATTTTTTCGTTCTGAATACAAATTCTATTTTGAAAATTTAAAAAATATGTATAATTATTAAAAAAAGTAATAATAATAATTGCCCCCAAAATCCCCCCAAAAATGCCCTCACATTTTTATCTTTCTTTTTCTCTTTTTTTTTTATCTGAAATTGGGCACCCACAAAAAGTGGCCCCCAAAAAGACCCCTTCCAAAAAAAAAAAAAAAATGCCCACAGAAAAAATTAATTGCGATCCCCCCCCCAAAACAAAAAAATTAAAAATAAATAAATAAAAAATTGGCTAAAAGCGCGTACAAAATAAAGTGCGCGCAATTCATTTTGACGCGTGCCTTAGCTGAAGTGGATTGTGACGTAACAAAGGAATTAAGATAAATGATTGTAACGCGTCGCTGCATTTTGGGGATTCCCCCCTTGCTGCCCAATATTTTCGATATTGCGGCAGCGAGGCCACAGTATTGGGCGAGTTCAACGAAACTTTGTAAAAGTAGGTCAAGTTTATGAAGTGCATTCAACAAAATAACACTTGTATGGATAATAATTACTTATCAAATCTTCATCATTCTTGTTTCCTGATTTTTTCCCCCCAAAAAGAGTGCAATAATGACCTGTGAATGAGGAGCACAAAGAAAGAAAAGACATGAATGGGCGATAAAGTGAATGAGAGAGATAGGGAACGTGGAGGAGAGAAGAGAGGAATAATGGAGAGAGAAAGAGGGGAAGAGAGAGGGGAGGGAGCGGAGGCCGGAGGGAGAGAGAGACAGCAGAGACAGAGAGAGAGAGAGAGAGGAGAGAGAGAGAGAGAGAGAGAGAAAGAGAAGAGAGAGAGAGGAGAGAGAGAGAGAGAGAAGGGGGGGGGGGGGAGTGAGAAGCAGTAATGTCGATATCCATATACTGTAGCCTACAATTAAATTTGTTCTTAGGTTGTTCTTTAATTTTAAGCAATAATAAATTGGTTAATAAATTTTGAAAACTTTAATAGAAAAAAAGAAGAAGAGAGAAAAGAAGAAGGATAGAGAAGAAGAAGAAGAAGAAGAGAAGAAGAAGAAGAAGAGAAGAAAGAAGAAGAAGAAGAAGAAAGAAAAGAAGAAGAAGAAGAAGAAGAGAAGAAGAAGAAGAAGAAGAAGACTTTTTTTGACTTTTCAAAGTAAAACTTTATTTACAATCAAAATTTTACAAATAAATAATGTATAATCAATGATCACTTTACACTGTCAGTGATCGTATTTTAACCATTATTATAAAAAACATAAAGGTAATAATCATGTTAAAATTAAACGGAATATATCAATAATAGTAATAATAATTGACATGAACATAAACAGTAATGCCACTTGGCATGAGTGGAGGGTAATAAGGCTCTAGCTAATTAAGAGCCTTCAAAAGAGTAATGGATACATAAGTCAAACGCATGATAATACGAGATAAACTTAGTTAAATTAACATGTTTTTATGCCATTATCATCTGAAATAAAAGTACATTGTTGTGAGACCAAGTTTTGTGAAATGAATTCATATTGTTCTGTACTTTGTAGAACTCAAAATCAATAATTATCCTGGTTTTTATTCTGGATAACCAAAAAGAAGAGGATCAAAGAAACGGGATGTACGATAAAGCCAAAACAATGTACTTTTGAAACTGATAATAAGGTAATTTGATAGGCGGTACAGCTTCCGACAACGACCCCTGCATGTGGAATAGAGTCCAGTATTTGTCAAAGTCAATTTTGATTTTGGGGAGAAGACGTGAGAGAAGATGAGTGAAGAAGATCCAAGGCTGGTTGAATAGAAGTACATTCGATGAAAAGATGTAAGATAGTTCCTTTCTCCCCACACCACCCACAAGAAGAAGAAATTTCTGGGTTGAGATGATGTAGAACGCAAGAGATGGTAGTACATTGTGTAAGAGTTTGTATTGGATATCTCCGTCTTTCTTGTATGATGGGTACCGTATATTCAGTCCAGTTTACAGATGTGGACGATGAGATTATTGCTGTGTTGTGCCAGTAGTGATTTGATTTTCGGTAAAGAGTTAACGGAGCAGTTGAGGATGTTGTAGAATTGCTTTGCTGGAAACTGTAAGCATGTTGGTGGTGCCCTTGATGATTGGGAAAGGAGTCAAAATTTGATCAATTAACAAGGTTGATCTGTCGAAGAGTGAAGATAACGTTGTCATGTTGAGTCCATCAGTCGAGAAATACTTGGGGAAAAGATGAGGCAAAAGTACGTGAATCTTTGAAGTTCAAACTGGAGCTGGCGAATGGAAGGACGCTGTAGGATGGATGAAAAATCACATCATCTGCGCGAATCCACTTGCGATTATTGTTTACAAGATGTTTAACAAGTTTGATTCCACATGCAAAGAGTCTATGAGGGAAAAGTGCAACACCAGTCAAAGAACAATCAAAGAATCGATGATAATTTAAAGGAATATTCAAAACATGGTTAACAGAGAAGGACAATGTGTCTACCTGAGTTCCAGATAATTCCAAGCACGTAAAATTTCGGAATAGAAACAAGGAATGCTAGTGAAGTATTTGGGTTTGATGGGTTCATTCAACCGTAAATGCATGGATATTGGTTGCATACACTTCCAAAACAGGAATTTCCTCACATTTGATCGATTATACCATGGCAAAGAGGGAAAAATCGCAGTTTGGGCAATTTTTGCTGCATGCTTACTCAACCGTGAAATTTGACGCAAATTTTGTTTCCGTATGTTGGGAAGCACGTTTGGCATACATTCTGACGTGTAAATTGTTTAAAATCTGAAAATGGGTACGATATCATTGAATCAAAGTTGTGATTTTAGGCTTGTGAACTTCAAAAAATGACATTTTTGCATTCAACCATTGCTCACTGAAGCATGACTTGATAATTTTTCCTAAAATTTGCCCCACTGGTAGCTAATTAAATTCCCTATAGTGGACATATAATTAGATTTGTTAAATTCCTCCTGGTTCAAAAATTATTGATATCTGAAATAGGGGGAACTTTCTTTTTGTGTTGTGTTTAGAATTGAAAACTACCCCCAATAGGTCGGGGGTGGGAAATGCTAAAAGACCCCTATTTTAATGATTTCTCGGGATATTTTCCCCTTCCTGAGCCCTAAAATATATCTCATATAATCAGGAACGAGCAGACGTGTATGGCTGACCGCCAGAGTGGGTGGGGGGGGGGGCGCGATCCGGCATATAGTTATAAATTTTACTTAATTTGGCCTCTTGGTATTCACTTTTAAGGGCGTCGCCCATTTCCCCTCATCTACACGCCTCTTACCCATGATTCAGAAGACCAAGGCCTTCGTTTTGGTTACCTCCAGTATTTCAGTGAGTGCCCTCACGCCCATTCGATCAAAAAAAGAAAAGAAAAAAGATCAAACTCCGGGCGACGCTTGCGCCTTGATCAAATTAAAGGGGAAGTTCACCCTGAAATTTTATTGGTTTTACAAAATGCAGAAAAAAAAAATATATAATTGAAAGTTTGAAGAAAATCGACCAAAAAGATAAATTATGTATATGTTGTAAAGTTTTGATTCTGTGACGTCACGTGCGAGCAGCTCTCCCATGTGTTGTGTATATAAATTCCATAAATTTGTCTTTTTTTCATGGTTCTTCATAAATGATTGGGTCAACTTTATAGAGGCATGTATATAACAGGCGCGTATCAAGGATTTGGCAACCCGGGGGCCGATGTGATTTTGATTTGGCGCCCCCCCCCCC
>CALNVZ010003433.1:25860198-25918809 GCA_940671915.1 Paracentrotus lividus
TCAGATTTTCACGATATTTATTACTTTTTGAGATATCCGTCGTGCGCGAACTAAGGTTCTGCGCGAATTATGGTGACACCACCATACACATATCAGTATCACATACAGCTGCAAACCAATATCAGTCAGTACTGTAAAATGGCTGTCTGTCGCCCTCTTGGTTGCTGAGGAAACTTCTCAATAATAATTAGCAAAACCAGCTTTTAACCTACCTCAAAATAATATAAGATAATCTATAGTCTCATTGCAATATAATTTTTCCATTAGATATTTTTAATTTTGTTTAGTAGAATTTTTAGACCCTTTTTTGGATATGCCACCTTGACTTGGCTGCCAGGCTGGGAGCTGCTCAAGACACTTCTATGCATTGACTTTCCTTTGGAAGAAAACTGCTGCAATAAGGTACTTCCCAGTGCAAGGTCAATTATGATTGACCATGCATAAGTGTAGAGTCTAAGTATTAAATGTAAAGCTCTGATGTAGGACGACAAAATACTTGTAGAATCTATCAACACATGTAAAAGTGTCATCATTTTCTGTTAATTAACTGGCAATTAACAAAGATCTGTGGTGGAGGTAAACCGACCAGCCCCCGTCGCGAAGCGACGGGAACTGACAAGCCAGTAGACATATTTGGTGAAGGTTTGAAAATATCTATGACCACAAACTTCGTGGTCAAAAATACTTTATTCGAATTCATACTTACATTGAATCAAATCTTTGAAGTTTTTCCTCGAATTGGTGACATCTGCGAATGTTTCACATGAAGTAATCAACTAAAATTAATAATGAAGAAAAATACAGGAAAATTGAGTCCATCCACGTATATTTCTCTGTGCGTGTGCTGTCTTCGCCACAGAGTTAAATACGTCTTCGCACAATAAAATGACTTCATAGAAAATGGCAGCGATGGCACCAACACTATGAGAAGAGACAAGGCCAACGAAAAATTAATTTTGGTAAGTCAAAAAGCTCTTATATAATTCAGTTTTTCAACGGCTGTATCTTGAAATATCATACATGCCGTTGAATTACATTTGAACATTAGATTCATCATATTAACCAGTATAATCACCTGATCGCTCATCTTCTTCTTCTTCTTCTTCTTCTTCCTCCGCTATTTTCGGAGATCAGCAACGGGATGAGTTGCAGGACAGTCGAGGTAGTGTTGATAGCAATATTATGGACAGTTATTGAGAAGAGAGAGAGGATATGCGTGATATATGGAGTTTGTAAATATAATGAAGAGATGCTATTATAAGTTTATCATGTATCAGGTTACCGGTACATGTATTTCACTGTAAAATGGAGGTAGTGGAAGTGCAGCCCCGTCGCCTTTGGCAACGGGGCTGTGTATAGTTATGGTGGAGAAGGAGCCGGCGCAGCAAATTTGGCAGATGTGCTGTAATGAGTTGAATCAAGTTCACAGAACGGTGTTTTTGAATTAAAATGAATACACCCTGCTGAAATAATGAATTAAACATCATCATCATCATCATCTGGTATACGGGAGTGAGGTAGTCCTGTGATTCTCCCGGTCGTAATCAGAATGAGTTCATATATCAGTTCACAACTATTACAATGTGTGGTGGTGCGTGGATGTCAAGTGACATAAAATTGCTTATCTTTCCACAACTTGTCCAAACCAGTCTTAAAGGATGCTAAGCTGGAGGCAGTCACTAGGGATTCCGGTAGTTTGTTCCAAGAGTCAATCACTCGCTTACTAAAGAAGCAGCTTCGTACATTGAGTTTGCGATGAGTATTGAACAGTTTAAGTGAGTGCCCTCGGGTGCGTTGATATTCCGGTTTCTTGAAAAGATGCTCTGGGTTGAGTCGATCTATACCATGAAGGATTTTGTAAACTTGGATCATGTCTCCTCTTTCACGTCGATAACGTAGAGAGAATAAGTTCAAACTCCTCAGTCTTTCAATATAAGACAAAGTTCTAAATCCCGGCATCATTTTTGTAGCTCTTCGTTGAACTGCTTCGATCTTGCGGTCATCCGTGATGAAACGAGGATTCCAAGAAACAGTGCAATACTCAAGATGTGGGCGCTCTAATGTCTTATATAGAGGTATAAAAATGTCTGGATCAGTATTTACAAAGGCTCGTCTGATAATCCCTAGCATTTGGTTAGCTTTTTGGATTATAGCAGCAACATGCTTGCGGAAACTCAAATCCTTGTCGACTAGTACTCCAAGGTCACGTTCAATATCAACATTCTCAAGTGATCGACCTTCCATATTAGTATGTTGAGGATTATTGTGACCAAGATGTAAGGTTTTACACTTAGCAGAATTTAAAGGAAGTTGCCACATTGAAGACCAAGCGGATATATTGTCTAGGTCACTTTGTAGTTGTTGGCAAGATATCTGGCTTTCGATGGAAGAGTAAATCTTAGCATCATCAGCATACAGTTGAGAGTCACTAATGGTCACATCAGGCAGATCGTTTACGAACATCACAAAGAGGGTCGGTCCGAGGACGCTGCCTTGTGGAATACCACTAACTACATCTGTCCAGTCAGAAAATTGACCATCCACGGTGACTCTCTGAACTCTTTGCGAAAGAAAAGCACGGATCCATAGAAGAAGTGAGCCGCCAATACCGTATGAAGCGATTTTATTCAGAAGTCTTAAGTGTGGCACTGAGTCAAAGGCTTTGCGGAAATCAAGATATACAATATCAACAGGGTTTCCATCATCAAGGTAATTAGTCCAGTCCTCCAGCTGGCTAAGAAGTTGGGTAACACAGGATCTCCCCGGGACAAAACCGTGCTGAGCCTCAGAGAAAAGTTTATGAGTACTCATGTGGTGTACAATAGCGTCACGGATGATGGATTCCAGTATTTTAACAACAACTGACGTCAAGCTGATCGGACGGTAATTTCCAGCATCCTTTCTGCTCCCTTTCTTATGTATTGCAGTTATATTCGCTGACCTCCAACAAGGAGGAAGTGATGATTCAGTAAGAGATGACGAAAAAATCAGGGATAGAGGTATACACAGTTCATTAGCAAGTTCTTTTAAGACTCGTGGATGCATGTTATCCGGACCAGCAGATTTCGAACATTTCAGTGCAACAAGCTTCTTCAGGACAATATCCGGTGTAACGACTACATCATTTAGTTCGACATCAGTAAAAGGATGCAAATTTGGTATAAAAGACACATCCTCCTGAGTGAAGACCGAGCCAAACTGAGCATTAAGAACATCAGCTTTATCCTGAGCAGTACTAGCTGTTGATCCATCTGACCTCGTAAGATTTGATATCTTCGACCTTGTTTTAGCCTTACTGTTCACATACCTCCAAAAAGCTTTTGGGTTCGATTTCGATTCGGAAGCAATACGCTGCTCAAAATCACTGCAGAGTTGTCTAGTCTTATTGCGTAGAGAGTCACGTTCCCGAATGTACGCTGTGTAGTCCCAGACATTATTTGTAGTACGATATCTCTTCCATAATCTCTGCTTCCTTTTTGATTGAGTAACAACTTCGTGAGTATATACAAGTTTCTCCTTCTGTCACTTTTTACAGATCTTTTAGGAATGTTTTTCTCCATTGACACATTCAACATATCTAAAAGAAGTGTCCAGGATTCATGGCATGACAAGTCGTTAAAAAGATCCATGCAATGCAAGTTAGCAAAATGTGTTCTCATTACATCATAATGTCCCTTGTCAAAATTGTACAATGAAGATCAAGTAGGAGACATAGGTGGTCACTTTTCCCAAGGGGCGGGAGATACTCCATATTGTTTATGATGTCCAGTTCATCAGTTAAAACAAGATCTAGAATATTTTCTTTTTGGCCATCTCTACGACGGGTAGGGTACAGAACATGTTGTATAAGAAAAGCATCCTGCGTTGCAGTCAAAAACTGTTGGGCTGGATGTTCCTCAGAACAATCTGCGTACCAGTTAGACCAGTCTATTTCTGGGTAGTTAAAATCACCAGCCAAAAGAACGTGCTGCTCCTTCCTCAAAGATGTCTCCGCTATTAAGTCACAAAGTTTAACATTGTTCGCTTGACTAGATGAGGGGCTATGATAAACACAACCCAGCAGGAGAGACACATTACCAGCTAATTTGATAGAACACCAAACAGTCTCGCTAAAATCAGTTGTGAAAGTTACATCGATTGCTGATAAAGATTCATTAATATATATAACAACACCACGTACTCCAGGTTTATCCAGGTTACAGAAAATATCATATCCCGGAATATACTGATGGATGCAGGGAGGAGTGGATAAATAGAACTTTTAGGACAGGCTTCTGTGATCATTATACAGTCTGGTTTATACCGAGTCACAAGCAATTGAAGTTCAGACATTTTATTCATCAGTGAATCCGAGTTCGTATATAACAGTAGTAACTGGTCCTTCTGTAGTCAATGCGATGACGACACAGATGAGACAGAGCTCCTTGTATGGGACACCTTACTCGTATGAGACACATCACTCGTATGAGATACATTGCTTGTATGAGACACATTACTTGTATGAGACACATTACTCTGCGATAAAAAGTCACCAAGGGTCCTGTTCCTACGTGAACGCGAAACAATCTTCCCATTGCGAATAATGAGGTCAGTCTCGCCATTACTTCTCCTTGTTTTCATTTCCTCATAAACTTCTTGTCTCTCTTTGCGTTGAAATGGCGTCAGATCCGGCAATAAGTATACATTGCGCCAGTTTTCAGTTTTACGTAACATGTGTGCAGATGATAAGATTGCATCTCGTTGAATACTGTCCTCAAGCTGGACTAGTGTAATCCTTGGCCTAGTATCATCCTGAGGCTGTCGACGACGACCTCCAAGTCTTGTTACTTTCTTTATTTTTGTGCCGGTGACTTCCAAGCCACTGGTAACTAAGCTCTTAACGGCGTTGAAGTCATCTCTTTCACTATCCGCAGAAGTAGAAGACGTTGATTCCCGGAGATTGTAAACTACAAAATTGTTTTTTCTCCTTTCTCTGTCGATAATTTCTTCCATGACATTACATGTAGTGCTGTCTGAGACACTATGTGGTACCTCTCCAACACCATGCACATTCATGTTTTGATCATCTCCAGCAGTAGACCGAGTAAGAACATCTTCACCAGAAGAATTAGATGCAGCATGGGCGTACGATTTAGTAGTTGTTGCTTTAGCACGCGTCTTTTGCATGCTTTTAAGTTCATCTTTTACTTCAACTAGCTCCTTTATATGAACATCAATGATCATTTTTTCAACAAGACTTAATATTCTAGCTGGCTTGGGAATGTCTCCATCATCAGACACGGGACAGCTTGCTGTTTTGGCAGCTTTCAAAGCCCCAGGTTCACACTTTTTGCAAAACCAGTGTACATTCGATGCATTGGTCAGTACATTATAAACTTCAACACTTACATCCTGACAGTGCAGACATGCCCATTTCATGCATGCTTCACATTCTATCATCAAATCAACAGCCTCTTTTTTACAGTACTCACATGTAAACTTCCCTCCTCCAAAGTCTTCCTTTGCATCCTTCTTTGGCTTAGCTTTTACCTTTGGATCGCCTTTCTTACCTTTGGGTCGTTGGTTATCATCCATTTTCTCCAGAGATATAGCACGTTTGGCTTTTGGTGCTTTTGAGGTTGGTTTCCCCGTAGCTGTGGCGCCTGTTGAGGAGGATCTGCTTCGTGTCATCAGTGGAGAGGTCACGGTCACCGGAGCCTCCGGCACCTGCTCGGATGGTGATTTTTCCCCATTTTCAGTGTTTTTTCCAAAAGGAGATAACTTTGTCAAAGTTTTCTGTAATTTTTCCATTGTAGAACTAGAAGCATCCCGGTTTGTCGCGTTTTGGGATTCCATGAAGAAAAAAACCACAGAACAAGATGATCTAAAAATTAACGTTGTGGATCAGCGAAAAGCCGAAAGTAGAAAAAGCGATCGCGAGTGCAGTCCAAACACCCAGCCACGCCGGTTGCGTCGGCAGCGAGTCGCGAGCAACCGCTGCTGTAGCGAAGTGTCGGTGCGGTGAAATTTGCAGAAATAAAGCGAAAATATTTTGACGAGAAAAACAGCCTCAAAAGTCTCCAAAACGGTGCAAAAAGGTCCCAAAAGATATGCTAGGTCCTTGGAAATGACGCAACTGCTACAAATACGGATGGATTCCTTTGGATTTGGAGCGAAAAAAAATGCAGAGCAAAAAGAGAAAACGTCAGACGTCCACGCAACACACACAGATCAATGATTTTGATCGTTTATTATGTTAGTCGAGGTATTTTAATTACCTTGATTACAGTAATTGGCCATGCTTCTTGAGATTGGCCTACAGAAAGGTTTAGTTTTCACATCTACTCCTCAAAAGTGATTTTTTTAAAAAAATACATTTACTCCATGAATAATTATTAAATTAATTTTAAGTGCATTTCTGAACTCCTCAGACATTCAGCTTCAAGAAAATGTATATTTTTGTGGGGTAAATATAGATTTTGAAAAAGTTACAGCCACTTTCATGGAAATGCGCGTGATTAGCACAAATTTTGAGTGTGTCACACAACATGGGCCCAACTTTAAACGCATGGCCAGATTCACCTTTTTCCTTCATTCTATTCAAGATTCTTTGAGTGAAATTTGTATGTTTCAATATGCTAGAAAAGAATCTCTGTCTTCTGGCAAGCCTCCTGCTATGGCTATGAGTATGAAGACAGAGTAGATCTATCATGTAGATCTAGAGACTAGACTGAGGCTGAGACGTTATCCCCTCTGAAGACAGATCATGCATTGCACAAGCTGTTCAAACTGCAGTGTACACAGCTGAGTGCGTTTTTCGGTGATCATATTTGAGTAATTCATGATAAAACACACTCGGCTATGTACACTGCGGTTTGAACAGCTTGCACAATGCATGATCTCTGTCTTCAGAGGGGATTACGATGAAGACAGCAGCCTCGGTCTAGTCTAGATCATGACTCTGGCTCTGCTATCTGCTATTCATTTTCAAAGTTGACTCAGTGACTCAGTCTCAGAGACGAGAGCAAGTCCTCAATCGATATCCGCCCCTCACTGTTTTCTAGCTGTTAAAAATTGTTAAAATGGCTACGAAACAGATACCGAAGGGCTTCAAAACAGCTATAAAATGGTGGCAAGTAAACTAATTGCTTGCAAGGATGTGTATCGAATGCTGATCAAGACCCGTGCCAACGCACCAGCTTTAAAAAAAAGCTATTGTTCCACAAACAAGAGTGTTTGATGTAGTATTGCATCAAACAACATGCTGGCTCATTTGTTTACCAATAGCAGGGTGTGTTTCGTGGATATACAAAAGCCTTCTTATAAAGTAGGGTGTGCTAGACCCAGGTGGAATGGGAGATCAGACTTTAATTAGGGAATCCTTGTTCCAGAGTGGCTATAATATTTGGCTGAATTTTTCACCCGTTTTCTAGGCGTTTTCAATCTATTCAGTCTTGTCTCATTTCCAATGAGAAGGTTTTTCTCTCCATTTTCTAGCACTTTAGTAGTTGTTCTCGTTGTATATCCTGGGAATTAATCTTGCTTAACCTATTGTTCTGTTATAGTTTTTCAAAAAGACATTTTATCTAGAAAAACTACAGACTTGCTGTTTTGTTACCAAAAAATCTCCTTTTTATCTCATATCACTGTTTTGTAGCCCCTCTAGAAACATTTAATTTGGCACAGGAGCTCATACACCATGCGCACTGTATGTTTTTATTGTATTTTGGTTTCATTTGGCGATCAGTCATAATTACTATTTTTGCCTGACAATTGATTTTTGGGCAAGGAAATTAATCCAATTTAGTCTTGCCCAAGGGAAAGTGATTATGATGGAAAAAATGTGATAAATTCATATAACGAACTCATCGATCGTTTGCGACATTTAACTTTTTTTTTATAGTCAACTTCATTTTAGTTTCATTTTTATTACTCATTAGGTCACGGTTCTTATCTCTTTGTCACACTTTTCGAACACCCCCTCCGAAATCAACCCCTCCATCGCTTCATCAGCTTCTGAAAGACTCTATCCAGAGGGTACGCAGCCATAGGTTCATCTTCAAGAACCAGAGTAAACCAAAAGGTTGGTCATGTATTTCTATTTCAGCTTCTTAGGGACTATATTCAATTACTCATTTTTAAATGAAAATTCATGAAATGCATCAATTGCCAATTTCAGGTGAAACCGTGATACCATTTAGAGATTTCAACTATTGTTTGAACTTTCAAACTGTTGTTTCTACCTCACATAAGGTAAATTCATATTTATCAGTGATTTTTGCTCTTTAAGTTGCTGATAAATCATAGGATTCTAATTTCAAATACTGAAGGAGACGTTTGTTTCTATTTTTGATGTGTTTTTGTATTTGACAGGAGTATGGATGCCTACAAGGATGCTAGCTGTCGGCGTGGGTGCTGGAGTGGTCCTCCATACCGGATGGACTAAAATGAATCGAGCAGAGTGCAAGGTGCGAACGAACGGAGCCACACGGCTCCTAGAAAAGGAACAGAAGGGGCCAGACCTGGAGACGAACGGAGGGGAACATTTTTGGGAGGTGCTGAAGTTCTTGAGAGACGACGTGTGGTATCTCCTGGCCGCAGTGGCAGTAAGTTTCTTTGTAGAAATATATGAAAACAGATTGTAGAAATAGAACAGACACTGATGAAAAAGATATATGATTTTGATTGTGTCTGAATGGTTCTAGGACTACTATCTTATGAACAATAACCCCATGACAATTTCCCCCTGGACATCTACCCCATCAAAAATCTACCTCCTAACAGTACACTTAACCCTAACCCTATTTCTGGGTGGTATTTGTCGTGGGGTAATTGTCTAGGAGGTAGTTATCCTGATATGTGTCTGAAAATTGCCAATTTAAGAGTTTCAAGATACATGTACAAATATTATTTTTTCTCCATGTGTACGCAGAGTGCCATGTTAGCAGCTTTCGTCAATGTTCAGATCCCTGTATTGCTGGGTGACCTGGTACAGGTCGTGTCAGAGTTCACAGGCAGAGAACATACTGGGAACTACTTAGATGCTGTCACTAAGCCTGCACTCAGACTCATATCAGCTTATGGTATTCAGGTGAGTGAAGTTTGTCATTAAAGGGAAACAGTAACTTTCAAAAACAAGAGCAATTAGATCAAGATGAATAAAATTATATTGCTCTAATAGTAAAAACAAACTACTGAAAATTTCAGATCAAATGGAAGTCATTTACTACTACAAAACAGTGTAACAGCCAAACGCGAGTGAATTTTCAACCCCTTTGCAGCAAACCCTCCAGCCCGCTAGGGTCGGGGGGAACACGACAGGAAGTGGGGTGTCTTGAAAAGCACATGGCAATTTGTTTTCCACCACGAGATGGTTTACTAAATTTGAGTATGAAATCATTGATATCTCGAAAGTAAAGCAAGCAATTAACTTGTAATTTTGAAGAGATACCAGACTGACCTATAAGTTTATAATTATGTTGACAAAATGAGCTAAATCAAGAAATTGTGATTTGAATATCATTCAATGTTACTGCATCCCTTTAAAGGTTAAGTTCACCCTGGAAGTTGATTTTTTTTTTTCCAGTGAAATTAGGACAATGAAAGAAAAAAAAATGAAAGTAAAAGTTTGAAGAAAATCCATGAAGGATAACAAAGTTAATTGTGAATGCATTTTTTTATTTCATTACATCACTTGTAATCTTCTCTCGTATAATGTACATGTTTTGAACTGTAAATTGCCAAATCTTGAAAAAAGGAAGGAAAATATGTAAAATGGGGTATATAAATCATCAAACTTATGTTTATGTAAATGCCTCAATGAAATGTGTTTATTTCTGCTCCACAGTAAAGCCCCATCACTAATAAAACTAATTCTATCCCTAGACTATACCTCACCCTAAATATCACATCAAACCTAACATAATGCACCATCACAACTCTAACACTATAACCTACAATGTACACATATAAAGATTAGATATAGCCTCCAGGTAGCATAAGTCACTGAAGGGCATGTCAGCTCACAGTTTTTGTTTTTAAAGTGCTTATTCTGTTGCCATCAGTTGTTCAGAGGCAGGCTTGACATTTTCCTTATATAAACTTGTGTTCTTGTCATGTCACTGTTACAGGCTGTATGTACATGTGGGTACATTGCGGTATTGTCGTCAGTTGGAGAGAGGCTGGCTACAAGACTAAGAGCTGCTCTCTTTACCTCTCTCTTGAAGCAAGACATTGAATTCTTTGATGTTCATCACACAGGGGAGTTGGTTAATAGGTAGCTATCATATACATATCATATCAAATCAATTTATTGACCAATAACAAAGTTCTTTTTTTTTCTTCAGATTATTATACATGTAGATACAAAAGAGAATGAATAGAGAACTGGTAATGTACAATTTTACAGCAAAAAGTATGTAAGTTGGGGGGCACAAGCTTGTTCATGGCTCACAAAATGTTCAGTTTATTATATTTTACCATTTTATGAAAAAGACATAGTGTAAAATAAGTTCAGAGTTTGCACCAAAATCAAAATTCTCCCTTTGTTTACATTTTATGTCTAAACGTAAGGCCCATCTGACCCAAAGACTGAGTTCGTATGAGTTGAAGTTTGTGTGGTGCTATTGGGCGATCCTATTGTCTGATGTTTCAGACTAGAGGAGTGTACAATTGCACCACACAAACTTTGAGTCTTAAGAGCTACTGTCTGAGAGAATCAGGCAGGGGGTGGAACATGGGGGTCGGCAATTTTCTTTCATACTTTGAAGTTTTAATACATTTAGGTTAAAACTTAGAAAAATAGTATTAGAATTTTATAATCATAATTATCTTCATAATTATCACAACCCCCTTAAAATGGCCTTTTCGGGTACTACTTAAATTGGCAAATTTCAAACTTAGCACTGTTTTCAACACTAATAAAACTGTATTTAAAATTCTGCAAATCATTTAAAATTTAAAGGCTGACTTTTCCAAACCTATCCCTATAACGCTGTATAGGTGATATTTTACCTAAGTAATTGGATCATTCCATTATCTCAGGAGGGGTGAAGCAATTTTCCCTACTTTTTAGGAATTCCAAAATAGCCTATTTTGGGCTATCTTTGACGTGCTATAAAAAAAATGGCCCAAATTTTTCTGAGCTGATTTTAATGTGGGCTATAGGACCAACCCAGGTGAAGTCATTTCAGGTTTCAAATCCGTGGAGTGTCTTTTACTTTTTGTTCACCAGCCGCTTAAAGTATGCTCTTTTTCAAAATGGCAAAAAAGTGTAGTTTTGTGTCAATGTGTAAATCTCTTCCATTATCTTGGATATTGCACTGAAAAGCATTCAGAATTGTTGTAGAATGAGCCATTCTATGAACTAATATATTATTTTGTTATTCCTTCACAATGTTTTAAATTTAGTTATTGAATCATACCCATATTAATACTGAAATACACGGATCCACAGGAACAATGATCCTAGAAATTTTTCATGTACATACGTGTAACAGGCAATGTTATTATTGGAAGTCAATCATGACGCTAATATTTAGGTTTTATTAAGCTTTGTTTTCATATTCGAGATATTGAGTTATGGAATATAAGTAGAGTTTTTTTTTTCTAATTATTATTTTCAAATGCCTCCAAGAGAGGGCGTTTACTAATAAAATTCTTCAAATTTCACTCTGAAAAAAGAGAAAGAAACAAAATGGATGTAACAAAAATGTAACAGCAATGAAAATACATAATATATTTTTCATTTTGAGACTCAAAATCACATGGTCACTGACATGCAACAAATAAAAAGACCCACGCCCTTCACCAGAAGTTGGGGCGTCTGCAAAAAAAGTAATAATAAAATAAACAAAATACATTGTTTGTCATAATGGTGGAATAATTTTTTCTGGCTCCAGCGACATTATGTTGCTTTGGCTTTAATTTCTTGAATGTGTTCGTCACCACTTTCAATCTTCGGTATCCTGGCAATATCTTGGACGTTCCCTCAACACTTCCCGGGATTTTTCTTCCAAAAACTTTTTTTTCCCTTATTTTATGGGCCCCTTTTTGTTTACTCGACCCACCAAGGCCCCCTCAGTCCTACCCCAAGGAAACACGTCTGAGGTGTAGAGTTGTCATTGTTCTTTAAGTAAATCCATTTTTGTTTGGTTACCAGGCTAGATCTTTTTGTCTAGGGAGGAATGAAACCTCAGTAAAAAAAAAAAAAAAAAAAAAAAAAAACCAAAACAAACAAATCAAACAAGGGGGGGGGCTTAGCCCTAGATCTTGTTTATAGCCTATGCAGAGATGGGGAAATGGGAGCGCGCGGCGTGCATGACTGAAAATGTCATTACGGTATTGAGTAATTATGGGCCCCTAAGCCTCATTTGCAATTTGCGATAAAATTATAAAAATGACACACAGTCTAATCTTTGTTTATGAATCAATAACTACTGCTCTAACTTTTATTGTGAATATTAATACATACTTGATATTATACCCCACAAAATGTTAGCAAGGAGATTGATGTCTTATCCCAATACTAAGTACCAGAATCATTTTCCGCCTTTTGGACTTGCCCATCTTACTGCACTAATGTTGCATGTCAGGCAAGCATTCAATACAACATTGCACCCTGCACTACAACAAATTGACTGTACACGCTGGTTGATAAAATGAAACATAAAGCTACTAAATATACAAAAAAATTAGAGGTCCCTTTCAAACACCTTTGCACGATCACATTTCTGTGAAATATCATTTTTACATCAGATGCCGGGCTAAAAAAATGCCGTAAGTCTTACCTACCTTGTTGGTTTTTCACAATTTCTCTAGAGAAATTTCGGCTTCATGCTTCTCACGACGATAGATTTTCGTATACAGTTCATATGAACAACATTATGGCGCTCTACACCGGTCACCCGTCGACGGGTCACGACATGATTTGTTTCAGGTGGCCCATATTACCTGCATGTACCCTATTAGAAACCTGAAATGTGAGCTGTGTTAAGTAATTTGGAGTAGGATCAATAAGGGATGAGAGGGGGAAGGCTCAATGATTCCAAGCCCCTTTCCCAAACATGGGTGTTAACCCCAGCGATTGTTCTTTTGAAAGAAAAAAAATGAAGCTTAAAATTAATGCGAGCGTTACAGCGCGAGCTGAAAATCCTGTCAGTAGATACCTAAATATTGTGAGCTGTGTTGGGAAGGGGGGGGGGGCTCAATAAAATCCGAGAGCCAAAAGATTATAGAAGCAGACTATAATATCTGCCCCAAATTATATAGACCATTTACATAATATTATCCGAGTCAAGCAAAATTATTATTAAGACGGTCGCTGATACCTATACGGTACCAACAAATTGGAGGAGTGGGCTTATGATATCCGAGTGAACCCCCCCCCCATCCAATATTTTTTTTACTTAAAAAAGTTTATTCTTACTAAATTCTTTATTTCTCTTGATCACTAATTGCAAATATCTGAATACAACTAACACAAAATCTTCAATTTTCTTTAGATAAGGAACAAAACAAAGGAGTTAGGAGTCACTTGTTCCTTGAAAATCCTGACAGGGTATATTACAACCCAAAAATGATATTCATGGGGGTATCCTTTTAGGCCTATCTCCACATATTTAAGTTGGGGTAGTCCCCTGGCCCTCTCTTTCTGACGTCTGTAATGATTTTAATATAAATCGTTGTGTGTACCAGTAGAAACTCAATTAAAAGCGATATACAAATTGCCAGATTTTTTTTTTCATCTTTATTGTTGTTATGTAACTTCATGTAGTCATCTTTTGGTGACATTAGATTATGTGCATGGATCGTACTAAGATCGATATGTGAGACCATAGGCCTAAATGTTTATTTGAAGATTTGTACTGTTTCTAGAAAGTCCATGTACCCATTGATTTCCATTTGATTGAAGTTATTTTGTCATTATGCCTTCATTATCATATTCCTATATATGTGATACAAGTAATTTATGAGTTTTATGTAGAATTTAGATGTATATTTTCTAACAGGGACAGTCCATTAGCGATATGGGGGTGTTAACAAATGAAATACCTAAAATTAAATTTGCCTGCATTTTATAAGGACATATCTGCTCGGTATGAGGTGCTTTTCAAACACTTTTGGGGTTTATTGCAAGTAATTATAGTACATTTGGCAGCAGGTACAAGAATCCATATTTTCATGTTTTTTTGAAAAAGACCTATTTTTAGCAGCTTCTAAGAAGAAAAGTTGAAGACACTCCACGGATTTGAAACCTATAATAGATTGACCTATGTTTGGGACACATTCTGTGAAAAAATCAGCCTGAAAAAAGTTGGGCCATTTTTGTTACACTCCCATGAATATTGCCAAAATTTCCCATTTTTCTCCTTCCTGAAAAATGCAAAAAAAATGGCAACATCCCTATTGCAAAAATGGTACCTTCCAATCCTTTGTTTTAAATTTTATTTACATGCCTTCAAAGAAGAACATTTAAATTTAAAGCCCTGTAAATTTTTTTTAAATCAAATAATTTCAAATGACTTTTAATAGGTCATGAAAATGACCATAAATTGAAAAATGCAAGGCTTTGAAATCACCCAAAAAGGGTCAATTTTAGGGGGGTCGGATAACTATGAAGATAATTATGATCAGAAATTTTTAACCCCATTTTCGGGGGACCTACCCTCTATGTACTTCAACCTCAGAATATAAAAGAAATCCGCCGACCCCCATCTTCCAACTTTTTTCAAATCTGCCTGATTCTCTCAGACAGTGGCTCTTTAACTTAGTCTTCGCTTTAGGATTCAGGCTACACTGTTCTAAAGTTTCTTACTTGATTTTTAATATTTAAAATTTTCAGTAATGTACACATGTATAGTCACTATAATATCAATCAGGACTTTGATGTCTAGCAGAATTTTTAATCTAAACATTTTATCTTCAATTAATATATTCTGAAAATAAACCAATGCATTTTGTTGAGTAATGGTCCTTTACAGTGTGATCAAGTTGTTACACTAGTGCTGCATTCTCTAAAGCTCTGTAATCATGTGAATTTTCCCAAAAGCTAATGTTTTTTTTTCATTCTTTCATGTGTTTCATGTTAGATTATCAGCAGATGTACAGGATTTTAAGAGTTCCTTCAAGTTATGTATCTCACAGGGCCTTAGAGGAACTACACAGGTGAATTCAATACAAATTGACTACTTCTTCATTTGGGCCTGCGCATCATGTAAAGAATAGCCATTATGGCAATTTTCAAAACATGGGGTTTGCACGAAAATTGCCAAATCAGCTGTTTCTTTCACATCGTACAGCCCTCGGAATGATATATCATATGACTAAGGCTTGAGATATAACCCTTATTAAACTGAGCTATTTGTGTAGTGATACCGGGTAGGATGCCAACATCATATGGGTGCTCCCCAGGGAGTGGAGAATGTGCCCAAACTGTATAATCTGATGACTGGGTTAATAAGGTATGTTGTGTGGGGGTTAATTTACCAGACTTGCAGAAATATAGTCCTTGCAAAAATAACAATAATTGATAATGATATGGTATGGCATTTACTTTTGCCTGACCGTATGAACATAGATAAATGGTTTGTCTACAGTGTATAGTTTCTATTCTCTATTATAGATTGCTGGCTCTGTGGTGTGTATGTATGGTCTTTCACCCAAGCTGACTGGTGTACTGGTGATCACTTTGCCAGTCATAGTGCTAGCTGGGGCTGCCATTGGTGCTGTACTCAGGAAGCTATCAAGGGATGCCCAAGAACAGGTAACCAGTCTGCAAGATGATTTTTACCTTCATAGTGCACAATTATATGAAGCACACTTTTCAAAAATTATAAATGTGTACTAAAGGAAGAGAGATGGATGTGTGCTTCCTTTTATGTAATTTTTAGTGATCTTTGGTTTTATCTGCACATGAGCAAATAACCATGGTTGTACTTGAGTTGAAAAGAATGACTTGCAATATTGATTATCATGACAATTATGTTGAACAATTCTGTTGTTGGAATATGTAAAAATATGTACTGTCTTCATTTCTACACCTAGACATCCAGGGCAATGTCAGTTGCTGACGAGGCCCTCGCTAACATGAGGACAGTCCGAGCGTTCGCTATGGAGGAACAGGAGGCCGCCCTCTTTGAGCAGGAAATGGACAGGGCTAGTGGTCTTCAATCCAGGCTTGGTTTTGGTATCGGTCTTTTCCAGGGACTCACCAACTAGCTCTTAATGGTAATAACCCAGTTTTTTGGCTTCTCCACCAAAGGTGGTGCAGGAGGGTTTTTATTTTCAGGTTGTTCTATCACCCGTTTTCTCGATGTTGAATTATGGTCGTGTTGTTAGGTCCCCAAGATCCCACTGCAACAAAATTTTGTTAATATAAAATGGAATCAATATATCTTTAATATACCAAACACCAGAAGAAATATAGAAAAAAAAAGCATGAAACGTTTTGGGCTGTTCCATAGTTTAATAAAATTGTTGCCTACATGACATTTCAGTCCAACAGTCTACAAATGTACAAATAAAACGCATGCTTGCACATTTGGTATATTTGCAAACAGGCAAAGAAACCCACTGTGTACCTTGAACTTGCTTGTTAAAGGCCATCATTTAAGTGATTTTTTAAAATGAGGTTGAAGAAGTGTCATAGTCTAGGAGTAATTTCATTTGACTGGGGATCCAAAGGTCATGGAATTGATTCCCGCACTTATGTTGTTGGGCAAGGCATTCCATCTACATTTGCTTAAATCTCCCGGTGTAAATGGATACTTGGGAGGATGACTCATATAGGTGCCTGTAAAAGGGCCGCTGGCAAGCATGTAATTAAAACCAATGAAGTTGTAATAATATTCTGTAATATATTCATTCACATTCGTCATTTGTACTGTTGCGTCAACTGTGCATTTTTATCCTAAAAACGTGCATTAGGAAAGTTGATATGCACGTATGGGCTTCAATGTGACACAAACAAGCAGCCAGGTGAGTGTATGTCTGTGCGTATATATGTACATTTTCTTTTGTTACGCACATTGTATGCCCCCACGGCCCCCAGCTATGACAGCCATTTGATTTATCAAATGACAATGATCCATATAACATGTGACTCTTTTTCTTGCATTGGGTCAAATAGGCGCATTTGGTAACTTCAGAATTTTCCAAAGCCATGTGTGTAAGTCATCAAAGTATCTCATGTGACCCTTTAATTCACTCAGATTATTGTTATTATTATCAATTATTACACGTTTAGGTCTTTTTTTCGATACATTAAAACCATGTATTGATACTCTTCCGGATGTTTGCTTGTCGGCGTTCAATATTGTTAGAATAATGTATGTCCTATGTAGTCTACACTACCCGTATCAATGGAGAAAAGCAGTGCATTATTGTTACAATATTGCACTCCGCGATGCCAGTAAAATGCTGCGCGCAACAGCTTTTAAAACATGGATACGCGGAGCAACAATTTACGTCTAATAGCACACCAGCTTTTAACAATGGATACGCAGAGCAACAATTTACGTCATAATAGCACACAGCTTTATAACAACGGATACGCGGAGCAACAATTTACGTCATAATAGATTGATCATTTTAATTTTGTGAAGTTCTCGGATCAGGCAGATTTAATACAAATGAGTAAACCCCTTTTTTGTTTAAACTGGTAGCGTTGCTGTTGCCATGGAAAATGGTTTGTATGTATAAAATAATAATATTGGATTTCTTTCATGCAATATGAGATATATTCCATTCATCAGTATGAATATTGCACTCGTCTTCGACTCTTGCAATATTCATACTGATGAATGGAATATATCTCATATTGCACTCAAGTGCATCCAATATTATATAATTATTTTATTGTAGGTCTTGTATTGGGTGTGGTCTACTATGGAGGCTATCTCCTATCATCCAATGAGGTCCAGGCAGGTCAGCTTATGTCTTTCTTAGTGGCTACTCAGAACGTCCAGCGATCACTTGCAGCTATCTCAATTCTCTTTGGTCAAGCGGTCAGAGGGGCCAGTGCTGCTGGCCGTGTTATGGAGGTAGGCTGTTAAAAATCGAAGCTGCACAAAAAAAAAATCATGCTGTAAAAATGCATATCTAGCACAGTCCTGACTGAGATCTATGTCTCAGAAGAATTTCCTTTTTGGACAATAGAATTTGGATTTGTTTCAATCATTTTCATTTTGTAATTGATTGAGATGAGTTTTAAGCTCTTTTTATTGCCATCAACTGTGAACTTGATCTCAGACAGGAGTGTAATACACTCTCGTATACGTGTCATTGTGCTGGAATTAAGATCAAGACTTTGTAAAAGAACACCCACTATAAAACAATTCAACAATACATTAAAAAACGGTTTATATTTATTTCTTTAATTGTACGCTTATTTCAAACCAACTTATAGTGATTAGTGGCTATAAATTTATTTAATATTTGCCTTCAACCGTGCAATCGTTTCAGGAGAAAAAAATTTCAAGATTGTCAATACAAAAATCACTGAAACCAATTTTATTCTTTCTATTTTTTATAATACATGTAGTTCATTAAGATGGAGCCCTCCATCCGCTGCGACTGGAGGCAAGTGCATTCCGTACCACAGTCTCTATGCTAACGTGCAGTTTGATAACGTGACCTTCAGCTACCCTTCAAGACCTGAACGGTATGTCATAATGATCATTAATACAAATTCATATAGCCCTTATCACAAATTTTTTTTGTTGTTTATCTCTAATCTCATCGTCACAAAATGTTGGTGTGTGTTTTTGTAAATACAAATATGCATGTCCACAGCCTATGTTTGGTGGATGTCAACTCCAGCGGATCCTTGCACTTGACCATTTGTTTGTTTGATGCAATTATTATTATAGGATACATCAATTGGCCAACATGTTATCATTTCTCTCCCATGTGATTTGTTGGGTTTATTTTTCCTCAATTTAACCCTAAAGTTAGCATTCAGAGGCTGTGAATAATAGTTCAGCTTACCTCCCTGCCAAAAGTTTTGTATGTTTAAATGTATAAAACAAAATAAATGAGCCATTTGCAAGTAAACTTGGCTGTGTGCGGCATTGGGGAAAGATGGACAGGTGGTTTTGGGATAGGGTTATATTGCAGTGTGTAGGTGGTCTTCAAGCAAATATACATGTATAAGCCATCACTTAATCACATATGGGGTCTTCACTCACTGCTTTTTCATCCAATTTTAGGCTGTTCTTAAGGATTTTACACTCAGTTGCCCAAGAGGAAAAGTAATAGCCATCTGTGGGCCTTCGGGGGCTGGAAAGTCCACTGTCACTGCACTAATGGAGAGGTTTTATGACGTGACTTCAGGAAGTATAAAGGTTGATGGGATAGAGGTCACAGACCTTGACCCTAGCTGGCTACGAGGAAGGACTATTGGGTACATTAACCAGGTAGGTTGTCAGGCACAATTTGGTATCGATTAATTTTTCATGCTGCATTATAAATCGAAGAGTTTTCATCTAAAATGGATTAAGTCCATTTATGTATTTAAACATCAGAGAAGAAAGAATGGGCCTTTTATCAGATTTTCTACAGGCATGTATGGAAATTGATATTAAAAGGTGCATTTTGTTTAAATTGGTCTCAAAATTTACTTGTAGGTTATTACTGGAGACAAGTATCTACAATGTACATGCACTTGTGAAATGGACTATTTAAAAAAAATCCATAGGTTTCAAAAGCATTTCTATAATTACCCAAGTTTAGCCTGGCACCCTGAAAAGATGGCCAAGCTAAATATTTTTGTACCCACTCCCATTTACCTCATGTTGATTGAGTGGGGCAGTTGTAGATTTATCCAGTAACTGCAAGAACCAGGTGCTGCTTTTACTAAACCTATGGGAATGAGTAAAATTAGTTATGAACTTGTTAATGTATTGCCCAAGTGCTTGGGATTCAAGGCAAGTGCATGTATGCAATCTGCTTGTCCATTAAAGCTCAAAACTTCATAAAGAGCTCTTGATGAGTGTATCAGTATCATTCAATATTCACATCTTTTCTTGTGCTTTTTTTGATGATTCTTACAGGAGCCCACCTTGTTTGCAACATCAATACGTGAGAATATACGATATGGAGACCCACAGGCTAGCGATACTGAGGTAAATACAAATGTAGAAGTGAGATACAAATGTGGAAGTGAGATCTGGAGAGGGAGGAAGGAAGGGGGAGGAGATAAGACGGTATTAATTAATCTGAGCCTGCATATGTGCGGGATGAAGTAATAGAAATCAGCCCTCTTGTTGATTGTTTGTTTCTCTCATTATTGCATCGATAAATAAAAACCTTGTATAATTCCAATTACTAGACCTTGATGTGTTCATGGGTGTCTTTGTATTACTTTTAAATGAAAAGTAATATGTGGCAGCCGTACTTGATAACAACGATTCGGCTGGCTGTATAAAATCATACAGTATTCCACAGGATAACACTCCACATTTGCTACTTCAATAAGAGGGACTGTAAGGTAGACCCACATGCTAGTACATTAGAGGTGCATGGCAATGGGAAAAATGCACTGGCATAGCGCATCCTCCCACTAACAAAAGAATTGCGTCCCGCTCTACCGATTATGAATACTTCATCCCCCCAAATACAAAAGAAAGGAATTTGTGTCTCCGCCTTTGGACAAATGGAAGATTCATGAAATTGGCAATGCCAGTATTTACCCCATCTTATTCGCTAGATCAGCAGAGGAGAATAAAGGAGAAGGTATTAAATGTACATACATGTATAATTGTTTAATTTGTGTTCAATCCCTCTGAGAGATTTGGTGAAATAAACCTACATGTACCAATGAACATTTAAGATACAATGAATTATTCCTTGCCCACAAGGTTAATTATATCTTTAAAAATTTTGCACACTTATTCACCAATTTTTGAATGAATTTTTGAAAGCCAAACAACAAAGTACTCTTGTTCATCTATGCATTTTCAACTTGTTTGGCACACACTGTAGGTAGAGGAAGCTGCAAAGCTAGCCAATGCTCATGAGTTTATACAAGATTTTCCTGAAGGTTATGACACAGTGCTTGGAGAGAGGGGAGCAACTATATCAGGAGGCCAAAAACAGAGGTTAGTACAATTTCTTTGTTTATTTATTGTGTATTTTACTTTTTTGAGATATTATGTCCACAAGTCACTCATAACTTTTAAAGAACAAAAATAAAACTTTTTTAATGAAGGAAAATGATGATTCATTTTCAAAATTTCCCCTTGTAGAAACATTTTAAAAAAAATTACTTGTTCTCCCTCGCTCCCTTTATTACCGCATCAAGGTTATGTTGCCTCTTAATGAGGGACTTTTTTAAAATTTGCTTTTCACGTCTGATGTGTTTGGAGTAGGGTGTTAGATGTAGCTGTAAATGTTCTTGTAACCGTAAAGTAAAATAGGTTCTGTGAGCCAATAGAGAGTTTTCCAGTGTATGAATGTAGCTGTTACATTAAAGGATTGTGTAACTTTAAAAAACAAGTGCAAAAGAGATCAAAATGATTAAAATTCTCTTGCTCTGACAGTAAAAACAAACTACTGAAAGTTTCAGATCTAATGAAAGTCATTTACTATCTTAAAACAGTGAAAACAAATGAGGCTAAACTTGTATGCTTTCGAGCACAAGTTGATTTTTCATTTTTTAATTGTTTCTTTTCTTTTGTTTTTTGTATGACAGGATAGCAATAGCCAGAGCTCTTATTAAGAGACCATCTATTCTAATACTAGATGAGGCTACAAGTGCACTAGATGCAGAAGCAGAACGGCTGGTGCAGGAGACTATCAATGCTGTATCAAGAGGTATAATATTGTGACTTCATTTTCAGCTCAGCTTTATTTCTCCACCTCTCCCTATATTCCTATATGTCTCGATTCCTCTTTCTCTAAACCTCTCTCTCTAAAACTATCTGTAAGATAATAAATACAGTCATGTACATTACACACACATGTATGCCATTTCTCAGCCCTATTCTATCTCTCCTAATCTCTGTTTATTTTGTTTGTTTGTTTGTTTGTTTGTTTTTTTTTTTAAATGTTTATCTTTTCTTTCTTGATTTCTACTTTGTTGTGCAAATACATTAACGATATTAATAATGATTGATAGGGCACACATTAATTTCAAGAACCTCTGTGCACTTTACAGTGATGATTTCATTGTTTATATAATTGAAAAGAAACTCATTAAGTTACAACGCAATCAAAGATTATGAAGAAACTATAAATAAAACAGCTCAGAGGATATATTGTTAACAGAAATTAATAAAATAATCTGAAGCTTCAAATTCATAATGAAAACTATACATGTACTTATGACCTTTAAATTAATGTTTGGAAATGTCATTATTTTTTTATTTAAGGTCGAACAGTGCTGATCATAGCCCACAGACTAAGTACAATCCAAAATGCTGATGTGATTGCTGTACTGGCAGAAGGCAAAATACAGGAGGTAACCCATTTCATTTGTTTTCGCTAATGTCTTTTTAATACAGCTTCGGCATATGGTGCCAGTTTGATATTTGGGTTTAGCGAGCCAATAATGATTGATCATAATAGAATCTCATTGGTTGAATTTAAATGCCCCCAGTCTTTAAGTGTATTGAAATCTTGTTGTACTGAACACAGACCTATATACACATGTTTCAACTGGGACAACCGTCTTGTAGTAAAATCTTGCATCTGTGCTCAGTAAAGCGACTTACCGAAAGATACAGACAAGCGGTGTTACATGTACTAATCCCCTCTCAAGGGAAGATAGTGGATGGGTATATCTGACATGTAATCCCGCTGTGCGATATTCACGCACCGGGCCACGGCTTTATCTTTTGGTTAGTTGCCTAAAACTGGAGTAGTCCGTATCTGTGTTTGTTATAATATGAAGAGAACTCTTTATATTGTACACTCTATCAAATTTTCCTGTATGTATCCATTCAACTGTCAATCCGATCATGTGTTTTATTTCAGATTGGCAGTCATACAGAGTTGATGAAGAAGAAAGGAATGTATGCAGACCTAGTACAAAGACAAGCTTCACAAGACTAAACATGAAAGCACACAGATGGCTCAGAATGTGTAGGAAAACCCTACCAAAACACAAATTATCGAAGGGCTTATATGAACAGCTTTTTTTTGGTAAATTGGCAATACTGGTATTTTACTTTTATTGATTTATGATTAAGACAGGACGTATATCAACTAAACTTAAGATTCTGGGAAAGTTAACAATTTGAATGTACAATGTATTTATTTAACCAGTTTCATTTAAATTGATTTTTTTTTCCAAGGGGGGGGGGGGGGGGGGGGGGCTACCTAATCTGGAGATTTGATTTACTTGTTGACTTAATTTTCTCATGCCTACATGTATGTGCCTAGTACATAAACATCCAGGTCTTACAAATGTATATCCAATGATTTCAACGACCGAAAAAAGGTAAATGTGACGAGAAATAAAAAAAAGTCCTTTGTCATAGGAAAGCTGACTTTTTCAAATAAATGTTACTCTGGTGCTGGAGAGAGGCTATTTTAATGACCTTTGACCTACCTCATTATGTGTGAAATAAATTGATCTTTCTCACGTTGCGCTTATCAGAGGAACAAATGAAATTGAACAGGAAATCAAGAGCAATTAGGTATATTCCCAAAAGTTAAAGCCGCGGCCTGCTGCGTGAACGCCGCACAGCGGGCTTATAGGCAGGATATACCGTTCCCCTAGTATTATTCTTCCATTGACTTAATTATAAAGCGCCGCTGTGCGGCGTTCACGCAGTGGGCCGCAGCTTTAACTTTTGGGAAGGTACCTTAGTAATATTAGTTAAACAATTATTTACATTTCCAACAAAATGTTATTCAAGTTTGGTATACATAATGATAGGAGTGCAGGGGAGAATTGATGCTTAGTACTGACATTTAGAATAATGTAGAAACTCTTTGTAACAAGGTTTGATTGAAGGCAAAAAATTTTAGTACTTAATGAAATCTTAATATCAAAATACATTTGTGATTTAATGGCTCAAAACCATGGTTAAGTGGTTAAAAGAGCAACAAAACAAATAAAGTAGAAGCAGGTTTTCTGCATAGCATATCATGAAGAGCTTTTATATGATATTTCACGTGGTTGAGCATGTACATGCACTTTACCTATTGACTTTGTTTGATAATATCTAGTTGTACAAAATACCAGAACAAAAAAAAAAAACAAGGAACTCTAGCAATGTAATAGTATAGATATATTGACTGCTTTGAGGGGCATGGCCGTTTCTAGACTGCTCAAGGGAAATTCCGCATCTGCTATAACCCAAGACCGCAGGTCGCGGGTTATGGCAGATTCAGAGGTTCCCTAGAGCAGTCTAGAAACGACTGTGTCTTGAAAATAAAAGCAGTCAATATATCGTTTATATGCCAAAAAACAAGGGAATCTAAAAATAACATACATGGTCTAATTTAGACCTAACTAACTAAATTATCGACCAAAACGCGCTGCAAATTATGGTATCTGAAATCATCGCATCGCACAAAGTAGCCTTAATATGGGTATATCGCACTATGCCCGTTGCTAAGGGGGCATCCAGGGGGCAACGGGCATAAGTCCAAGTACTATTGACCGATGATTTGTTTTGGGGGCATGGTTGAAGACATGACCAAGCTTTTGACCAATCAGGGGACAGGATTATTCAACATTCTCAAAGTGAGGTATATAATGGTTATTAGCAGCTTACGACTTTTGTCTTTCCATTAACCCTTTAGCACCTAGGGACTGCGTGAAAAGTGTCAGCTTACTTCCTAACGGAAAGGGTATTGCTTTGTTTGCATCAGGGTGTTTCAATAAGAAATACTCATAAAAGATAATTTTTTTTGTCCAGAATCGGAAAGCCACATCCTGTGGGTAATGCAATACAAGTATGGGCCTGTTTAATCACATATTTTTGATATTATCATGACTTTGGCGTGCATGAAACGGGCGGTTTCGGGCGGTTAAGTGAGTAAGCTGAAGAGCGGTCTCGGGCGGTTTAGGTGCTAAAGGGTTAATACCCTCGGGAGTCTTTAGTAGAGACTGGCAGGAGATTTCTATTAGCTATTTCATCGCAGGGTGCTTCTTTACTCTAATACCTCCTGAGACTTGTTTTTCTTATTTAATTTACAAACCCCCTATGGGTCACAAATTTAGCAATATGCTAAACTATTGCCACCCGTATGCATTATTATGCCTACATTTACAGGCAAATGGATAATATGAGTGTGTGATGTTCTCCTATCCTGCTACATGAACAACTTTATAACCTCAGCACTTATTGTTCACTCCTTGCATAAGATTTGTATCTTGTTGAGTATACCACTTCCAATGGGTATACCTTTGTTGGTGTCTTTGGATCAAACTATTCAACGCATTTTTGGGGCAACTTCAACCATGGTTTGACCAGCGTTGCAAAGTATGGGATGAATTCTGAATCTAGTTCCCAAGGTCAAGGAAACTCTGGGGCTCTCTTCCTTTGGAAAATGCTTCAAACTTGGCGCTGGCAGGGTTCAACCCCTCACTGGTACATTTGTATGTCTACACCTCTTGAAAACCAGTTCAGTGAGTCCAGACTTACAATGTACATTTTGAGATTTTTCTTCTTCGAGATTAACAATGATGTTACAATGCTATCTAGTGATGACGTCGTGTCCACGCTAAATATTTGCTTGTAAAATGTGTGTGATCCATGTACAGTATTTGTTCTTCATACTTCACTGCATGAATTCATGAATTATAATTTTTTTTAAAGGAGGAAGGAAAATAGGAGACATTATCATTAATATTTATATGCAATTTTAGAATACAATGGAATTTGATGTCTTAACAAAATGTAAAGAAAGAAATATACTATGATGAACAGAATTCACTTCACTTTAAAGTATATGTATGCATGCTACATGTATGTCAATAAATAATTTTAATGATCTAAAATATGTTATCTTGCTTCTTCTTTTTTTTGCTTGGCTTTGATTTTCACTGAATGCCTTCAATTAAATTATGGAATCAATGGTCGAACGAATGACAGTGGATGGTTTAACATTGTACCGAGGAGGATGAGTACATGTCCTTTTTCAGGAGTACTGTAAACATGGAAATATTCGCGGTACATTTATTTTCGCGGATTTCACGCAAAGATCGTACGGCGCGAATTTAAAAACACGCAAATATTATGAGCATGATTTCTTATGCATGCTTTAAATGGGGTTAAATGCGTTCGTACATAAATCCAGCGCGAATGTAAAAACCCGCAAATATGTTTTGCGGCCTCTAAGCGCGAAAAATTAATCGCGCGAAAATAACAGCGAATACAGTAGACTTTATTGTCGAGAAAGATTACTTTGTGCACTGTTAAACCTTCCGGTGCTATTCAGATTACCAGGGCCTATTGCATAATGAGTTACTTTTAAAGTAACTTTGCAGTCAATGGTCACTTTCATGAAATACTGCAATTTGATAGTTACCATTGTTGGCGAAGTTACTAGTTATCATAGTAACTCTGTTAATTTTTTTTTGCCTTCGGCCAACAATGAGGTCATCAGGTATGAGCCATAGGGGTACGGTTAGGGGGTTAGGGCCCCCCCCCCCCCTGTATCCGCGCCTGCTATCCCCCTCTCTCTCTCACACACACACACACACACACACACACACATCCCTCTCTCTCTTTCTCTCTCTATCCCCTTCTCTCTCTCTCTCTCTCTTTCTCTTGGTCATGGCAGATCAACTCCAAAGTTTACATTTGATTACACGCCCTCTATATTTCAATACTTCAATACAACAGAATAAACACATACAAACAAGTAACACACATCTCCACGGCCTAAGGTAAACAAATACTTGTACATATAATTTTTTATTTTCTTTACTATGTTTATACATTATATAAGATATTATGTTGGTGCCTGATTTTGTTTGTATGATTTACTTTTATTTACTATGGTTTTTGCTCTTGTTTGTTATGATTTTCCCTTCAGAAATCCTGATGAAGGCAAATTAGCCGAAAGCTCGATTAAAGATTGAAGTTCAGCTACTTCTAGGCTTGTCCCAGACTTTTTATTTACAACACGCGCGCGCGCACACACACACACACACACACATACACACACACACATATACACCCTCACACACACACAATATATATATATATATATGAAGAGTTTGATTCCAAAAGGCGCTAAATCCACTTTTAGTGTTTTAGAGTAAATCAAGGTTTTTTAATTTACCATTTTATCTTATCCATTGTAAGTTTATTTTGATATATATGATAAAGCTATCGTATTCGAATAATTAAATCACGTTTTTAAAAATCTAGCTATCAATTTCAATTTTTAAGAAATTTTTATAATTTCAATTCCCATGGATTTAGCGCCTTTTGGAATAAAACCTCCGTCAGATGCCAATTTTTGTCGATTTAAAGCCTATAAATAAATGAAATTCAAAACGAAACACATGAATATTGCTACCAGAGTATAGATACAACTTTTCTGATGTTTATATTTTGAAAATGTTTTATTTAATTTTTTTTTTTTTTTAATATCTTATCTTTTTCAAGACCGGGATTTTCGATGTTTTATTCCAAAAGGAGCTAAATCCAAAAATATTCATAAAATTATGAAAACTATTCTAATAATCGAAAAAATTTTGCACGGATGATGGAGGCTGGTAGCCACAACATGTGCTAAAAGATCTAATTGTATTTTGTTAGGTAAAGTGGTTAAATAAACAAATCCTAAATGACCTGCAATTTGATAGTTACCATTGTTGGCGAAGTTACTAGTTATCATAGTAACTCTTTGTGCAACTTGGCCCAGGTTTGAATATTCCTTCTTTCAAAGAGAGAGTGCACAATAATTTCAAAATCTGAAGGGGAGACAAGCAATTAAATGTAAACAAAGTAAGTGAAAGAGGTAAAGAAATAGAAGAGAGATTGAGATTGAGAGAAAGAAAGACAGAGAGAGAGAGAGAGAGAAAGAAAGAAAGAGAGAGAGAGAGAGAGAGAGAGAGAGGGAGAGAGAGAAAGAGAAGTGCATAGTAGGCCTACGTAATAATCTCTAGACATAAGTAGATTCTTCTTTCTTCCTTTGAGATGGAGCTTGGTAAAGAAATGAAAAAGGGGAAAATGAAGATGGAGAGCAAAAAAAGGAAAGTAGTAAATTTGATGATGGAGAGAAAGAGGAAAAAGCAATTATATTTGTTTTTTGAAGGGTTTCCATCGCAGTAGCCTAAGCACCAATTATTGGCCATTTGTGAGGTGTAAGGCCACTATCCCATCGTACATGTACAAAAAAAATAATTTCAGATAATAAAATTGACAAAAGTGTAATTTTGATTATGTGTTCAAAGAACATACATGTAGCAAGAATTTTTATTGTTTTCCTTATATATTATGCTATCTTAATACTGTATGATCATATCCATGGCAGTGACATTTTTAGTCTTGTTCATGGTGTTTATTGGATGACCAAAAATATGACCGCTGTGGCTCGCCAGAAACAGTGTAAAGGTAGCAGTACCCCAAAATATGCAAATACATGTACATGTAACTTGATTTGTGCAATAAAACCATCTCTGATTTATCCCCCTCCGTCTCAATTTTGATAATTCAGTAATTTCTTTTTTTTTCACAAATCCCGTCTTCCCATCTCCATTTTCCCTGTCCCTCCTTTTCTCTTCCCCTTTCTCTATCCCCTCCCTTCCTGTCTCTCTACTTTTCCCCCTCCTCCCCTCTCTTTATCACACACATGAACAACCACCTGACTACACATGCCTCTCACATACCTCTTTATCTCTGTCGTCCCCATTATATTCCCCCCTCTTTTCGACAAGCATGTACATGTACATCAGCCATCATTTCTTAAACAAATAACGATATGATTCCATTGATAATGTTAGTATTTATTTTTCCAATTGGGTTGCCCAACAAAAATGAGGTCTTTCTGCTGTTACATTTTAAATCTAAAAATATGATTGATACAATTTTTATATATTGCTATAAATTGTCATAAATTGAAATGGAATAAAAATGGACTATCCAAGATTAGTAGTCATGGCTAGTACTAGTCTGGGTCATAAAACTGATCCAAACTCCCTCCAAAATTTCTGATATCAATGGCATACAAATAACATGAATATCTGACCTTTTAATACAAAAGTTGTAAAACTTTTGAAATGCTTAGACAATATTTTAGAGGTACATGGGAATGTGTGGGGGCAGTGTTGTGATTTATAGCATATTACTTTGTGTATGGCCTCATTAATAAAATATTCTTTGGGATTGTCAGACAGCAAGTACGCTTTTTTTATGGGTAAATAGTCATTGCTTGTCTGACAAAGCACAATGCTAGTACATGAAAGCCTCACAAGGTAATTACAGAAAGTGATTGTGAAATTAACAAATCTAGTTTCAATTAACTCAAACACCCACATGAATCTCTAGAAACAAGTGAATACAACCAAACATTGAGGGACGGCTACATGTTAAGTAGGAATAGCATATAAATACATATAAATAAAACTCATTTTTCATACATTAGTATTCATATGAAGATGATCAAAAGGGCCACCATTTCCCAATACATGCACATGTACTTGAAGGGGACCCTAATTTTGTGGCATTGGTGGTGAATGACGTAATAACATGACGTAAAATGTGTTTTGCAGTTCATAATTGATAACAGGTTAATTGAATACTTTACTAGAAAAGAAACATCCATTATTAATTCAATCATGTCTGAATGCCGGGCGGCTCTGGCATTCTACATGTACAATTCATGTTATGTACATGGATTACGTCATCCACCCATACAGAAACTCAGGCCTTTTGAAGATTATCTGATTTTGAATGTTTCGGAAGGAAATATACATATGTATGGGTAGTCAATGAAAATGATTAAAATTGGGTTTCTTGTTTTATGTATGTACATGTAGCTTAGCTTTCGTTTCATGTGTAATTTGACAAGTTCATGTACAATGTAAGTTAATGCATAATAAAAAGGCAAACCTGTTGTGATAATTGTGCCCTCTCTGATACAGTCCAATCCTATTGTAATAAGCAGAGATTATAAAACCATTCAGACAAGAATATGTTATCCAGTAATTGGTATGATAAGATTTATTTATACATGTAACAAGGTAATTGGCAAGGTCCTAAGCACCGCATTCAAAAAGGGAGTGAGCTTAACTACAGTTCTGTAAGTTCATATAAAGGCACTTGGAATGAATTTTATGTCAAAACAAATACATTATAAAAATACTAAAGAAAAATTCATCTCATACAGTTTGCCCCATCAAAAAAGAAAATAAGAAAAAAAAAAGACAATACAAAAGAATCCCACAGAAGAGTTGTCTTTACCGAGAGTGCAATTGATATACTCATTTACTACTAAATTATTTAGTCAGAGGACAAGTTCACCCTAAATTCGAACTTTCTAAACTTTTTCTTCATCAATTTTACAGACAAACAAAACATGTATCATGCTTGAAAACTTAGCATTCGCTCTATAATGAAAGTCATATTTACCATGCAAAACTAATTTAATCATGTGATTTACTCCTGCCATTTTTGTTTTTATTTGCTGCTCATGACCACCAACCATGGTTCAAAGTGATAAGAGTTGGTGTAGCATTACAACAGGGAATACATCAAGGTCACATGATTAAATATGGATTTGTGCCACATTTATTTTGAAATTCCCAAAATGAAAATAGTTGTTACAAATTAATTCCTGAGATTATAGTTATGGTTTGTTCTGCGGTATAATTAATGTAGAAAACATCTTGAAAGTTTAATTTTGTGGGGAGTCTGTCTTTTTAAGGGGTGGCTACAATATAATTATGACATTAATGATGAACTTCATAATTTTGTTAGCAAGCTGATGAGCCTTCACCATTGTGTAAAACCTGCGACTCTTGATAGTGCACAAGTGTACAAGTTGCTACCCAAGGATTCACAGACGTGGCCGCTGTTATGATGTAATTGAGTCTAAATGGCCCAAGTTAACAAAGGTGGTTTCAAAGCCGTGGACTGAAACCATGGATTATGTAAATCTTTTGTAATAATTACGCTTATTTTGGCGCGTACTTTGAGAAAGGTCCAATGTAAAAGCGTGATTTTGTCACAGAGCGCTAAATTTACGCTTGTTGCTATGGTAAAGTCTGCTGTTTATTTGAATTACTTTAAATAAACGTTGACTCAACAGTGGACTTATTCATTCAAAACTGTGGGCATATTATGCTTAAACCATAGCTACAAGCGTAAATTTAGCGCGCTTTGACAACATCGCGCATTCATATTAGACCTCTCTCAATGTCCGCGCTAAAATTAAGCGTAATTATTACACAAAATTTACATAATCCATAGTTTCAGTCCACGGTTTTGAAACCACCTTTGTGAATTCGGGCCAATGTGTCCCTTTACATTGACAAGACAGGCATTGTCCTACGATTTTAGCAATTACATGTACATGTTACCTACCCTACCAGCGTGGTCTTTCACCAAGTCATTTGTAAAGTTGTGAATGACTTCAAGACACCTGGAAATGTTCGTGGTTGCTATACTCACAAATGACTTGGTGAGACACCTCCCAGGTTGGCTAAACTGCCAAGACTTACATGTACATGTAGTATTAATGCCCCAGTTATCATATCTAGCGGGAAAATTTTCAGCTCGTCTGTGCCAGCTGCTCCAGCAAATTAGTTTTTACAATGTAGGTCTTGAACTGGTCTTATGCCATACCCCCTCTACCAATGCAAGGGCTCCCTATAGATGAGACCACTGCAAGCCAACTCTGTGTGACAGTACCAATGGCTAGCAAGCAGTGTTTTTCTTGTTGCTTTTTTGGCCACCTGATTTGTGCACCTTTCCATATATCTTGTTCGGTACAGGTAGAAAAGTTACTGTGCATACACTTTACAAGAAACAGCTATTAGCATTAAATTATAATGTTAGCCATCCAGTACCTGTCACTGTGTAGTATTCAAGTGATGTGCAAGAGAGATTTCCAATCAGCAACAATCCTTGAAAGGAAATTCTACCATTTCCATGTTTCATCGCATATCTTCTGGAACTACAATATGGGCTGTGCTATGAATTGACATCAGAGCTGTTTTGCAGTATCTATCATTCAAATGTCAGCCATCCTTTGCCATAACTTAACCCTGATGTCATCATGTGGAAGGGGGATTTCCCACTAGCAACTATTCTTGGAATGTCATTCTACCAGTTCCATGGTTCTTCATGTATCTTCTATAACTCTTGTAACGGCTATTCTCTGCAAGCTCAGCTTTCATCTGCTCCTCTTTCTCTGTCCGATAAACCTAGGATGAAAAGCAATCAAATAAAACAGTCAACCAAATAAAGTTGAATTTGATCCCTTCTGTGTTAATGGGCACAGATCCTGTCCAAGAATATACCTGTGAAACTACTGTCCCAACGAATATCAAACACAATTAATTGCAGTCAAAAACCCTCCTCCCCATTCAAATGTAAAAATGGTAAATACAAACATAAAGCATTCTAAGTCATTGTTATATCTTGAAAACAATTTAAAGCTGCGGTATAGTTTTGGAACATCTAAGAACTGTCGAAGTTCTGATACAAATTTAATTACCTTTTTTGCAGTCACGTAAAAAACATCAATCAACCAAACATAAAGGATAGTTACCTCAAAGTTTTTATGAATCCATAAATTTCTCTCCAAATACATCTCCTTCTCTGTTTCATCTATACCCTACAAAATGAAGCAAGAGGGAAAAACTTATGAATGTTAGCATTCATGTTTGTCTTCCCGACCACAGAGAATGAATAAGTTTCTACTTTACAATTTTCACAATTTCCAATAAATGATTTATAATGTCTAATAGTTTTGTCTTCCTTTGGAAAAGAGACGATTGACGTAATTTGAGCAGCAGTTAATATTACCCATCCCTCCTAACATTTAAGTCATACATGTGTACGACTAAGAAAAATTGTGATCAAACTTGGCATGTCTGTGTCGTACATGTAATATGTATTTCACAATATTGCTTAGTCAAATTTATATGACTACAATGTACTGTTATAATTTTAAAAATTCTTCCACCAATACCTTTTGTAGATTCCATTGTAAAAACACATTGTTAATTCATTAGTCTTTTTTTTTTGTGCAGTTTCCAGCAACCATACCCCTGAATTTTTTAAATGATGGTCATACTCGCTGTCGGTGGACTACGCCTGCATATATGCCTACATATATTTATTTGTATGTACATGGTATTATGAAAAAAATAAAAAATAAATTATAAAGCATCCCTCTCATTGATCTTTTATTAAACTCATCATAATAGAAAACTTGAATGATTCAAATTATAAGACGTTTATAAATATGATGTCCTCATTTCCAGACGCGTCGATCCGCTCTGAGAATTCAAAGCATTGGTGGGGGATGCCATTGTTAATGGCTTGCCAGAGCGGATCGACGCCTCAGCTTATTTCACCCTCAAATGAAAAAGATTTGTTCCAGATTTGTTGACAACCATGCCTCATTGGGGTTTGTAAAAAAGTCTCAGAGATCTGAGTAAAAAAGTCTCAGAGATGTGAGCAAGAAAGTCTCAAAATTTCAGCGCATTAGTTTTGCAATAAAAAATTAGCAGATGATTATTGAAGAAGGCAAATTTCCCCCTCCTATTGTGCGCTAATCCATGATATTTCTTACCTCATATTGCAACTGACTAACACGTAGGAATTTTCTTATGATATAATGCTTCTCCTCTAGTCCGTAATCTTCCTTCATAATGTTGAATTTCCATGTCCAGCGAGCATACCAGTATAAATATTTAGTTATAGTGACTGGCAGTAAGACTATCTGCAGCCATAAGACATCTGTGATTTTAGGCTTGCTGTATCCACCCTAAATAGAAGAATTAAGAATGAGAAAAAAAAAAAAAAAAGAAAGCGAAAAAATTTAAAACGTACCAGCAAGATGAATTACCTTGACCTTGGATATCTCACTCACTGTTTTTTTGAGATATCGCAATGACGAGGCAAATACCTAAAAATTCATGAGTTCATCTTACCCCTAATCTTTGAACACAGACTCCAAAATCTAATTGGATGGTTTAACAATGGTGATAGAATCATTTACAATACATACTTTCATCAAGTTTCATGTTCAGTAAAATTCGAAATTCGCGAAAAAAATACGGTATGTGGTTAATACATATCCGAGTATACAGTATATGTAGATTCCAATTTAATTTATTTGATGCTTCAATCAGCAAATAAAAAAAGAAAAAAAGAAGTAAAATGAATAAGCCATTGTGGCATGGTGCTCCCTACCCAGTATGCTCCTCAGTCGGGAATGATTTGAACCCGAAATCTGGTGATCGAGGCCTCGTGGAATACACCATGAGATCACATGACTGCCTACCTTATATCAGCATTTTCCTCTACAACTTGTCTCAGAATTGACTCCTCTTCTTCTCGTATTGCCTCCTGAAATTAAAAACAAAGAGAAAAAGTTTAAAGAAAATTTTTTAACTATATGAAACTGAAATGACACACAGATAAATGCACTTTGTTATGTCAACAAGGTGTTGCATAATACATATACAAAATAATTGGATATATCTGTGCAATCTGAGACACAAATATCATGCCAGCCTATAAACAGAACACTAAAAATACAGGGTTAACACAATTTTATAACAGTGTAGACTATAATATGTAATCTGTGTTTTATATTATATACCAGTAGCATACTACGGTTTACATGTAGAGCACAGATTGAGAACGGATACAACAAGATTACATTTTAACGAGGAAGTTCTTCCAGTCCAAGTGTCAAACATGTGCACATGTGCCTATATGTTGAGTATTTTGTTACTACAAGGTAATTTGCCTGATCCCGTTACCTCATTACATAACTCTATTTATGAGGAAACAGATACATTTCACACATACAATTATTTTGTGTGTCTCACCTTGCTTCTCTTTCCCCGTTTTCGGAGAGAGTCGCTGAGTAAACCTTGTTTCTTGGCAATATCTAGAGCCTGAAATTAAAAATAAATCAATAAGTAGTAAGCAAGCAATATATTCATGATCCATAAGTAACGGAACTACTCATATCAAAGACATAATACAGGAAATAAACTATAATATACAGTGACAGGCTGGTCAGTTAATCAGAGCAGATACCAAAAATCGAGGCAGACAATACACGAGATGTATCGTTGAAATGAGAGAAAATTGGGGCTACAAGTAGTAAGGCACTGGACAGAGCGAAAAAGGAATATCAATGAATAGGCCCTGAGCAAACTGAGCAAACTTGATGCAAACTATAAATCCATACATTGACTACTTACCCGGAGCCTATATTTTGGAACAGTCACCAGATATTTGACAGCAGTGTTATACCTAGACCACCAACTAAAATACTGAAAGGAAACAAAAATAAAAGATTGCATGTACACGAAAACATGTTCATCATACTTAGCAAATAAATGTTTTTTAAAGAAAGAGTGCATTTTTAAAGACTAAAATTGAAATTTCTTTTGTTATAATACACTGACAATTTTCAACACTTCTATTAACTGTATTATTGTTTCACATATTTGATTTACATGTATACAAGTACAACTTATGTGCATGGCTTTGATGTACAACAGTTAACTGATAACTGAACAGGCGACCCTTGGTAATTGAATCAAAACAAAACAAAACAATAAATCCCATAAAATTGGAGTTGGCAGGTCTCACTTTCTGGTAATTTTGATTATTTAATCTTGTCCTAAACTACTCAGATTGCTTAAAGTAGACAACTGGAAAGTCAAAACTGCTTTTAATTGCAACCAAACTCGTACCACTGGAACGAAAAATCTTTACTGATTCAGAATATCTAAACCCCTTGTCAATATCTGTCTTAGATCGGGAGTTATCACCTTTCAAAGAAAGGCCCCCATTTTCAGGCTTCAAGGGCGTCGAGATTATGACGTCACAGCGTGGGCACCCGTACCGTGTCCACTGTATGCACGTATCCTGTACTGTGCTATATTGCGTACATTGCACATTCTGATTCTTGAAAACTTTCTTTCTCTCCTCATCTCATGCTTCACCCAAGGCCCTGACTAACTGGTCAAAAGTGATATATCTTGTCGACTGTTCCTCTATCATTAATATTTAAGTTAATCTGTTCAAATAATGTATTCTTTTTCATTATATTAAAATATAATTAAAATAGGCCTATCCTCAACACGAGAGTGAGTGAAAAAAAAAAGATAATAAAACAAAGTGACATTGTTTTCATTGTGGACTGTTCAAATCACACTTTTAATTTCGTTGTCATGACAAATTATTATAACCAGTAGTCCTATATATCTATATTGTAAGGTTATCATAATCTTGAAATTGTTCATTTGGTTTTGTAAGTCTTTATATTATTGTGGAGATCCTGAGATAATTTCATCCATTAACAATAGTTCGTCCAAACTTTCGGATAGAATAGCTCCTTAGTTCTTCAGTTACAGTAGGCCTATGTGTGAACTTTTTTCTTCATGGTTTTAGATATTGTTCAGAATGAAATAACATTATTTTGTAGATTCGACCTTGTTGTAATGGATTTGACAGATTTTGCATTCGTGATAAAAGCAGCAGTCTTACGAGAGACGACTGTATATTCCATCCGCGCCTGGCGGACTGATACACCAGGGAGGTACCCCATCCCGTTGCGTGTGTAAGAATTAAGCCAAACTAAATTAGTAGACCGTAACTATTGCAAACAAATCAATGCTTACATAATTGATTCTTAAAAATTCTGTCTTTTGAATATGTATTGATTTTATTTTAAGGACGTTTCTGGTCTTTTAGCCATTGAATTTCGATAAATAAGGAATTTTAGAGGAAATGCGATATGACCACCTTGTCAAACTATAATGATGGTAGCATTAATCCGTGGAAGTTAGTTGGGAAAGACGAAAGTCATGACGGTGAAATGATTATATTTTGCTCTAAAACCCTGTTTGGAGGGATTCACATTTAAACAAAATCATTTTAAAATCAATATAGATTCAACACAGAATAAGTCTTCTTAAGAATGAAGTCACTCTAAATTTACGTGGAATTTTAAGCATTATATCTCCGAATGTCAATGGCCAAATTAAACGCTTCACCAGCAACCAACGGGCCGCACCGTTCCCGGCCGCGCCTCGGTGAGAGATGAGCAAGGCACTTCGTGCTTTTTACCATGATTGCAAACTCTTCAAAAATCTATCGCAGCAAGTTCAAATCTACAAAATAACCACAATCGTTAACAATATCTCAAAACACGATATTATAAGGATATACAACCCTGTATGATTTGTCCAATGGTGTAATCAGTTGTGATAAAAGAGTCATTAATCCCAGACACAGCAGCCATATAGCAAGCTAGTACAGTGCAATGTGTTTACGTATGCATGCATGCTATGCAATGCACATGCATCAAGCTGCGCGCGCACGCTCAGAATCTGATCAACTGGCTGTTGTTCGAGCTGTCCAAGGTGTGACGTCACAAACTAGGAGCTCCTCCGCACGCCGAGCGACCCATTTGGGGGCGGATTACACAAAAACACTAAAAACCATTTACAGCTATTTCTGAGAGATTCAAGTCATTTTCAGCATGTCAATCGTATAAACGAAGGAAAATCTATTCAGTAACATGTAATTGGCCATTATTAACAAATATTGTGTATTTTCTCCGTGTGTCTACTTTAATAAAAAGGAGTGTACTATACCTGTATGGCAGAGATGACAGTGATTGATACAGCTATAACAATCCTCACATCTAGTTTGGGTGCCACTCGTGTTCTGTAGTACCTGTAGTAATGTCTGTATACCTCATCTACAAACAGATAAAAATTAATAACAATTAAATCGCAATGGTTATTTGTACCTACATAATACTGAAGAACCCAAAGACTGCTGCTGTGTAAAATAAGTTCCATGAATTACAATATATTATTTTAAAAAATGAATATGATTCACATGTGTATCTGATACATCATCAAATCCATGTTTTTATAAATCCCTCTATAACATAAATCTATTCCTACATCATGAACCATGAAAAAGACAAATTTATGGAATATACTTTACATAACACATTGGAGAGCAGCTTTGATGTGATGTCACAAAAATCAAACATTTAACATTCATAACTTAGTTATCATTTGATGGCTTTTCCTCAAAATGTAATGAATAGTTTTCATTCTACTTTCTGCTTTTTTTTAAGGCAACATAATTAAAGGGTGGACTTGGTCTTTTAAACATAATATTCACCTGGGTTATCAAGCATGTAATCATAGTCTTTTCGCTGGTCCTCATCTCTCAAAATCTCATAGGCTGTGGCAATAGCCTGGAACTTCTGCTCAGCACCAGCATCCTAATGAGATAAATGGAAAACAACAATGAACAATTCATTTCAGACCTTCTATATCCATGCAATGGAGATAATGTACTTCTGATACAGAAATTATGTTAGCATATGAAGAGAGGCACTGGGAGTGAACAAGAAAGAGAGTATAACAGAAATAGAAAAAGAGAAACAAGATGAACAGAGAGAAAGAGAGAGAGACACAGGAAGGAACATAGAGCTTGGGGAAAATCTTTAGACCAAATCATATTAAAGATGGGGAATCTTCAGCTTCCATGGGTAATTTGACACCATGGATGTTTACCCAGTAACAGGTGTCATCCATCACCTGACCACTACCAGACCTTATGTAATGCCTTCTATATTCCACCCATCCCTCCATCTGGTAAATTCATTAAATCTCACTTTCCCTGGCCGATCATGCCCGAAGCTCTCCGGGGTGGGACAGATTGTTTTGCTATGGTCCAGAAATGTAGCTTCAAGACGGTTACTTTCAGTGCTTTTCACCAAGTCTGGGGTCAGCAAATTTTGATCCACTCCCCATTAAAGCTGAAGATTCCCCATCTTTAAGCTCCTATATGATTTGACCTAATAATCATTTACCAAGCTGTAAATGTAGATGTAGGCTACAGAAGAGAGAAAGACAGACAACAAGGAATATGAATGGATATGGTGGGAGATTAACAGAAAATTAAAGTGATTAAAGAAAAATTGCATGAAAATGATGATGATATGTACTTTTAACTACCCATTATTTGTTGAAATGTTTTGTAAAATGCTGTATGAAACAAAATGAAAATGAAAACATCAGTCTTTCAAGTTCTTCCATGGCCCTGAAATGAAATTAATGCACTGAAATACATATGTTGTAAACATATTACTTACACAACATGTTAATTTTCACTTAATATGCATTTAAACCTTGTCAGGAAAAAAGCTTGACATGCAATAAATTAGACTCACCTTGTTTTTATCAGGATGGTATTTTCTTGCCAGCTGTCGATAGTTCTTGGAAATTTCAGACTGTAAAGCAAAGAGATAAAGGAGTTCATATCATGATCTTATAAGTTGAAAACACCAATAACTAAAAATGATGCAAAGCAAATTTACCTCTTCGGCAACACTGGATTTATTCTCAAGCAGGTTAAGAATATGTGTGTATTCTTTTTTCTTTTTTTTTTATAGAAAAACCATCTTAAAGGTACATATTGAAGAGTGGATTTTGACATGTAGAAGATGCTATGAGCTGGGGGGTGTTTCACAAAGAGTTAAGTAGACTTAAAGTCGCACTTAACTTCAACGTGCATTTTGTTTTATAAAGCGCAATTTAATTGATAGATTTCACAATGGCGCGCATCCCCTGAGCATGCTCTGACCAATGAGGTGATGCGTAATATAACGCACAAAAATAACGAGTTAAGTACGATTTTTAAGTCTACTTAACTCTTTGTGAAACACCCCCCTGGTTTCATAATCTTTGCTATATATGCGAGCTAGAAAAGTTGACTCTTCTCATTTACACGGTATAATAAACAGCATTATGTGAGTGTGAAGGTGAAAATGAGACAAACAGATATTGAATAGCATTCAATTATGTCACAAACTCCAAAATTAGATTCCTTTATAAAAAAAAGAGAGAAAAATTGCTTGAAATATGTCAACATCTTCATAAGATTTCAACAGAAGTCATCAGGATCATCTGGCAACATTACTTTTCTTTTTTGACACTGTGGCCACTTCATTTTGGGAATAAGAGTGCTGGGATTTGAACAGGACAGGACATCACTTGACACACAAAGAAGTAATTTTCACAAAATGATATAGAAAATTTTATCGTTCACCGAGCCCTTAGAAGTTACAATTTAAACTGATCTTACCTTGGCTGCATCTCTTGTAACACCAAGAACTGTAGGGGAAAAAAAAAAATAATAATAAAAAATGAAATAAATAGGATCTAAGGGGCAGGCCTCAAAAACTTTTATGGCAGTTTGAAGGTGAAGTATAATTTTATGTCTCTGTTGTGATACTTCTCTCATGTTTGTTTCCAAAATGTTATGACAGGTTTGGAGCCATCATAAGTATTTAGTCAGCTTGTTGTTCTTGATCTTGGCAGAGAGGGATTTGTGGAACTGCGTTGCAGACAAGTAGCTCACCATCTCTGATTTAGTCAAGAAGTTAGACTTATGATGGTTTCATGGAACGGCCCCCAGGAAACCACTTCTCAAAACCGTCATAAGTCTAAGCTCGTGATGAATCTTGAATTAACACGCATTTCAATGGATGTCTACGAACTTGACGGTTTTGAGAAATGGGGCCCCTGGCCTGGCCTTACTGACAAAATGTCCCAAGGTGCACACTAGGTTACTGTTAAATGTAAGATTTTCTTCTTTCATGTAATTCTCATACATTAGATTTACATGGGGGCTAGATCTTTACACTAAAGGCAGGGGCAAGAATACTCTCAAGAAAACACAAAATTTCAATTGCAGTTTTTGAGTATGGTAAGAGTGCCTAAGTCTGCACACTAACATAAATACGCGATTTTTTATTTTTAATAAACAAAACACCAAACTAACATCAATTTAAATCTTAACTTCAACAATCCATTTTGATACAAAAACTGTGAAATTGATTAACAGTGATTTCAGCAAGTCTTATTTGCTACCCTGAAATTTTAACTTTTTTCAAAAAGTGAAAAGTCAAAAACTTAAACATGCTTTAACTGCATGCAAAATGAGTTCGAGTTAACTTTACTAGTACGCAGACATGGCCAGGGCACTCAAGTGAAATTTTTACTCCATAATTTATGCACAACGCTCGAATGATGACGTTAGCATATGAATATACACTACATAGTGCCTTCCAAAGAAACAATAGTCCCGAATAAAATTTAGATCGTCATTTATTTTTTTGGTAAGTCCTCATTTCTTTATATGTTTTCAACGTCGGGCGAAGCCCGACAGTGGATTCGTTGAAGTTCCCTTTTATATTTCTCTTCTTGCCGTACACGTTTTGTGAAGTCGAGTCTTGCAGTTTTTCTTGCGAGATGGTCCACTTTGGTTATGATTGACAGCGCACACGACAAAAGCGGTCTTTATCGGGAACAGCTGAATCGCGTTGTTCAGTTACGGTCAACGCACTTCAGTCATCGCAACCTGGAGGCGGAGCTCCACGCGATAGTTAATCAAGCGCCCAACAATCAAATTGCATTTGTCCTCTGGCTCTGTACGAACGAACTATGTAGCACGCTAGCAGCACCACTACGTGGGACTACTATCGATTTTTTCCTACAGTGTTAGGTGCATAACAACACTTCTAGATGAATATTTTAAGAACAAATGTATATTTTTACGTACCAATTATCCTTCCTTGTTGTCTATAACCTTTTGGGGGTCTGTCTCCACTGATGTCATCAAGAAAGGTTTGAAGTTGGATAGAATTCAAATATATCGCTGGTTCTGCAGATAGGAACTGAAGGTTTAGCATTTCTCCAACTTGTAGAACTGACGTCGTATGAGGGCGCTACGCGATATTAATTCGTGGAGTAGTAAGTAAGATTACTTCCGACCAGCTCACTACCTATCTCTCCTATGAATCGGGCGTGACTTAGCTTTTCTCAAATCTGAGGGATTTATAGGCCTATCAACTCACATGTACGTAGGCCTAGTCAGTAATGTTCATGATGTTGAGCATGCACTATTTATTTAGTTAATAGCCCTTAAAAAATTGGGGTCTCATTATTTTCTTCCAAATTTGAAATGATTAACTTAATAACAATAGAAATACATTTAATATATATATATATATATATATTGTAGATCTATACCACTCATATATGTCCGTATCCCCCTCCCCCCCCCACAAAAAAAAAATTGGGGCCATAGGAAAAAAAAATATTCGGCCCCAATTATTTTGGCCCCTTTCTTATTTTTTTTTTTTTACTTTTCAAAACCCCTCCCCCCACCCCCCCCCAAAAAATTGTGGGCCACTTTTTTTTTCATTATTAGAAATTTAAAAAAATAAATATAAAACAGAAAACAAATGGGGCGCCAAAAAATCTGTGGGCTTTTTTATTCAGAAATTTCATATTTAAAAGAAAAAAAAAAGTGGGGAGAGGCAAACATTTTTTTTGGGCCATTTAAGAATTAAAAATTAATGGTCCAAAAACTGTTTGCCTCTCCCATTTTTTAGTTTTTTTTTATTTCGAACAAAAAAAAAAAAAAAAAAAAAAGCCCCTAAATTTTTGGCGCCTCATTTGTTTTTGTTTTGTTTTGTTAATTTCTAATATTGAAAACAAAATCGACCCTCATTTTTTTTTTTTTTGGGGGGGGGGGGGGGGGTTCGAAAAGTAAAAAAAAAAAAAATGTCAGTTCCCCCCCCACAAAAAAAAAAACAAAAACAAAAAATCAAAAATAAAATTGGCAGTCCCAAAAGGCCCACAAAAATAAAAAAAAAATAGCTCCCACTAAAAAAAAAGGACAAGCCCCAGACATGATCCAATCAATGGGGAAATAAATGCCCACTGTATAGTATAAGTGACCCATTGGTACTTACCGGACAGCTATTATAATTCCGGACGCACATATTTCTGCGAACTACAGCAATTTTGTGCGCGTAGAACGGTGCGGTTAAATTCCACACACCAATACATGGAACAAGATTTCTTAAATGAGGCGAAAAAATCTCAGTTTTACCTTATAGGCTTATTTATCTATAAAATGATAGAAAATGCTTAAAATTTCATATTGCATACCTTCAATGCATAAACAATTGATAGGTCTATGTTTTCTGATGATAAAATGAGCCTCTTTTGCCGAATTTCAATCTCTCGGCGTCCGCTTCGAATGTTGACATGCGGTGCGTGTATTTTGGTGAATATTGCATAACACCAATCACAACGATCGCGCGAGCGTGATCGAGAGCGATAGATATCGAGATTATTAACATCGATAAACAACACGCAATTATATCAGTGTATCCCCATATAGAGAGGATGCGCGTCCGGAATCATAATGCAAAAATAATTGTTTTTCGTAGAGGGGTATGCGGCAAGTGCGACAAAAAGAAAACGGTTAGTAAATATCAAATAATTTTACCATAATCAGTAATTATACTTTTCATAATATTTGGAATAGCTAGTGCGAATTTTTCTAGACTTTATTTCCACTAATTGTCCTTTTTAAGGGACTGAAATAAAGGCGTCCGGAAATACAATACACTGCCATACATACTATAATGTAAACGGTTGCACAAAAGACTGACAGTCCAAACCAGATGTCATTGATGTATTACCAAAGATTCTCTTCATTGATCCCGCCTCAACTAAAACGATGTCAACATGTACTAGTCTTTCAGTTTTTCTACCCAGTGGTCGATTCAGTAAAAGAATGATGATATGATGTGGGTCAACTCACACGATACAACGTAAGTATGATGTGGTACGAGTTTGTTTTGAAACGATGCCGATTTTTCGTATGGGTGAAGCTGATTTGCGACTCTTAACAATAGCGCCATAGCTACACGTATAATAAGCATTGGAGGCGCTTCGGACGTACTCAGCACTCTGTGTCAAGACCAGGGGTGAGTTTCTCTTTATTTTTCTATCTTTCATAACTTTAATTGCAAGAAATAATATTTATTCATACAATTTATATATGAGTTATCAAAATTATTGCATTCTCTTCCTAAATTTTCTTAGCTATAACCTAATATCTGGGTCTACATTTTTTCCTACAACGAAAAGTACCTTATTCAATACGAGGTCAATATACTACTGTATATATTGATCTCGTACATATGAGTGGTTGTACTTGTAGGCATTTCGATGTGGCACTTTCCAGTTTTGCAAGTCACAAAATGAAAAAGAAAAAAAAATTGTTCTTGAAAATAATTTTTTGAATATTGGTCATTTACAACTGTATTTCCCAGTTCTTCATGCTTCAAATTTAACATGCGGGTCAGCCCCGACGATCTCCGACTACAAGCGGAGGGACGACAAGAGAGAGAGAGAGAGATGAATCCTATTTTACTTTGTATTGCTATTGAAATTGAGGTAAAATTTTTGCTGTGCAGAGTCATTCACGGAAAAAAGTCTACCATTCCGCTTTTACAGAAATAGAGAACAATGCATTTTTATTATTGGGTGCTCTGATTAGCTACTGGTAGCTATCGCGAGGAGCTCCGCCTCCCGGTTGCGATGACTGAAGTGCGTTGACGCGTAACTGAACAACGCGATTCAGCTGTTCCCGATAAAGACCGCTTTGTCGTGCGCGCTGTCAATCATAACCAAATTGCATTTTGCAAGAAAAACTGCAAGACGCGACTTCAAAAACGGTTGGGCGTAGACCCACTCTTCCAATATTTTTTAGAATAAAGAAGAGAAATATAAAAAAGGAACTTCAACGAATCCACTGTCGGACTAGACCGAAGGATTCAGTCGCTATTTTGGATTGCATTGGTTAAACTTTGAATGCTCAATACAATACAAAATAACGACTGAAAATCGTACATACGCTTATCACAGGGATCCCTACGATAGCAGTGTATATTAGCAGGCATCTTTGCGTTAAGAATCTCAACAGTCCACAATAATTTCGCATTTTACCCCTTTTCCCCCTCGATATCCAAAAATTATAGTATTGTTTAGGATCTATACGTATTAAATGTTATCAAAATCGTTCTTTACTTACATAATCTTGTTTCATAACTTCGTATCAGACAACATTTCGGCCAAAGACATCTTCTTCGTACTTTTTTAAGTGGTCGCCATTTTAAATGAAATATAATGCAAAAATACCGGGTACGCGCATGCGCATTGTTTCTGAATCGAGTAACTAGTGAAAGATCGGCGAAAACACATTGGCAGAAAGTAAGTCTTTCGTTTTTACATTTCTTATTATATAATTTTAGAATTATTATCATCATAATAACGGTAATATTATAGTGATCATTTGCAGCGTAATAATTCTGTTTAAAATATGTTCTAAAGTAAAAAAATCATAGACAAAGCTAACGATGTCGTGATCGCGAAAAAACTTGGGCCATTGGTTTCTACATGGCTGAAAAGCAGCCACGAGAGGCGTTGTAGACCCCCTACGTAAACGTATGTAGTAAACTTCCACCGGTCTCTGGAAAAAAAAAAAAAAATCTAAAATATTGTAAAATGTTAGAAAAAAAACCAGAGAACGGTGGAATATTTCTGCCTACTGTCGGACGTACGCCCAGTATTTCAAAACGCATAAAGAAATAAGGACTTACCAAAAAAATAAATGACAAATCTAAATTTTATCGTGACTATTGTTCATTGGAAGGCACAATGGTAGTGTATTTCATATGCTAATTCGTGATCATTCAAGCGTCATGCATAAATTACTAAATTATGGAGGAACTTTTCTCCGTGTCATTGTAATTAAGCCAGGCCCTAACGTTACTCCCACTCAGCTTGCTACGAGTGGGACTGGCCTAAAAATTGACGTATCCAACCATCCATCAAGGACAAAGAGAGATTCAATACAGAAAGAGAAGAGTCAGCTTACCATCATAGCAGTTTTCTTTTCCACAGTATAATCCGTCTATCATAGCATTACAGTCATAAAACATGACAAAAATAGTCATGAAAGCTAATAAATACTCTTTCGTGTACAGCGCCATGTTGCACTTTTTGAAGACAGCAATAAAAAACTGTCCAATAATTCGGGGGGGGGGCGGGGTGTCTTCCAAAGTGTAAAAGATAAAGCGAAAAATATCTAGTTGATGGAAAATGTAAGGCCTGAAAAGAAAAAGGTAAAAAAAAAAAAAAGAATAAAAATAAATAACGGTAAGTAAAAATGAATAAACAACTTATTGATACAACTAGTCATGACAATGTATAAAGGCTTAACCCTAAAAGGCCTGGGGGATGGGGGATTTTGTACATGGTCGTCAGACCGAAAATTGCTCAAAACGTGAATTTGTGTATTCATTAATGAATGTATGATAATTTTTGCTTTTACTGTTTCAAATTAATTAGTTTTTGTTTCTTTGTGGTTTATATTGCAGTATGATATGTGAGGTAAAAATAAGGTATTGTAGATAGTAAGAAGAATTTTTTTTTCGGGTAACAGATTGCGCAGGCGGTATAAAATACCAACAACTTTGAGAAACTTTGGAACAAACATCTTCCAAATAAATTAAAAAAGAAAAAAAAAAAAAAAAGAGAGAAAAAAAGACAACATTAAAATTAAAACATTAAAATTAAGTCTTACTAACTCAAAATCTAAGTGTCGTTGACTTTGCTCAATTCCCCCCCCCCTTATTTTGCCGGCGTCGCTCCTTTTCTTTTCATCTTTAAAGGTTTTTTAATTTTTTTGGAAATAATTTCCCCCCCGTTATATATCTCACACACACACACACACACACACACACACACACAGTTTTTTTGTTGTCTAAGTTGTTTATATTATCAGACAACCCCACCCCTTATCCCTTCTTTAACGCACTAGCTGCATGCATTCTCGTTTCCCTTCCTCGTTCTCCCCTTCTCTCTCCCTTTTGCTCCCTTCTCTCCTCTTTTCATTTTTCTGTCACAGGCATGCAACATGTATTTTGTTTAAGTGTTAAAATGGGAAAATTGTCTGCTGCGCCCTATTCTTTCTGTCCCCAAACACCCTCTCTCTCTCTCTCTCTCACACACACACACACACACAACACACACACACACACACACACACCCACACACCCCTACACACACCCACCCTCACATACACACCCCACACACACTCACTCTCTATCAATCTCTGCCCTCCTTCTCTCTCTCTCTCTCTCCCCTCTCTTTCTTTTGGATTTCTCCGTTGTTCATCTCCCGATTTGTTCTTGCACCCGTATATCTAAATCCACACCCCAAACAACAAAATACAAATATAACATGCTAAGATAAACCCAAGTATCGATCTTTGTTTATAAGTTTGTACATAATGATTTGATAATTCTTAATATACATATCTTACATGCATCATATAACTGTTTATTTTTTTTTTTAATTCACCTGATGTAGTCAGGGTCCATGCATCGGTGCTATTGATCTGAATCGATCGAAGTTCCAACCACGTTCTATACTACATAGTAAAACTTGTTACGATCGCAACCCTGAATTGCAACGGTTTTACCATGCATGAGCCTAAGTATATTTAATAAGTCAGAACCCCTCGTGTTAATGATAATACAAAAAGGGTGATTGCACAGTAATATAACACTTCACAAACAATGTTTCATAGTTCTTCATGATATTTAAACTCAAACATAAACAGAGTTAAAGAAAAAATTCTGGTCGGCATTAAAATGATTCTTAAAAACTCGTTGATTACTTATAGAAAAAAAAGGAGTAAATGGTAGACGCCATTCCCCCTTTTTCCTTTGTAATGTCTTTTAGGCAGATTTTCTATATTTTCATTTGCGCGCACCGACAGCAGTAAAATAACCATAGGTTATAACCCGTTATCATTATGATAATTAATTTGTCACATTCCCCACCAGCTGGTGTCAACGTACAAAAAGGTTCGCATATAAAATGAAAATGAAGATCCAGTTATAAATATAATATCAGAGAAATTGTTAAATAGTTTCGTCAACTTGGTGTCACTAAGTTAGGGTGTATTTTATTATGTATTACGCTTGTCCAACAAAGCAACACGTCATGTTGTTACCTGTTCAAAACAGAATGGCCAAACACTGTAATAAAGCGCTCTAGTTTGAGGCAACCCTGGCCCGCCCTCTAAAAGTTATAGACTCATGGATAGGTTTTTGCAGTCTATACGAATGAAACTAAGCAAAATGAGTATCTCAGGCCTATATTCTCATTGATCAGGATTTACGTTCAATTAACAAAATTCAATTACATATTTAAAAAGAAAATAAACGAATACAATATAATTAATATCTCTTTAATACAATTTGAGAAAGTATCTACATTGCACAAAACTTATAAATATCCTATGATAACACAAATAATTATGTAAGGCCCCTCAAAATCAATTTCATGGAATCAATGCACTCTGTTACATTTCGATAAATGCAACTCAGCATTTCTTTTGAAAAGATCATGCTGATTTTCATACAATGGTGTATCCAAGGACACCAAGACAGAGGGACGCCAAGATTGTGCTCAGAATTAAAAAAATATCCTCTTTTGTGCTTTTTCGACAATAGATGCACCATATGTATTTTGTTAATCACTCATTTAACTCCCATAAAATTTCGTAAAACATTTCTTTTTGGTTCAATCATACCTCTACACGCCCTAGGTAATGTTTCTATTTAGTAATAGGGATGGCCAAACAAAAGCAAAAAGCCACTAGAACGGTTTCCACTTCACTGTATGGATGTAGTCACCCATGCATTTACAATGCAAACAATAACCCATGCACTGCCTATACTCAATAATACACAGGCAGAGAAACAGCAAAATTTTCAATAAAAAACAGCTTTCGAAATTGTCTTTTGGCCAGTGGTAAATATCAATCATTTTTATTCCTAATTGGTCAGTTTCTTCCTTAGAAAATACCTCACCAGAAAATCAACTTCTCCTGTTGGAAAAATTGATATAATAAAAACTACAGCGTGTTCAAAGTGATGCTTCTGTGTGATGTGTGTTATGACTGGAATTTCTCATGATTGGAATAGATTCAGATAAGGAAAAGTGGATATTTATAAAATTTCACTATTTTTGAACAAAAAATGTATTGGGGTGAAAAACAAAGAACAATGTTTACCACTGGCCATTTAAGTTTTAAAATTACTCTACCCTGTCTAACACTCGGCTCTGACCCACACCACCATGAAATAGCCCATTATCTAGGGTGTTCCTATTGAAACATGCTCTATGGAGTATTTTTCCACGGTGGTCATATTGGATCACATACGGTAACATACATGTCAAACCATCAGTTTTGTACTGCCATAAACTGTATCTTTGTATAATCTACTCAATTGTGTTACTATAATCTCATTTCATTTTGATACACACATAGAAAATGTTTGATATGATTTGGTTTAATAAATCAAAGACAAAAGAACCATAAACTTGAGCTTTATTGCATTTTCTGGCTTTGTCTGAAACTTGTAAAAGTGTTCTAGCAGCTCATTGGTAATCTGAGACACTCTTTGGGTCATATCTTTGAAACGGAACATCCAATTGTGATAATTCAAGTACCAAAATGTTTCTTTCAAAATGCTCTATCAAATAAGCATAGCAAAAACAACTTTAAAATAACTTCAAATTTTAGTGGACATCCCTATTAGTAAGATGCCTCTCCAATCTTTTAGATAATCGAAGCAAAATAGGCCTACATGTACAACTAAACGTGTTACAATCATAAGGTTCCCTCCCCTCACTAAAGCAAATGTTAAAATCTCGAGGAGCATTGGCTACTTTACTAAGAAGAAATGAAAACACTTAATGATGCCGTTAAAAAAACCCCGGCATACTGATCTTAAATGACTTAATTTTATTTCATTTATTTATTTGAAAATATATTAACGTGCATGCACATAACAATTATTTAAAACATTATGGCCGGTATTCTCAAAGGGTGGCTAAAATTTGTAGGCCTACTAAATAAGTCACCCTATTGTTCGGTACAATAGCAAGGCCTACTAAATATAATAGGCCTACTTACTTTAGTCACCCTTCGAGAAAACCGGCTAAAGTAATCATTGTGTAAGACCGTTTATACCAATGCAATATTAATATTTGGTCAAAACTTGAATCAGACAAGAATAGAATATACTCGTTGTTTCTGAACTTCAAATTTGCTTTTAAAAGGTTATGCTTTCTATTTCTGAAACAAAGTGAATTGCTGTGAGGAGCGAGCAAAGTGCAGATTGGGAAACATATACAAACTCTCAACTTTCCCCTAACATTTGGGGGCTTGTCCGGGACTCAAAATTACATACGTGTACATAACGTGAACATATTATGATAAGCAGCAGTAAGTAAAGACAGAATAGGAATGAAAATAGAAAAATCATGCAATATCAAACGACGAATATCAAATTAAAACGAATGCAGAATGTGGAAAGTCAAACAAACATGAATTATAATTTTTTTATATGAAAAGCATGAAGTGTCAAAACGGACTTCCTATTGTTTTAACACGATATAACAATGTCAAGTAGGCGTTTGCTCTTCCCTCCGAGCACATCCCACTCTGTCAATTATCTTTACTATAACGTTACCATAAATCTTGAATAATAATGATACAAATAAATGGTCCATCAGATATGACATTCCCAAACCTTCAAAAGTGAATAAGAGCATTAAATTTTTTTTCCGACGTAGAGAACGTACGCACTTTAGCTTATGTCCACTTCCCCATCCTTTCATACACAATACTGTTTATTGCCGTGCATAGGCAACATACATGTAGTCACCATTTTCTCTAGACCATTGCCCTGTAACAAAGAGTTGCGATCAATTGCCAATTTGAAACGCCCATTCTGATTGGTTCACATGAAGATTTCTATTCAAGAATCCATGCAACAAGGATTCTTATTGGCTACAGTCGATTTCCAATAATTGATTGCAACTCTTTATGTTACAGAGCCATGGTGTCACATACGTACGAGATTTAGGATGGCGTTCTCTATGTCGCCAACCCAACTCTTCTTGAGTGCATTTTAGTCAAATCAAACAGGTGCTGTTGAAACCATCTGGTTTTCCCTCTCGCAGTGGGCTGAATTGTAGGCTGTGCGCAGTATACGATCCCCGTACACTCCCAATCTCAACTTAATCAAAGCGATAACGACGGACTAAATTGTCCCTTCCTGCTCGGTTTACTGTACTTCCGTCTGGTGTTTGGTCTCGACGTGCTGACCGGGGCGTGGTTGACATGAAATATGTTTGTATTTTCAAAGGTTGCAGCATTTTCTTTTCCTCTTCGGGGCAAAGGCAATATTCTGTTCCTCAATGTCCATGTCGTACACTCTACTGACATTGTCATCTTCCTTCTTCTGCAGCTCCCTGAAAATAAATATAGAATAAAAATGAACAAAGTAATTTTTAGCATTCACGAATCTCAAACTACGGACAGTCCAGTTCAAAACACGAAGTTTTACAGCTTTTCAAGGAGCTCATAGTAGCTGTACAGATGGGGACAAGACGTTGATTTAAATTAATCGAAATACAAACAGTTTAGGGAGTTTATTTATTTATTTATTTATTTATTTTATTATTATTATTTTTTTTTGGGGGGGGGGGCGGTTACATTTATACTGTAAGAAAAGTAAAATCCAACATTTTTGAAGGGCTCCATAAATCATCCAATTAACTTGAAAGGGTTAACTTACCTTGCTAGACGTCCAAAGGCCTCAAATACATTAGTTCCATTTTTGGCACTGGTTTCTATGAAGAGGGCGTTGTTATCCTGTGTGTGGAAAAGTTGATCCAACATTACAACTGATAAGCTGATAACTTGGACAAGGACAAAAGTAAAGAATACCCAATCTCTCTTTTTTCAACATTACAATTGCATTAAATGGTATAACAACTTGTAAATATTCAACTGTTCTCCTGATATAAAAGGGACACCCCCTCTTAAGATATATCCAACCTATTGACTTCTACTGAAACCCCTCAATGTTTAGATCTCAATACTTGTCATGCATTTAATAGAACACAACTTTGCTTAAGATGGGAGGGGGGGGGGCTGTTATTTTAATAAAATTGTTTAAAGATAAATTATATATTTGTAACGTTTAAAGCTTCTTCATAAACCCCACTGTAGACAACCTAATTATAGCTAACAAAAATGATATAACAGTTCACTTTTGATAGTACGTAAATTCAACAGTTACCCTTGCAACTTTGAGGGCGGCTTCTCTGGGCACTTCCCTGTATGGCGACGCTAGATCTTCCTTGTTTCCGGTCAGTAGTATCACTGCATTGTCATCGTGTTCCTGATAGTGGAATAAGTATGAACAGTTTTAATTGTTAATTATTTGTGTAATGTTTAATCACGATTTGTTTTTGTTATCATATTCCTTTATTTTTTGTACTGGAATGGCAGGGCGGTGGCGGATGCAGGATATGAAAATAGAGGGAGAGGATGGGGGTAGGCGCCAGCCCCAATAGGTAGGGAGGGGGGGGGGGGTCCTCTGAAAACTTTCCAATTGTAACATGTACAGTAAATGAAGGGTTTTCAAATTGTAGGGGGCCGTGCTCTGCGACCCCATCGGATCCGCCACTGCAGGGGAAGCAAAATTTGCATAATTAATTGGTTTGGGGTAATGGTCAACCAACATTGCTAAAATAAAACAAATGTGTAATACACAGATAGGAAGGTGAAGTTGAACGAATATGTCTTACCCTGATGCTAGCAATCCAGCTCTGAACATTGAGGAATGATTTCTCGCATGATATGTCATAAAGAAGAAGAACACCGTCAGCTTTCCTGAAGTAGGCGTGAGGAATGCTTCGAAACCTGTGCAATTAAGTATGATAAATTATATTGTATTACTATTTAGAAATACAAAGAAAACTCCAACAAAAAAGATTTTGTAAAAATAACATGTAATGCATTCAAATTTAAACTGAATGCTCGAGAAGACATTTTTGCATTTATTGTTTCCAAAACAATTTCATAATGAAAATACGAGTAAATGAGAAAATTTAGTATAAATCAGTTTCAAAACTATTGATGAGAATTTTAAGAATATGGAATATATGCCGTTTAAATCATAATTATGTGTAGGAGCCTGCTTTTAAGATTATTTTAAATAAAAATTCATCAAATATGTGAAACAATAGAAGTACATGTATTTAAAAAGTGTTACCGCTCAGCAGTAAACAAGACTTTTTATGGTCAATCGAGAATATGATATCAAATTTGTACCTTTCTTGACCTGCTGTATCCCATATTTGAAGCGATACTACTGTGTTATCAAGAACCAAGGACTTCATATGAAAGCCAATTTCTGCAGCGAGCGAAGTTTGTTTTATTCAAATAGGAGTGAATAAAAAGACAGCGGATAAAACAACAAATATAATCAGATCTTTGCAATTAATAGTTAAAGGGGAAGGAAACCCTAGGAATTCATTAAATTGTACAAAACAGACAAATCACAGAAGCTGATCAATAAAAATTTGAGAAAAAATGAATGAATAATAACAAAGTTATGAGCATTTGAATGTTGTGATCACTACCGCTATGGGGATCCTCACATTGGCAACGGCCCCAAGATGTGTGATGTCATACATGAACAACTTCCCCATTACTTTTGTACATATTTCACTCAAATTGTCTTTTTGTATTTATTCCGTTAAAAGATCTGAGATTCTTTTCATGGGAGGACATGTAATACAGGTTCACAAAATATAATCATGGGTGAAGAGTCTGTACTACCATTAGAATGAGGAAAAAGAGGTATGTTTGATATTTTTTTGTATGTCATATGGGAGAGTTGTTCATGTGTGACATCACACACCTTGGGCCTGTTGCCAGTGTGAGGATCTCCATAGCGTTAGTGATCACAACATTCAAATGCACATAACTTTCTTATTATTTATCCAATTGTTCTCAAACTTTCTTTAATCTGTTTCTTTGATTTTCCTTGTTTCATACACTTCAACTGAATCCTAGGGTTTCATTCTCCTTTAAGAAATCAAGTAATGATGATGCAATAAAAAAAAAAAATGTAAATCTGTAATCATTAATATGGGTAATGCATCTTTACAGTAGTAGTAAATGAAATTTTCGAAGTAGCAGTAGAGTAGTAATTGATTACTAATATTATCATAATTATCATTATCATTATAATCATTATTACGATTATTATCGTGATCAGTTGATAAGTAGAAGCATTTGCAATACATACATACCTATCGTTACCTGTGTGTTGATATTAAATGTGTTATGGCAGAATCTTTGGACAAAACTTGATTTTCCTACTCCTGAATCGCCGCACATGACAATTTTGAAACATCGATCTGGTGTTCGTAATTGCAGGAACTGAGAAATGAATTAAAACCAAAATGATCTAGCTTATTCATAATGTATGTAAATTAGGTTATTGTCTTCTTGCTTTTATCAAATGCCCCCTGTAGAATAACGGTGACAGAACTTATGTAACATCATTATGACAAAATTGGATTGTCCTTGTTTTGAATCTCATTTCAACTTGAAATGAGATTCAAAACAAGGAAAATCCAATTTAAAAAACATTATTCTTGTGTCCCTAATTGCAAGAACATGAGCCTAAAAAAAGTAGCACTTATATAATCATTTATTTCTTCTTCAACAACACTTATAATTCTTTTGAAGCATGGTTCTAAAATGTATAATAAATGTATAATATATGTTAAAAATATTCCGTGGAATCATTGCTTAGGTCAATTCCTTACAATACATCTACTACTATTAAATGTGCACAAGAACAATATTATTGTAAAAAGACCTTCTTGAATGCCATAATATTTAATTTCTATTCTCAGTATCATGACCAAGATCATGATTAATGTAATTTTTAAATGATCATCATTACCATATATGCGACTCATTAGAAAATTACTATTATAATATTAATTACTGAGTATAACTTTTATATTTACCTGCATTTGTTGGTCACACTCACAATCGCTATAAGAGCTCACCCGACTCATCTGCATCACACCGACTCTCTTAGGCTCTTTTACACTATAGTTATCCTCGACCAATTGTTCGTACTTCTCTCTAAGAAAAAAAATATAGAGCAAATAGTAAATTGCGCCGAACAGTATAGAACATCCGATCAGGGGGAGGGGGCGGAGAGACCTAGAGGGATTATGTATTTTTCCCCTGTAGGGCCTCCCAATTGAAGGAACAATATCCAGAAATTCTCGTCGACCAATAGAGATAACCTGTAACATTATGTTCTTTTTTACATAAATTCTATATGCTACTGACATTGTTGAATTAAAAATATACCATATTTTCCTGAATTTATACAGGCACATTAAGAAGCATTGCTCCCCCAATTATATTGTAAAAACCACAATATGTATGACATTATTTAGATGTCATAAAATATTAATTCATCAAATACTAAAATACCTTAATTTCTCTAATTGCAGTTCAAGGTTATGTCTGTCACGTGACTTGCGATCTTGTTCTTGAACAGCTTCTGCATATTCTCTGGAAATAAAGAAAAATGTATATAGCCGGGTGGAAAGTGTGTAAATAAGTGCAGCGTTGGAATTCAGTAACTGGTGTAAGAGTTATATATTTGATTGGAAGAAAATGCAAACATAACAATTTACCTCTACAGTCTAAGTTATGACGATTTTTCCTATAGCTATTGATTAATTTGTTTATTTTGATTTAATTAAAATAAATACCTGGTCATATTAAATCTTTAAAGCAACATCTAATACAAAATAAAGTCAAAGGCATAAGATATTCTCAAATATAGATATGAATTAATTATAAAAAAAACAATTTGATGGTTATCAGTATTTATTATTATGATCTTCAAAGAAAACTGCAGTTGGTATATGTATTGCTACATTCTGTGAATGACAAATATAGTGCAGTGTCACAAATTACGAGAAAAACACTGTCACATATTTTTACTTGATCATAACCACATTCACACACTAATATCCATTACATAAACATTAAACCAGTCACGTCCCTGATTAAACTAACTCAGTACATGCTATGAGTTTGACCTGACTTAAACAAAACATTTTTACATAAAAACATTGGAGTTGTGACCAAAAAGACGAGTATCTAAATGAGTCGTGCAATTTGTCCATGGTTGCTTTACCTAGATATCTTTTCGGGTTGTATTTCATTACGAAACCGATATCATTTTATTCCGATCTTGTTTAACCTTTTGTGAACTAGAATTTGTCACCCGCCTTTTTTGTCATTATGCTCCGGAATTTTTACTTGGTAGTAGCTACGGAAAATCAATCAAATGTTGTTTTAATATCTTTATAATTCTAAAGTCACACTTTTGGTGTAGAAAAAGAAATCAAAAGTTGGAGCAGGTAACAAATGGAAAGCTATAATGCTAGTTCCGGGGTAAAATCCAATGTACTCTGACATTGTTAAAAAGTGAAAAGTTCAACGCATTTGATCGCATTTAAGCGTATTTTATTGTCGGTAAAGCAGCCTCGGATAGTGAACTACTAAAACATATATTACCTGCCGACATACCTTTCGATGAATGCCCTCTCTCTTTCGGTTTCTTCTTGGAGTGTAAGACACAGTTGTTGGGTTTCGTTCAATCCGGCCAGTGATTGGTCAAGACGAAATCTAAGTTGAGAGTTTTCCTGAAATGTGAAGATATATAAAAACGACAATATAAAAGAGTTCTATTCCTTTATCTCAGCATCAAAAGTCGACTCTGATTGGACCAAGGCTAGGTTCGGTTCGGTTTTATTCTTTCTCAAGTGATAAAAAAGAAGCAAATGATGATACTATATACGGATGATATAAAAAAAGCTTCAACCATATAGGCCTAATGAAGCTAAATGGCGGTAATTTTTTTTTTTTTTAATCATTATATAAGGACAAACAAATAGTAACAGCAAACTATATGAAAATAGATATTATCGCCATTCCTATTAATTACATGCATGCATTATACATCAAAGTTATTAATTCACATATATTTCAACTTTGTAATGTGTCTTGAGAGTACAAATTTCGTTCCAACCTTTACAAGCCCTTCGTTTTCAGCCACGATGTTTGCTTCATGTCTGCTTAGTTCCATTACCATTTGTTCCAGCTGCGTTGAAGAGAAACAATTTTTCTTTTAAATTTCATATTAATACAATTTATTTATTAAAGAATATGATGTAATTAAGACATTTACACATATAGATAAAATTATGTAAAAAACTATTGTATAATTTTCTAAAAGGAAATAACAAATATGCACTCTCTATAATTGTTTTAAAGCTTCGAGCTTCATAAATAACTTTTTTTTTTTTAAATTCCGTGAATAGTTAAAGGTCTGTGATATTTTCATACGTCTTTGCTCCTATTATCTTTTAAAAAAGAAGAAAGAATGAGATGGCAAATGATTAATTTCAGTTTTCCCTATTACTACCCTGTATTTAACTTACCTGATGATTTTGGGTGTGTTTTTCTTTTTCTTTCTTGTCGAGTTCTTGAAGAGACTGTTCCAACTGAAAAGGACGGAACAAATAAAAATATGTCATTTATCAGTTAATCAATTACACAGATTGGTACCCTTTCACCATGGAAAAAGTAGTCTTCGAGAAGGTTTCGTTTTCATTCATAATTTGCTTGAACGATACATTTTCTTGATCATATTGCTGGTAGACTTGTCATTTCTCTCTTGTCGTTTCCTGAAAGTCTTTAAAAAAAAAGAAGTGAATTTCGAAAAATATGTGGATGAGAATAACTCATAACGCCATGTCACCATTTGCTCTGTTTAACTAGTATAAGTAAAATTGCTGAACAAGTTTAAATATCGGGCCCCCTTCTCCTGTGAAACGTAGTAAGTCCAACAATTTTACCGGTTTCATCCCCCTTATTTCAGAATCCTCAATCCGCCTAATTGGCTTCATGAAGCATGCAGAGAGCCTGCTGTCTAAATTCCATCTGCATGTTCCTATTCCCAGGCCACCGATTCTGTTTGACCGGTGTTATGGCGAAAATCGACCGTCAGGAATGAAGAATTTCATTTTAAAAGGAATTAAATACTCTTTTGTAACTTCAGAGAAAAAGAATTTGTTTCCCACATTTTCTACAGGCATCTTTTTTTAACGAATAATAAAAGGAGCTTTTTGATATTATCAGCCCACTCCTAAAATTTGGTGATTATCTTCAAATAAGTGTGTACCTGAACAGTGGTCTGGTACGAATACTAAATTGTTATCACAAATTGATTTAGGGCTCTTTGGGAAAAGGAAGCAGCTGAAAACTTCGACATTATTTATTTATTTTTTTTATCTATTTTATTTTTAATTTTTTTTAATCTATTTTTTTTTTTTTTTTTTTGGGGGGGGGGGGCAATACAAAATTTCTCAAAACAACATATGAAATCGCTAGAATTCCAGTTTTGGTTCTATATCTTTCCTTAAAATAAGCTGAAAGCTATCCAATTATATCAAATACCTGCAGGTTTTATGGTTACTTCAGTATAACCCGCTTAAAATATCTTCATATCTCATGTACAGCTTGAGAAATAATTATTTTACCAATTTCCTACTAAGCTCCCATCTGGTTTAGTCTAATAATTATT
>CALNVZ010003433.1:25920215-25930223 GCA_940671915.1 Paracentrotus lividus
TACTATACTAGGCAAATTAAAGATCTTTCAGATTACGGGTCTTTTTTTATAAGCTATATGGACTACACTTTATTCAGCTCTTCGTGTAAGTTTATACATGTCGAATCTTGGGTTACTTTTGCGTTCGCACACGCTCGCTCAACCACAATCCACCCACACACATAATAATTCGCATCACACCATTTAGTCAACCGATTTTCTCACTGCTCAGCACCCAAAATTGCTCCGAATCGTTGAACATTAATCATCCATTGATAATTTAGATATGCAGGAACAGTATATCACGGTAGATCACTTAAAGGAAAACTCAATAATAATGTGTCCAATATAGGTTGCTTCTGTTAAAAAAACATATTTTTGTGACTTAAAGCTAATCTAGTGATGTAGTCATGAGATTGAATTGTGGAAGAGACTGTCTCAAAGTGATGGGAAATGTTGATAATGAATGCATCTAAGAATTATTTATTGATGTAAGGTTTTGGAATCAAGAAAATGAATGAATTTACCAAATTCTTCTGAGAGTAACATGCACTGCACACACAAATGCATGTATGGGACTACATGTACATGTGCTCACATGTTTGGGACCCGAACATATCAGCTTTTTATGTCATATTATCACTATGAGGGCATTTGAAGAGCAATCCTTTTCAGTGGAACTTCGTACTATAAAATTCTTCATAAATAGCTTGAAAATAATTCGAAAACTCACAATTATTTTGTTGACCCATGGTTCACCTTTCCCACTACATTAGATTCTCTTTAACACTAACAAAATATATGTTTCGAACGATAGATGGATGCATGGTACATAAACTTCCTGGATCTGCCCACAAAACCCAGATAGGCATACCACTAAACGGAATGGATCTTGAGTAACTTATACCAAGCCTTCTATCTACTGCCACCTAACTACTCTACTTCCATGGAAATCCTGGGGGCATTCACCCTAATTGTAGAAGCATTATGAAGTTCATTACACTTCACATGCACTACAGTTGAAACAAGGATGTCCTTAAACAATCCAGGATAAAGAGACTTTAAAGGGAGGCGTAAAATACCCACGTGCCCAATTTTTTAAAAGGTAAGTAATCTATAGTATATCAACATTTAAGTATACATTCATTTCATTTACAAAATAAGGAGTTCGCGGGTCCAGAAGCTCTGTAATTGACCTGGAATCATTTTCATTTCCCCCCCCCAAAAATTTGAAATCAGCTCAAAGTAGATGATTCAATAGAAGACATACATAACCAGTTTGGGCAGATTCCTTGAACTTTTTTAGTTGTTCTCTGAATAGCTTTTAAGGGACGCTCCTTTTTACTGAACGTCAGTAATGGCGGCAGGCCAGACATCTATCATGGCTGTACTTGTAAAAACAAGGAAGTCACGTTTTCAATCGAAGGCATGGCTTTTGTGTAATTGCTAGATTATTCATGAAGCATTATGCCCAAGTCACAACGTTTGGACCGAACCAAAACATATACCAGACCGAATTAATCATTACATCATGCAGTTTAGTGATCGGTTTGGAGTTGGTTCAGTGGTGTAAAAGAGGTATCATCCTCATAAGTAGTCATTTCAAAATGCTCTTCCAGTGGCGATAGCTGTATTGCCAATACACCAGAACCAAATTTGTTCAATCTGGTTTTCGGTTTCTGCTGTGGGTAATTGATTTATAACGTAGATAGCATTATATCCATAACCGATTAAAGTAAATTAAGTTGATTCAGTAATTTGGTTTGAGGTATAGTTTAAATAATGTGTAATTGTGATTTCTTAAAGAAAGGTTACACACAATTGCTAGTAGTAATAAATGTGTACATGTATCAAGGGGTGCCCTCTCAAAACAAAGAGCTTTCAGTATAGCTCACACTACAGGTTTTGCCCATGCACTTTTTGCACAAGGTCCCCCAATATTTCAATTTAAAGCTCATGTATAGTTTTGGGAGAACATATTTTTTGTTTTACTTCCATAGCAGAATAATATGAATTCATACCTAAAATAACCTCTGTGTTCAAAATTATTTGTTATAAAATCCACTCTAAGACCTGAATTTAGCAACAAAACTGTGTAAATCGATTTGTCTGGGCCGTGCCTAAACAGGATCACACTGGGGAGAGTGCAATGTGCAGTGGTTTGTGTGCAAAGTATATGCTATTGATACACAGACTGATACACACACAATGCCCACACGCCATACCAGTCAGCAGTGGTGTGCATGCCCAGAGTTCTGGGGTGAGAGTGAAGGAAGTATGCCTCATTTGATGAATATCTCCCATGTTTATGCTAACTTAACAATCATGAAAAGACATCATGGCACATGGTTATAATACTTGCCCATGTATTGATATGTTATTGGACAAATATAGGACAAGTTAGTAAGTTTTGAGAAAATCATTTCTTCTACAACAACTATACTTGGGCTTTAAGCACTTTGTCAATTTCGGGTCATTGCCTCTTTTAAGTTCTACAGTCATTGCACTATAATACTATTTAATAGGGCTTGATATTTAACATGATCTTACATAGCACAAGATTGATAATTGCAGGCAAAAAGTTCCACATGAATTATGCAAATTAATAAGTTGCATATTTATCGGCAATGTGTGGGCGTGTCTAGAGAGCTTCTTGATAAAATATGATGTACACTCTCGTTTTCTAACCATGAGCTCGTGTACTTCTTGATCTTTCTCGTCCATCAGTCTTTCTAGCTCTTCCTCCATTTCCTGTCGATACTGAGATGTAGAAATTAATAGTATATATTTTTAAAATAGTATTTAGTAAAAGATAACCAATGAGAAATTCATTTGAAACGCATTGCTTCACAAACATGAATATACATACGATTGACAAAAAAAAAAAGAAAGAAAAAATGTAGAGTGCACTGTTAGACAAAGTGTACCCAGGTTGTTATTTGGAAATCAGTGTTGATTCATACAGGTATATATAAATCTCAGATAATCTTTTACATTTTATCTTGTATTACACCATTTAAGTATATTTGGTAAATATTCATCAGATATACTACATTTTATCCGAATACATACCCTTTCCTGAGTGTCTCTCGCTCTTGTGTTAGTAATTGTTCCATTTCCTCATACAGGCGTCTCATATCATCAGCATGAATGCCATTTTACTACATATGAAATGACAAGATATCATTAGAAAAGCAGACAAAAAAAAACCCCAAAAAAAAAAACACACACACACAATATAAACAAAAACAAATACCCAAACAAAAATCAGATGTTTATTAAGCAATATCAATCACTAATTAAAATATATTTTTATAGAATTAATTTTCATTATGAATGAAAGCTGGATAGAGATGCAGTTTGAAGAAAGGGAAAAGTTAAGTGAAGCATTCAGTTCCACTAGCTTTCCCTTTATTTTTATTCCAGAAATGAAAAGGATGATTTATTATGGCCCTAAAGCCAAGCATGATGATAACTCTTTTATCCAGTTTGAAATCGATTCTCGGAATAAATTTAAGCACATATGACGGCCTCCTGCAATTTCAAAACAATTCAAGCCTACAGGAAGTCTTTTGATCTGTTTGTATCAGTATCTAGGTTATCCATTAATATTTCTACGTCAAGATTTCTCTCGTTTTCGATGTCGTTCCAGGCATTCAGGCATATGAAAATATGACTGCAAAAATCGATTTGTAGACCATAGTACACAGACCATACATTAATGCTTTTTTGAAAACAATCTTTAAATTTTTCTTCTAGCTCAAAAAAATGACAAACGAGTTAAATTATTTCATCAAACGAAAATCTAAAATTCTAAATTCTAAAAAAAAAGAAAAAAAATGCATCAAAAAGAGAAAAAGTTTGAATGTTATGCATGTTATAGACAGGTGGCTTTTATGTATGAGTTACCTTAATATAAGACTAAATTAAACGTGATTTCGATTGAAACGTATTTTTGATATTTATGAAGAACTGTTCTAATAATAAAAAAAAAAACAAAAACCGCACTAAAGAAACAAAAGAAAACAACAAAAAACAAAAAACAAAGCAAAACAAAACACTTAAAACAACAAGAGTAATTCTGAAGTGACCTGATTTTGTAATCCAATTGTTGTTTTTAAACTGCATTATAGCTATTAAAAACCTTTCCTAATATTGCTAAAGTGCAAAAAGAAAAACTGGACAAATCTGACTATGGTAACATATTTTTATGTACGTGCTCATTCTTTTAACAAAGGTTGTAAGAATAATCAACGATTTTTTTTTTTTTTTTTTAAAATATTATGTTTGGAAAAGAACGTGTTTTGAAGAGTGCCAAAAAAACCCTGCACTAGCATTGTGAATTCAATGTAAAAATGTTGGAATTGACTATTTCTTTTTCTCTAAAGTGAAGGTTTTTTTACATCGAAAATTAATAGTTAAATAGTCTTACCTCCTTACGACATTGTCACAACTGTCATTCATTTTCTTGATTTCCGATACGGCTTTCCTCAGGAAGTTCTGGAATGTGACAAGTAGTTCCGGTTCATCGTGACGTAGTTTCTGCCATAGTTCATACAGCTCATCGTAACTGCATTACAAAATAAATTGATAGTGGATAAACATTCGTCAAGAAAAGTCGCCAAAGTAAAGTGAAATAAGATGTGCAGCCTATAGTCATGATCCACTCTTGTTTTATATCAACATAAATCCACTATCTTATAGAGATATACTAGGGGTGGCTTATTTTTGGACGGGTTTTCACCCAAAAAGTAGGGAATTTCACTTAGGCCTTAATTTTTGTTTCGGTTGAAACTATTTCCATTCTGTAATCAAAGTGGACATTAAACCCTCCTACAAGGCACTAAAAATGTATAAGAATCAAATCCAAAGTCAGAAATCTATCCCAAACATGCCGAACGAAATGATGTCTCTATAATTGATTCGTATTTGTTCCAAATATATCCTCGAATCGTATAAGAATCCAATGCCTTTGTAAGTAAGATATCTCCCAAACTGAATGTCCCTACTGTAACTTGAATTAAGGTTTAAAAAGAGTATTCAAGTAATCACAATTGTAACAACAATTCTTAATGCATGGAACTATTTACATAAGAATCATATTTGATGCCCCATTTTTTAAGAAATAGATTGATTCTTCCCTATCTACACACTGTAAAAAAAAATGCTGTAGCTATTTACAGTAAATTACTGGCAACACTGCTGCACAGTAAATGACAACACATTTTACAGTATTCTGCTGTAACTTGTGGGAATTTACAGTAATTTACTGTTGAAAGTAGCTTACTTTAGGTGAAAATAACAATAAACTACCGTGCAGCAGAGTTGCCAGTAATTTACTGTAAAACACTACAGTAATTTTTTTAAACAGTGCATGTAAACCCGTGAACCGTGATTATACGTATGCTCAATCGATATTGTTACATTCTCAGATTTCACGTCTCTCATGTTTGTTGAAAACTGTTTTTTTTTCCTGCAGATTTTGTCTGACCATTTTCTACCCCTTCTGGATATGGATACACTGATAAGAAAACATCCATTATATACGGTCAATGCATTCGTGATGGATCACTGATCATTTATTCATTATCATAACCCACGTTTTGCTCATCCCTTGAAATCCTCCTCCTCCTCCAGCAGAAATATCCACAACCCCTTAGTCAATATTGTGATAAGATCTCTCAATATGCCAGACCGTATAGGTATATTTATCATTGTGTCTCCTTCTCAACCATCTAAAGTCTATTAAGTTATTCTTTATTTTGTTTCAACTATGAAACAGATATTAGTAATACGATCATGAACGTTACTTAAAAAGTGCATATCACAGACAAAAAATTCGTCAAAGCTTGAATATTGAAAAAAGATTTTTAAAATAGCGAAACACACAAAAATTAGATAATTATCATTGATACATGAAGTGTGGTTGAGATTCATGAAAAAAAGGACATTCACTACAATACAATATTTGCTCAGAGGTAAGTATCTGTTCAAACGTCACTTCAAGGGATGCGACGTGGAGTTCTCGTTGAAGAGAATGATATGTTTGGTTAGCTTTTTAGGCACACATAGATCTACTTGTACATGACATCTAGGCAAGAAAAGAGTCGACGACTCCTTTGCACCCTCACATGAAATTTAATGAAATTGTATTGTAAAAAAAAAAAAAAAAAAAGAGGACGCGAACAGAAACTTTAAAGGACACTTTATGGTATTTGCATTCTTCACAATATCCTCTATATCAAGAATACACCAAATGAATTTGCGCTGAATTTTCATTCTCGAGAAATTTTGCCTGATTATAGGCTGCAAAGAGTTGTGATCGAATTATAATTTTAAGGCTTTATTAATTAAAGGATTAATAAAATTATAGACCCATTATCCGGTGTTGAAGTCAGGAATTTGACTGTTTCTCGAATTGAACACAGAACCTAATGTTGAGGCAGCACGTGTTGTACGACCAATTTAGTTTGTCTAAATTGACAATTTGTAAATCAACAAGGTAGCATATACTTTGATGTTTATCACTCTTCGATCAAAATTCATGAGAATACTAAATTATACGGCCTGATTCTTTTGATTGCTGTTGGATGGCTCTTGAATGTTCTATTATCATAATTACCCTAGATAGTAGTTCGATATTATCGCGGTTTATCAAAAAAATACTGGGATGGTGTAAACTGAAAAGAGATGGAAGTTGAGGAAAACTGTTTGTCATAAAAAGCCTTATTTTATATTTTGGTCAAACGAAAACACACAAATGAAGATAATACGATGGCATTTTAATACTCTTCTCTTTCTTATTCCCTCCCGTGTGTGATCTCGTCATTTCTAATATATCTACATATATGTCTTCATTTTCCGTCTCATATTTTTTTTTGCTCTTTTTGTCCTTCTTTATTGTCTTTCGTATGTTTATGATGTTTTATTTTTTTCGCCTTCTTGATTATGTACATGTTAGTTTGTAATTCGAGGAAGCTTTTGTAAAGAAGGCTTGGTAATTTCACAGACCAACACTGCATTGTAATATATAAAATGTAAAACAAAATAAAGTCACTGCTCCCCCATCTATTGTAAAACGAATAAACCAAATTTGGATATATTAACAAACATACTGAGATTGCTATTATATTTTATGCCCATATATTTCTGCTATAGAAATGATGTATCAATAATGTGAATGATTTCAATAGTTCACTGTCAAGGTCAATTATTACCTCAATAATATTATGAATGTTGCAAAGAAGTGGAATATGATTGCGCTTATCTCATCATACCTTCATACGAACTGTATTACCATGGATACAAATACATACAATAAAAGCAATCATTCTCAGCAAGATCATACCCTACTAATGATTCCATATGCCTCCCAATATAGGCATACAATACCAATCTGATTATATTCATTACTATATTAAAACCGGATTAATTTATTTTGCAATCGATTGGGAAATTCTATGGGAATCCTTGGACTATTCATAGTAGGATTCCACAAGCTAGCTCGGTCGACTGCGTAGGTTTTTATTTATGTTCGATTATCAGAAATCCAGAGATGACCTTTAGGGTATGCTGGGGAACTATAAATCGCCTGTAATTAGTTGCGATTGGGCTTACCCTTGAATGATTAACAACGTGGAAAGAAATGAGTGGTTACCTGAATGGTCTTGATCAATATCTGCTCGTGGCAGCCGCTGTATAGATGGTCAGTAATGACATATTATATGGTAAGCTTTATCCACGGTTTCTTCACCCACCCGTTATGGTTCACCCTTGGGGGGGGGGGTGTTGTTCGTTGTTTTACAATTTCTCTTTATTTGCACATTGGGTTCCCTATCAACTCCTCTGACTCCCTCTCTCTCTCTCCCATCTCATCCTCATTCACTGTATCCATCAGTCTCTTTTTATTGCATAATTGATATCATATCCATTTAAGGTGAAAAGAAAAGAGAACACAAGAAAACTGTGATATATCTCCAAGCTCTGACAGACATTTCAATAACACTGCCATAACTATGGAAATGACAATAATTCTAGCGAAAACTTCCCGGTTTATCACTGCAAAATACAGTTCTGTTAATTTGAATTAAAACAGAATAACACTTTGCATGCATTTGTTCTTTGAACTTTGCAGGAATCTGCCTTCTTATCACCGTCAACAATGATTATTATTTGGTTCCAAATAAGTTTAAAAAATGTTTTTAAACTATTCAGTTCTATAGTCATATACAATCAAGAATGCTGTCATGATTTGGTTACATTTTTTCTCTAGCAGAACTCTTGGTAAAAATATGGCTGATCACAAGCTTCTTAAACACACAATTAGTTGAATATTAGTTTTAATGCTTAAAAAATCAAACAAACAAAAATGCTCAAAATTATTGACGAAATCCCTACGGATTCGGCGCTTCCATGCACTTTCCTGTTAGCAAACCTTTTAATAACGGTGCAGACTAGACTTCGTATATTAATGACGAAATACCTGTGGATTATGTGATTCCATAGATTTTCCATTAGCAAAACCCTTGAATAACGTTGCAGACTATACGTCTTATATCTATGCTTAAAAGGAAAGAGGATTTGAGGGATAAGAGGAGTGGAAGCGGCAGTCTCTGTAGACCGTTACCATGACAACTGAGGTTTATGAAAATTTGAGCTTTCGATTTGCTGTCTCTCTCTAAACACAGTGAGAAGGTGGATGACATGGAACTCAAACTCCGCAGAATGGAAAGTGACAACTCACATTTATTTTCAATTCAGGGGTGGAAACAAAGTAGTGAGTGAGTGTTACGCGAAAAATCATTGCATATAATGGAAATATGTTGTAGCCCCTCTGGAACTGATTTTGATACATCCCGCATTTAGAGGATGCTACTTTATTTCACTGTAATGGAAATTGGAAATCAATATACAGATTTAAAAAATATTTATCATCAATATTTGACGTTTTTGCCAGTATTCGTTAGTGTTCGTTAAAAGTCTTTAAAAATTTGTTATCTGTTTTGAAGTTTAAAAATGTATTTTTTTGGCATACAGATCAAAGGATTTGCAAAAAGTTCTTTAGTGGATTCCCCAACTTTCCTGATGAAAGTTGGCGAAAATCATGTTTCGCAAATTTTGCAAACCCTTGCAAAATTTAGAGACCCACCCCATTCGCTCAGATTGCAAGAATTTACCGTTGCTGACAATAGAAAATAGTGAAAATCACAAACATTCGTTAGAAAAGCTAGGGAATGTGCGGCAAAGTTTGATCCTCAGTGAGATACTACTCTCAAAATAACATCTCCCACATACACACGCACACTTATTCCCGCACTCACTCCACTAACCGCTTACCCATCTCTCTCTCTCTCTCACACACACACACACACAGACACACCACACACACCCACCCCCCACGCACACCCACCCACACATACACCCACCCTCCCACACTTGCTCATTCACTTTACACACCCTCTCCGTCTCTCTGTCTCTTCAAGTATAATCTCTCCCCTCCCATATCTCATTGTTTTTTCATCTCGCTTTTCCATTATAATCCTCCCCTCTGGCATTATAGTTCCTCTTGGTAGTTATTTCCTTTAGGACCTATCTTCAGTTGTATATCCCCCTTATGTGTCGCAACCTCATAACATTTCCAGAGAGGAACGAATCGAAGCAGACACAGTATAAGGCACAGTGTGATTGAAAGTGACATATAAATGGGAAGTTCAGAAGTGAATCTAAATTAAATTTGATCGTTCCCTCTTTTTGTTGCGAAATATATTGTCAGTTGTTTGATAATGTGCTTGTATTTTTAGGTTCTCTCTCTCTTTTTAAAAATATTATTTAAGAACGGAAGTGCTCAATTGATATTTAAGGTCTATAACTAAGTAACTGGCAGTCTAATATAAACCCCTAACAAAAAGTTTCGCAAATCGACTTTGGGCAATGATAACTTTCCAGGTATGCTTTAGTTATTCCTGATATTCATACTATTGGAAAGCTAATTTATTCCCCTTTTTATTGATATTCTATTTGTAATGATCG
>CALNVZ010003433.1:25930248-25942016 GCA_940671915.1 Paracentrotus lividus
ATATTTCTTATTTGAATCGATTCGTGTTCATGCTTAAATGCACAAAATATCTAGAATAGGAGAAAGTAAAAAAGTCAAATTGTTGCCTCGAATAATTCCATATTTTAGATATTCAATTGATTTGTAATCTGTTGTTTAATGTTCTCGAATTCAGGTTTCCTTCGTTAACTGGTTTTGTGGGGGCCGGGGGGGGGGTATTTTCTATTTTTATGAACTTTATACCATTTTCAAGCTCATGTATTCCACATGTTGATGATACCTATCTTGTAACAATTATTCGTGTTGGTCTTGTTGCACATATGAATCTTTAGAAAAAGTTCAGAAAGTCAAATGTCTTGCAAATTGGTATTATCGCCCCTACGTCTGTGAGTGTTATGTTCTGGCGATTTCTTACTGAAATTGAGCAACGATACTATACAATAGCATATTTGCAATACTTTTCACTTTTTCTTTGCCTTTAGTATTCATGAATTATGTGCATTCAAAAATAGATCGGATTACCATTAGCAAAAGTGAGTATCAAATAATAAAGAAGATAATAAATCGAGAACTTATTTCAATGCTAGTGAAAATTAAGATAGTGTTAAAACAACCCACATTAAAACTGCCATTCAAGTTCAAATTGTGTTACAGAATATCAAAAGATAACATATCGTTTACGCTTCCTTGCATTCAAGGGCATTCATTCAGTGTTCTGATAGAAACCGGGCAATTATCATATGAGCGAATGAACAAAATTAGGATCAATAAAAGAGGAATAACTGAACTTGACAAGGTTACTCTAGAATTCAATAAAAATTATAAATTACTTACAAAAAGTTTATTGGGTCTTAATTCAGATATCAAAAAGATTCAAGATTACTTTATTGATTTTTCTTTCATGTTCAAAGTTAACAAAACAAATATCAAATACACTATTGAACAAAACAGCATCAGTTATGTAACATAAAAACATTTTGTAATAAAGTAACAGAGAAACATTATAAAGAATATTCGAGTGAACAGCCCAAAAGAAGCAAAGCCTTTAAAGGCCGCTGGTCTTTTAATTATAAAGATTGAAATACCCAAAAGTTGAGAGTGCGATTTTTCTTTTTTTTAACTGAAACATATTCATAATGGAATAATTCATAATTGGAATTATAATACTTATATTTGAAATAATTCATAATATCGTGTCCCTCTATCCCATGACATCGGGACAACAAACAACCTGTCCAACTGATACAGGTGCACCGCACTGTCAACCAGTCAACTTCATGCTCACGGGATGAAAAGGCCAAGAAATTATTAATTTTACAATCTATTATTACAAAAAAACGACAGGAAAGACAACAACAAAACTCTCTTAGATGCAGACCACACATATAATTAAAAAAAAAGATAACCCGGGAAGGGACTACGATGGTTGGGGAAGGGGGAGCGGGTCCTATATTAAAAAAAAAAAAAAGCGTTCTTGCCTAACGTTTGATTGTCGATGATTTAGATAATGATTTTCCCTTAATCAGTGTTGCATGAAAAAGTAAAGTTTTGCTCTTTGTGATATTTGATCTCAAATCGAAGTTTCGCAGCGAACTTCAATGTGATCGAATCTTAATAGTGCATTTTACAACATTTGACTTTTTACTTTTCTCCTATATTTCCGTGAGTATTCTGTGCATGAAGCAATGAACAATCAATTACAACAGGGATATCAATAAAAAAGTTAAGTGATATAAATTATCGTTTCCAATGGTACGAATATCAGAATTAACTAAATCGCACCTCAAAATATGATGGACCCAAAGTCGATTTGCGAAACTTTTTGGGAGGGTTTGTACGCTTATTTCTCCGGGGCGTGCTTAATCATTTTGCGATATAACTTAACATGCTAACGTTTCTGCGAACAGTAACTTTTCCTCGAGCGAGAAAAGCTGGAAAGCAAAATTTTGAATTAAATAATAAACTTTCAATCAGTTTGTTTCAAGTAGGTCCTAATTAATTCCCATTTCTGCGATAACCGGAAACCAAATAGTCTGATGATAAAAACATATGAATTTTCAATACCGTTATAAAAGAGCACACGGAAACACAATTACAATTAAAAATAAAATTTTTAAAATTTCATTAATAAGACAGTGAGATTATACGTGTAGTGGGATTGCAAAAAAAATACACTAGGTAATAACAAAAAATAAACCAAATAAATAATCTACAACCAACCTTGTTGGTTTCGAATGGTCTATAAGCCATTCATTTTGAAATTATACTACTACAATTATAATAATAATCAATCTTTACAAATACAGAAAAAAGGGCGATAACTAACTTACAAATGATCTTAGTTTTATATTCCATTTTGATTTCGTAGTACATCGATTTATTTAATAGTAGCATGTAATCGTTATTTTGTCCACAAATTAAAAAAAATAAGATTGACACGAAACAGTTTCGTTCGAGCCAATTAATCACCGATTCACTCAATTTACATTAATCCTATTTACAAACGAATATACAATAATATTGCCTCCTAAAAAAGTGAAAGTTTTTCATTAACTGTAAAGCTGTAAATCCTTAGGAAATGATATAACATCGACTGCGATTTAACATACAATCGTTCTCAGTCAATAATGGTCGGTATGGTACTTACTTAACAGAAATATGCTCGTACATATTATAGGTAGATGCTTATTAATTCCATTATATAATGAATATTACACGTGCTTTCTTTTAAAATCATATAAACGGTCCCACAATGGGGCAGAAAAACGAACTATATCAAATCTTATGCTTATTAAAATGTGGCTGTGAATATTGTATATGTTATATTCTAACCGTTGCAATGTATGTTTCTGCTTTTGTCTCACACATCATCTCCCTTATTTGACACACGAAGAGAAAATTAGCTTCCATTTATATATCTTTGATTCAATGGACGTATGATTTGAGATCGTCATACTTATTGCTGATTAACCAAGCTGTTACTATGCTTCGAGGGAAAAAGATTTTACTATATTAGATTTATAGATTACAATTGGTTAATTTGTTTTTGCAATGAAGCGATTATTCTGCATCTCCTTCCTTCTTTCATGTTTTAGTCCATTTTAGCGCTAATATTGCCCACAACAATATAATGGATTATACCCCAAATAATTTGAATATTTTTTATATGGATTATGTCATTACTATAATTTCGTGCATTGTTACAATTGTGCCTTTTCACATTATCTCAACTTGATAATGATTGGATCCCTTAAGTGTCTTTTAGATATAATGAGATCTATATCTTTTTTTTTTAAGGCATTTTTTACAAAGTTATCCGTTTATAACTTTTCATCCACTCTCACGAATGCGTCCTTAAGCCTTCAATTTATTCAAGTATTTCTCATAAGGAGCTGGATATTGATGAAGTAATTACACTATGCAAACGAGCGGCTTGCTTACCTAATTAGATTATTTTGCTATTCGTGTGTAACTATTGTCAGTTTTCTACCATTCGAGTTAATGTTGCTTTGTGTTACGATTGTATTCTTGCCACAGATAGTGAGTTTTAGATTCATCATTGTCAAGAAATAAAGATCTGATGCTGGAGTGATTTTTGTAAATGGCACTGTGAGACTGATGCATCTTAGAACTAGAAAATCAACAATCGTAATTAATACAAAAAAACAAGCTAACAATACAAAAACAAACGGAAGAAAAAAAAATGCAATTCTTTTTTTATAACCAAAAACGAAAAAAGAAAAGTAGGCATACATCATCATAACTATCGTGGCTTAAATTGTTATTCATTTGTATTTTACATTGCTTGTCTGAAAGCCGTTTCAGTCAACTGAATTCAGAATTAGCTACTAACACTTGAAATCGGACATCCAAGAACACGCGTTTAGAAAATGAGGGACAGGCATATTCCTGGAACGGACTTATGTATAGCCTTGTGTGTTAATTTAAGCCACTTGGTCATCATAATCTTATGTGTATGTCTAAAGCAAGTAGTACATTGGCGTCGCACGAGTATCGAGTCGACTACATAATCTAATAAGAATGGCGTTTTCGTGAGACGACCTCGTTAATTGTACATTCTAAGGAGTGTTATTTTCGATAACAATTGTTATATAATATAAGTAAATATTGTTCACCTTTCCAATTCTCAATGATCAGAAATGTTGCGGTTTCACGTTATTTAGTATTTCTGTCAATAGAGGAGGTAACCCCCCGAACGTGTTACCCTCCCCCTCCAAAAAGTTATAGGCTTACATGCTAAAAGAAAACACAATTTTAATTCCCAATTATAAAAAATGGGACAGTTAAAGGTGAATTAGTGTGTAGTGGGAAGGTTGGGAAAGATGAAAAAATATTTGAGCTTTCCTGTTATTTTATCCTATTTGGCAAAGAAATATCAAATGACACAATCGTCCACAAGAAAAGATTTGCTCTGCCAAGATGCCCCAATTAGTTCAAAGTATGATCCAAAATATACACAGGCTAAACCGTGTTGTGGTCTCCCGCACAACATTTTTGTGTTGCCCCATACATGCCCTTTACCTGTGTAGTGCATGTGACTCTGCGAGAGTTAATGTGTACTTAGTTGCATATTTATGCGCGATTCCAAAACCTCACAGCACAAAAATATTGAATTAGCGGTCGAATTGTTATTCAACCTCCTCTAAACACTTTTGACAGTGCGTCATTCATCATTTTCAATGGTATCCACATGATCGCAGAAACGACTAGTTTCACTTTATAATTATCTATTTTGATAAACAAAATTTCTTGTAACCTTCACACCCCCCCACCCCTCTCACCACTCCTCTCCCCCCCCCCCCCGCCCTCAAAAAAAAAAAAAAAAAAAAATAAAAAAAAAAATGCATTGCACGCCCAAGACAAATGGCGGCCGAGGTAGAATTAGCAAAGTGCGTGTGCGGAATGGCCTTAGATGGATATCGCTTAGGACGGGTCGTTTTAATAAGTCTGTTCACGCCTGGAGCCGCAATTTCGTAATCTCAATTTCTTTCTTTTATGTATAGGGATTTCTACGTATCCGAGCCATTTCGTGCGGCGCGCGTCGTATCTGGAAGCCAAATTTAGAACGCTAGTCTTTCCGGCTAAACTCTCGACAGGGTTGGACATCGCCCATGGGTAAAAAAGCTATTTTGATTTTATTTCCATATTGGATATATTGTAGCATTGATAAATACTGATGGACACCTGGTTCATGCGAACTATAGATTATATGACCGGTATATTATTCTATTCCAAACTTGTGGCACTATACTTATCAACACTACCTCTCGATATTCGGATCGTAGCTAGTTCATTGCCACTAATAGTTTCGACTTCCGAGTCCAATATAGCTCCTTGGCTCGAGTTCTAACCCGCCTTCATGTGTGCTAAACGTGAAGTCACTTTCACTCACCTTACACTGTGACGTTGCCAATCGTGAATTTGCCATTACGCGAAACTGTTATAGCTCCACAGCGTCGCTCTTAGATTGTCCAATTGGTCCAATGTCAATTCGCTCTGGTACAAACATTCTCGTCCTAAGTATTCGCCTAATGACTGCCAGTTTGTTTACTTTCAACTGGTGCCATGTAACACATGAAGTAGTTTTGTTAATACGTATTTAATCCATAAGGATAAATCCTATTTATTCAGTTCCCTGAATAACTTAGTTAGGAAACTTTTGAGTCGCCGTTTAACTTAATTATATGTCACTTTGGGAGGTTTGTTGACCTGATTGTGAGCCTTGACTAGCTTTACATTTTTTTGGACAAAATAATGAGATTATGTAGGCTTACAGCTGTTTTCAAGCGGACTTATTAATGCTTTATATAGCCTCGTTATTGCTGACCCTAATTCAACATGAATTAAACAACAATTGATAATAAACGAACTGAAAATCCAAAGTGATATCATAACTATTATACCAGTTGCCTCTCTAATTTCCGGATACTAAGTATGTTTAAAAGTTAAAACAGATAACCAAATGTCTAAAACATTGCGTTGGTTTAATGAAAGGGGTATGAGAAAAAGATAGGGTCTACAGGTGTCAGGTATCTATATGCTAATTAAAGGCTTACTAATGCTAATAACCACTTCCATTATATTACCATCCTTTAAAACCTCGAGGGCATCGCCATCTGGTGCCCCCATCGCTGAACCCTCATAAAACCCTATTCACATAAGGCGAGTTCTCGCTTACGTCCCATAAAACATAGAGGCTGCCTGATATTATATGATTTTATCGACAATAATTTTGGACAGTATCATGACTTAAAGTTCACTTATTTCTTCGAAATTTTGAATCATATTTGGTTATATTTCTATTCTAATGTGAAAAATAACGATATTAGTTGTGAAGTAATTTGCTTAAGGCAAATATACATAATTATTACTAAGTTCAGATAAAATAACCGCCAACCACAGGGTCGAGTGTAACCATCATTCTCTTCTGAGTTTGTTTTAATTATACCTTGTAAAGTAGAATTTAGCCAGATCCATATTAATTATCTACTTATACATATAGTACCATCTTGTCAATTATATTTGTGTATCAATTCTTGAAATGCAGTCCTCTCAATACAGTAACAACTAGTTGTGATAACCACACAGGTTTACAATGGATAGCGACGATTCAGTTGCCAACACAACGTTCACGCGAGAATAAAATTGCCAGTAAAATTATTTGCGATTTAAGGAAAATCAGAAAAGTGAGTTTAACGTCATGTGAAAAATTTGTTATCAGACTTACGTGACACCGTAGGCGATACTTGGAATACTGATACTCATTTATACAAATTTTTTTATAAATAAGACGTGTGTAAGTAAGTGTAATTCTTTACGGCCTATTAATGTCCCCAGAATGATCACGGATTCTGAATCGTTTAGGCCATTGTCCATAAAGGTATAGAAATAAAATATCACAAATGAATTAGTGAAGAATAGGGGGAATCGGTTTGAGATGATAAAATAAAGGTCTTGTTGTTGAAGCCTTGGGTACGATAAATATAATCTATGTCAATTTTATACAAGAAAATGAAAAAAGTATATGATAAATAGAACTGAAAATTATGTTAATTTGAACTAATAAGTCAGGAACATAATTTATATGCTATGAGTGTACACTAACCACATAAAATTGATAATACAATTGACAACTGGTCGCTCAAAGAAAAAAAAAAGTTACAGTATATCGATCCTGTATATTATGTTGTGATCAGCAATGGTCTCTATTCTCAAACATTTCTCGTGTAGTTCATGTCACTGTAATACATAAAAAGTAAGTATATGGAAATTCTCAAAGTATCCTTATGTTTTCTCCTTATTTTTGTTCCGAGAAGACTCTGGGGCGCGGCTGCTTAGGCGTCGTATTCTTATCGCATCTGATTATCGCTTCCTATAATTCACATTATCTGGTTCTCCCCTGCAGTCATTCTGAATCATTTTTACGAGATATTAAATGATATGAGTATGTTCATATACTGGAGAAGTCTGAGGTCTTTTCAAAAATGTACTAATTTTGATATTTGATTCATGTATTGATATTCTTCTCGCTTTAGTGACTTCTTTAAACCTACTCTAATAAGATAACAATTAACGGCTTGAAGAAGTGGTATATCGAATTTATGCACGTAGCTGGCAATAAGTTGGGATAGAAATTACATCCATCTGCTTATTCTTCTTGGAAATGCTATATTTTTGATCAATCGCGGGGTTAGCTTGTTATGCGGCTTTTGGACGTCATTAAATTTAGTTTCTTGTACAGATGCATAGACAGAAATGAAGGTGTTTAATTTGTTAGCATCTCACTCTATATACCACTAATACCAATCCGCAATGAGCGTAATATAATATTTTCAAAAATTAAAGAGTAGCATTTAGCCAAGATCGAACATGATGAAATACTCGAAATAGCTGAAGTAATGGTGTGTGTGCTAGTGAATAACATTCAAACTAGTCTTTTTCGCTAAATAATATGAAAAATCGCGGAATTGCTCCTTTTTATCACAAATTAAACATCAAGAAGATTTCAAATTAACGTGAGGCAAAACGAATTGCAGTATTACTAAGTTGTACATCCCTCGAATGTCTAGTTATAGACCGAGAGCTGCTGTAACGCCGAAGGGAGAGATCGCTAATGCTTCTCTGCGCTCTCCCCGCCAATTTCTGACTTTACTGTCACCCCTAACTATCTTCAAGCAAACGATCGATATACAACGATCTTCCTTACCATAAGATCATTAGAACCCAGTATATAAGATATGTTTGGTTTGTATCTGATTTTAGCCTGCTCTTTCATATTTCCTCTCTCCTCTCCCTCTTCTACAAGCTCCTCACACTCCTTTTCTGGGTCTTCCATCCTTCTAATAGTCACGCTACTTCCATCACAATGCCTCATTTGTCTTGCTCGCTCTCTCGTGTGCTTATCCTCCTCCATCACCTAGATAATACCATCAATTCTGCCCTATATAAGAATACCTTGTTAACAATTTCTTTTCAAAAATATACCAAACAATAAAATGTCATTTCACAACATAAAAACCTCCATAAACTATCACGTAATACAACATTTTACAAACGTTTGTTGCGGTTAGCCCCCGACCTACAGTTCGCTGATTCTCTTGAGTCAGTGATTAACTCATCAAACTACCCGAAAAAAATACATGCTCACATTTAAGATATATAATGCCCATAATACACCATCTAAACAAAGGGAACAGAGAAGATGATGAATCACGACACTAGTTTTGCTATTGAATAAGTACACCCCAGCAGTTGAGTCAGATGTGGATAATGCGAAAGAACTGTATGATGAGAAGGTAGTAGTGCAATATAGAAAAGGTGTAGTTTGGAGTGAGTCTTTCTCTTTCGCTCTACCTCAAGTTCAAATTCGCGTGGTAGCTAATATAACCAAAAGATACGTATATGTGTCTTCCTATCATCTTCCGGCATTATGTAACTTGCTCTCACTCTATACATCACCCAACAGTTATCTTCTTTCTCAGATTTTGCTAACGTTCTCTTTTATTCCATCATATACATATAATCCCAGCGGCAATATTTAATCTTCCAAAACATATTAAGAACCCTCCTGATTCGCTAAGGGATCTTCTTTCATGTTCTCTTCTTATCTCCCTTTCGACTGATGGAAATTCACAACACGTTCCAAACCTCTGGCAAGCATGCTATATCCCAGATATCGAATTTGGAATAGTACAAATCCCTCATTACTCTTCAATTATCGGCCAGATGTAAGGTTAAATATTCAAATCGCTATACAAACAGCTATTGCGAAGACATGCGCTTTCCCACCAGTTCATATACTGATAACCACATAAAACAGGCGACAAACAAAAGAGGGGCATGGCGTGATGCAGTGACGATTTAACGCACGCCCAATCCAGGCTCTCCCCCCTCGGTGGCTGCAAACCGATCCTCAAGGAATAGACGGTGTACCGATGAGTAAAATAGCGTTGTGTAAATAGGTATCTAAGCACACGCGCGGTATCACGAAACTCTGACATGGCATTCTGTTGGTGGGTCTTGGCTGCCTTGGTGGTGCATCTCTATATATTTAAAAGTATGTCTTGTTTTGAGTGTGCCCTTCAGCGTTGAGAGCTATAAAATTGCACTCCAGCCTGGCGTAAGACCAAAGTGGGTCTACTCTTAGGATACAGTCATGAAGAAAACGATAATATTATCGCAGATTGATTTATATGTGTTGAATGCGCCAAATGGTAATCGGAGCGAATGACAAATCGAGAGCCATCGGAGTCGAGTGTTTGCGAAATGATTTCAAAATTTCAAATTATCGCGTACCATACAATATATCTAGGGTAGAGGGTATTGAGGCGCGGGGTGCAGTCATTGCGTAATACAATCGTAGATCAAATTTGGTAAAAGGGTCGTTTGGACCAAGCCTAGAAAAATGTCGTTAATAAAATAAGAAAATGCCACAATTTTATAGAACTCCAAATGACTTATTTCTATCACCCCGAATGTCTGAAAGAGTAACTCCTCCCGCATCTTCTTGGTACCATTTTTTGTGTGTTTAGTCTTTACGCATTGGAATGAATACGACACATGTTATGCGAAACATGCTCAATTTTTGCAATTGATTGCTCAGCGATGGAGTAAAATCAAAACAACAATAAATCTTAGAAAAAAAATAGGCCCGGATACTTATCTGATTAAGATTATTAGAGCCGACTAAGACTTCCTCTGAACGAATAAATCGTCTTCCGCCTTGGAGTATAAATTAAGTGGCACAAATTTTTTTGTTTCATAAGATACAACTTAGATTGACTATAATCTATTCATTTTTACTGTACGAAAACGAAAATAAATAATCTAGAGAGTGATCAGCATGAGGTCCGAGTCCCAGTCCCAACAGACATCACAAATAATCACGATTTCAGAATAGTGTTGCATCTTAGAGCTCAACATTTCTTAATTCAGGTCTGTTCAGTGGCAATTGGCCTTCCTTTAATGATATATTAAGCCCTGGGTAATTTATATCTTTCTATTCGTGCATCGTACTTTCACCACCAGCGGTCAATCTCGATTTCTTTAAAATCAATACAAACTTTTAGTCAATCCATTGTGAACAACACCCCCGTTGCCCACGTATATTGAGTGCGCCGTGAAGACCATTTTGTTCAATAAAGTTAGCTTTTATTGTTAATCAGAATGAAGCGTGCCTTTCTCTGTACTAAACAGAGCATATAACCTTGTGTAATTATTGATTTTACTTCCCACATTGGCACACTTCTCTAAGAATTGACGATCGTTCCGAACAAACAATTGGCGTAAATGTTCATCCCAAGCTATGTGAAGACATACTATCACATAAAATGGTACAGAAAGATCGCATGGATGGGAGTTACTCTTTTAAATAATGACGTATTAATATTATCACTTTAGTGGTTTAAAATTTGGTTGGTTCATTTTATTGCATTCATAAATCCTCTCAAGGGTATATAGTTCTTTTTTTTGAACGTCTACCTCTGGGGTTTTATCAAAAATTCATAATCGTTCATAAAATACAGCGAGAAATACCATTAATTAGACCTAATAGATCGATTTTCGAACGAACGATAAATATACACTCATGGTTTCGCGAAAGAAGATCCGGTGGTAATTAATGCCATGGAAATGCTTAAAATATCGGTAGTAAGTATGAGTTGGTGCTTCAATATCAGAGAAATATGTATCCCTTGGGGCATTACCATGCGATACCAAAGACCACGTTGATTCAATTCATGCTATTGTTACACTACCATCGTTCTATTCAATTTTCGACGAGCAGTGATACAAATTAATCTGTAAATATAGTGGAAATACATTAAGAACTTTATATAAAAAAGAGTGTCATTTGGACCACTAATTTTCGTATAACTCATAGTGTGCAAGGGAAAACGGAACGTCAAATCCGTGTCTGAAAACAGAGTTGAAATACCACTATAATCATACTGTATATGGATACATAAAGAACAATCTCTAAGCATAATCGCTTATGTGTCGCAACCTCATAACATTTCCAGAGAGGAACGAATCGAAGCAGACACAGTATAAGGCACAGTGTGATTGAAAGTGACATATAAATGGGAAGTTCAGAAGTGAATCTAAATTAAATTTGATCGTTCCCTCTTTTTGTTGCGAAATATATTGTCAGTTGTTTGATAATGTGCTTGTATTTTTAGGTTCTCTCTCTCTTTTTAAAAATATTATTTAAGAACGGAAGTGCTCAATTGATATTTAAGGTCTATAACTAAGTAACTGGCAGTCTAATA
>CALNVZ010003433.1:25949333-25970369 GCA_940671915.1 Paracentrotus lividus
CTTTTAAAATACGTAAAATAATTTGGGGTTTATAAATTGGTTTTCATTTTATTGACATTTTTCTAGGTGTAAAGTTTTTTTTGACTCACTCGGTATACTTATAAATACAGCAGCAATACATTAACCTAATGATCGATTTTCACTGAACTGATAACATGCATCTTCCGACAAAGAGATCCTTTTGCCAGGTGCTTAAAATATCGGTTAAATATGAGAGTCTCCAAGATAGATCCCTGGGGCATTACATGCGATCAAGACACGTGATTCAATTAGCTATTGTTCGTACCGTCTAGACTTCACGAGCAGATACAAATTTAATGTAATGGAAACTAAGAACTGAAAAGGGGGCCACTTTATTATTCGTTACATAGTTAAGAAAAGGGGTCAAACTTGTCTGAAAACAGAAGTTGTACAATGTTATGGAAAAGAAGATCTCAATGCAGAACGGTAATTAGTATACATTCAAACATAAAACTATTGAGAACTGTAAACGTGCAAAGACTAAACTAAAAAAAATCGAGATGACGCTTTCAAAATAAAAATAATTATTTAAATCAAATTAATTTTAGGAATCTTTTTCACAATTCTAAAATGTGATTTCAGATGCTTTCAAAAATGTGTTTTTAAGTGTATTTTCTAAAAATGTGTTTTATTTTTATTCTTTTATCTGTATAGCAGAACCAAAATTAAATGTTATAGTGTCATCGATATTGTTTTTTTTAAAGATTAGGTTCAAGTAAAGCATTATTTATGTTATGTTTTACTATTTTCTATCATAAAGGCTCCAAAACTGACTACTCTGTTGACTACACAATGATACTCTGTGTGTTATAATTACCAATGTCAGTAAGGTACTCACGTAGTCGCTTTTCGCTAATATTAAATCAGAATTCTCCTCATGCGGGATTACATGACCGAAACACTGACAACAAGCTTATTCATTATTGCATAATGAAATGCTAAGCTGGGTGTAATTGGGAATCAACTTCGAATTTAACACAGCTATGGGCCTCGTCTCCATTTAGTGTCCTACATCGCCATATTGACTTTGATAGTGAGTGTCCCTAGGCGGGGGTACTATGTTCGTTCTACACACGGGGACGTGTTAATGAACACTATGTAAACATGAGGAGGACGTAAATTGTTCAGAGATAGTAGCGGGCAATTATTTGCTCGTGCACTACTGCGTTCATATCAGTAGATTGCGTTTCATCAACTCTGTAATATTTGATTAAACATCAATAATAACAACCCTTGTACATGTAGTTCTAAACATTTTGTGAATCAAAATCAAGGTTTATAATATTTTTCTTTTGATAATAGCCTTTAAAGAAAACTAAAAGATTTTACTAGATCTATTCGTGATGATTTGACCAGGCCTGGTTTAGAACGCAAGAAAGAAATATAATGCACTGCATTCAAAGTGCTCTAATGTAACTTCTCTAATAGATCTGCTTCTTTGCGCTCCTTTAAAAGAAATGTCTACTTAATTATCAGTTACACCTTTTTATCCTTTAAGCATATTGACTTTGATAGAGGCGTTCCTCGGGGGACGTTTTTATAACATTATGTAAACATGAGTGGGACGTGGCGGGCACTTTGTGATTTCATTACATCGTCCCTATCCATCCATGGGTTTTTGGCTTAACAATGTATAATTTAGATAGTCCTCCCTCCACCCCAGAACATTTTTGGCCGTGTACCGTTTGAGTGTACATTTTTGCAAGGCTGGTGTAACCTGAATTTTTTGGGGTGTACCAAAATCTGAAATTTCAATTTTGGAGCCCCCTCCAATGAAATCCGTGATCTGTGCCTGGATCTGTGCTTTTAACAATGCATTTATTTGAACACCATTCAAAGCCAACCTATCAGCAATACAGTAAATGAGTTCATTGGGAAGGTTTTCAAACTCACTCGTTTAATATCTACTGTAGATATCACATCGAAGCCGTATGCTACATATTCCCTTTTATGAGTGGAAAGTATAAACCATTTGATCACTAAATATTTTTATCATTCCTTTATTAAAGCCAAAATGTCGTACCCACTAGAGTCCTCATCTCTTGGAATTCCAATCCTTGCATTTCAGGGTACTATCAATTTCAAACATAAGCCCACCTAACATTTAAAATGGTTTATGAATAACCGATCACTCAAGTCTGATTGTTGACCTTTCAGCATTGCACTCAATAATTTGACGATGATGTGTATACTGGTACTGGAAGAAATGTTATTCTCACATTCTAAAACGAAACTTAACCTTAGTTTTTAAAACCTTCAGTGAATTATTAGAGATTTTAAATAGACATCTATATAAAATAGCTAAGTATTCCGTAACAGATGATAATGACACTTAGTAAGACGTCTAGTCACATGTGCTAACCATCCAGTGTCTATCAAGTCAATATCAATGTGAAGTTAAAGTTTTGGTTGTGGTCAATAACCATGACTTCTGTACTGCTCTAAAATACCATTGCAATGTTTTTTATATTTTGCTAGTTTAAAAATACCATTCGTAAAAGCAGTTTAGGATCAACTGTATCTAGTTTATCTCGATTTGCAATTCCAATACTACAGCTCAAGATCGACTTTAAAAAAAGAAAACGAATCAGGCGATGTTCCTATCTTGAAAACGACAGGTAATCAATGTATGTATTTACGTGAACCTATCTTTCCACTGGGAGGTAGAATGTCGTCTACTCTATGTTTCAGAACTATGTCAGAACGCCCTTTTGTTCTATGCAGCTAATATTGTCCCATCATGAGCAATTCCCCTCTAACTGCTAGATTTAAAGAGCATTACCCTTCAAACTGCCGGATTTCATTACGACTCAATACCGACCGGTAATGAGCATGTATAGAGGATGAAAAAAATTCGTACGACTTTCTGTTGTTTTCCTTTTCATGAAACTTCCAGCAATGCGCATTAATGATTAAACTGCTCAAACTTATACACACTCTTTTCTTTTAGTTAAATGATTGAGGTAAGAGAAAGAAATGTAAGTGTAGATTGTATCAATACATATAAGGTTCCTGCAAATTGCAGGATAATTGGTAAAAATAAAAAGAGTTAACAACATTTTTCTGTCGACTATTCTAAATATAAATGTTGTCTCGATTTTCTATCTATTTTTAATTGAATACCCATCAAAATAGTAAACGATATTGATATTGACATTCATAAGAAAAAAATAAAAATGCTACTTTCTCATTAATGGAGAACCTCTTACAACCTTCTTTTTCTGGCTAATGTGTGGTGTGGGATATTCGATATCGCCAGGAGCTATATGTGACGCCTTAATTCAATGATTCCATTTAATGCATGCCGCTTTTAGCGAAATATACCTCTGGCTAAGATGTCACGTGGTCGCAGTGTTATCAGGTGACGCCCACGTATAATTCGCTTCCGTATTTCGATTCATTTTACACACCCACTTGTATATCTTAATAATGTAATGCATAATGGATATGTGATGATTTCATTAAATAAATCCATTCCAATTTAGATGACACGTTTAGCAAAGATAACAGTTACACATCTACCTAAGATGTCACATGTAAGATGGTTGCATCATTGTCACGTGACGTTTACGTCTTTCGATCCCTTTCACATACCCAAATGCATATTTCCATAATTTGAGGGATAATAGACATGATATGATTTTTGTTAAATGAACACATTCCATTATACAGTGCGTCCCAAAAAGAACTATACACTTTTGAAATGGCTATCAAATAAAAAATATATAATTCTTGGGGGAAAAGGTTTATAAAGCTCATATCCTCAACTATTATTATGACGCAAAAAATTCGGAAAATAACGCATTCTTCAGTGAGCAATGCCCACTTTTGTGAAGGACACAAAAAACAGCCCGCGCAGGAATTCACTATTCATTGATCACCTTTGTATGGCACGCCAGGAGGGAATCAAAGAATAATGAAATGACTTTACTAACAGAGTAAAAGATATACCGAAAGTCAGAAATTAACAATCAAAATTATACACAATTATTTTTGTTCACCGTTTTGTTTTTATATCATTGATTTTTGCTTTGAATTCAGTTTATTTTTGTTTTCGTTGGCTGATTTATTCCATTATTGCTTGAATCTCTTTTGGCGTGCCATACAAAGGTGATAAATGAATACCGAATTCCTGTCCTACACAAAAGTGGGCATTGTTCACTGAAGAATGGGTTATTTTCGGATTTTTTTTTGGTGTCATAATGATAGTTGAGGATATGAGCTTTATATATATCTAAACTTTTTTTCCCCCAAGAACCATATATTTGTTTATTTGGTAGCCATTTTAAAAGTGTATAGTTCTTTTTGGGACGCACTGTAGATGCCACGTTTAGCAAAGATAATAGTTACACATCTACGTTAGATGTCACAACTTTGTCATAAGGTCGACGTTGTCAAGTGATGCTTACTTGTTATTACTTTCCGTCCTTCAGTCAGTCCCTTTCACCCATCTGATGTGATGAAATTATTGAATGAATACATTGTGGATTTTAAAATTGCGCTAGTTACACATCTAAGTTAGAGGTCATGTCTTAGCCGTCTGGTCACAACGTGGTCACTTTACGTCAAATGGGCAACCAATGGAACCGTACGTGTGGGAGCTTTAAAGGATGTGAGGGAAGTGATGACGTCACTATGACGTAGAGCATAAAGGAAATGCTTTCCTCTATCAATGTTGTTTCACTGTCAAATGCAGGGACTCTTTATTTCGATGTTTCAGTTTTGCGCAGATGCTTCCCACATATGCAGTAATCGATCTGGAAGTCTGAGAGTTAATGTATATAACAACGATTTGCGTCTTGTACGATGTTCTTGCCAGACTAATCACGGGGCTGTCAATTACTCTGGCTGGTGAGCTTATTGGCAAGAATTAGAGGGTTGATGGTTTTAAAGGAAGGTTGTTATTGAGTACAGGTCTTTAAAATTTGAGCTTTAGGCCACTCCTTCAGTGTTTGTATTATTGAGTGAAAATTAAAAGCCCCGAGGCAAAAATGCATTTCTCAAAATTCGTCAAATGCTGAAAAATCCTTTAAGTTCCTAACTGTTATCTTATTTACATGATTATATCAAGGGAAATACAAATTCAGCTATTTATTAAATCAGCCTCAATCATATTACCCAATGCCTTTAAAGATGATCTACGCAGGTGATAAGACCTGAAAACTGCTGTGCGTTCTGGGAACAATGTTTACTCCCATGATGCAATTGTTTGCATTTCTTGCTAACCATGGCTTTAGGCTTTCTCTTGTTTAATGATGTCTTATCATTCGACTGCTTGTGGATTTAAAGGTTGTCTACGTTGCTCATATTACCCTCAGTAGACTGTTTTGGGAAGGGTACCCCGCTAATGCAAAATTAGTCTTTTGCACCAAATTGTGGCTGCCGACTCTCTCTCGCTAACAACTTTGCTTTGACGATGATGTGCTATGATTCGATGACTCGAGAATTTAAAGTTGATATAACGCGATGTTGCCTCCTAGAAATTTCGAAATATGTTTTATAATGTTATATAATAATTGTATTCTGATATGATATTTTTCCAATATCATAAAAACAGTTAACTGCCAACGCTCCTGTTTTAAAATATATACAAACGACTGAAACCAATCAATGAAGATAATTAATTAAACAGACCTCTTAGACACAAAGCGATCGGCATGACAATTTTAGCAAGTGAATGATTTCACGATGTCCTAGATATCGAAGCACTTTTTTTTACAATAAACGTGATATTAAGAAGCATACTAGATTGCTCAAGCTCCAGGCCATTTAAGCGTTTAGCAGGTGAATATATCACGTCTTCTTTTAACCTTTTACGTGCGATATTATTATTCTTCCATGGCTTTAATACATGAACCGATCGGCTCTAATAAGCGATAGGTTATCAATATGCTAAACGGATAGTGGTAAGAGATGAGGTATTTACAGAGCAAAAGTCATCTCCTCTGTAAGCGACAGCAAGGCCTCTTTCAATAAAAACACATTGTAGTGTTCACTGAGTGTAAGGGCAAATAGAGACAGAGTGCATGCCAGACCGAGCCACTCGCAAACAAATTCTAGCTTTTCATTCTTTGTGTAGTTGTAAACATCAACCCAAATAATAAGGCAAAAAACGAGGTTTATCAACGTTTGTAGTTTGCGACTACCCATTTCATCACAATGTCACGTACTGAAGATTTCTCAAACACTGCCAGTATGAGCCAATGTTTAGCGTGGATAAGTTTAAACAAATGTTTTTTTTTTTGGTTCAAATAGAGTCTGTGTGAGAAGACTAAGCAATACTCAAGGGAGCAAAGGGAAAGCGATGTAAAATTGACATACATTTGCGTCGCTTTTTTCCGACGCTCATAATGAACATACTGTACCATATGGACGATGTTATGAGGGAAAATTGACGCCATTTGAGAAAATACCATTTTCTATATATCGGGCTTTGCAGAGCTTGATCTTAATGAAAAGATATTTCATGTACTTTCGCTTTATTAGGTACTTGTTGATATCGTCTGCTCAGAGCAGAAAGGATCTAACTCTTTGTAGAAATATTTCAGGTAATGCCCTTTTGTTTCTCACCAAACAACATTGTTTATTTAACGGAGATGTATATGGATTTTCAGGAAAATGTTTACCGCGTTCCTCAAAATTTACTTCAAAGACTTTCTTTTATTTTTAAATTTTTAAATTAAATTTTATGTGAACGCACCAGCTCTTTTACTACTCGATTCAAAATGGTGTGACCTTTAAAAAAATCTTTTTGACTTCATGTATTCGCTAAAGTTCGTCGCAATCAATTTTTAAACATTATGTTTCTCCAAAGTTCGTTTATCAACATTCTAACCTTCTTTTTTTTTTCAAAGTAACGATTTAATACTTTTGATTTGGAGCACACGTCATCCTTGCAGCGATTTAAAAAAAGGAGGTAATTTGAACGAATATATTTTAACTTTGAAATATTACGGTTTATGAGATATTTCTTAAATGACTTGTTAAGGGCGATCTTTGTAAAGTAAAGGTAAGGATATTTTTATGGCACATGATCATTATTAAGAAAAATGAATATTTTAAATTTGTCTGGGAATTGTTTTATTTATTTACTATACATATTAAAATAAATTGGACACGTTCAAACAAGGTGATACGATAGCTACCTTTCATTAAACGGAATTTAAATAAATCGAGTTGAATACAAAATAATATATGTATTTGGGTCACCATTAACCAATAATCACTCTCAAATCTGTTTTCATTTGTAAAGTCACTTTGAAGAAGCTTAGATGCAGATGTCGGATAAGTTCATCTGACATTCTCATGCACATGAGAATATTCATTAAAATGGTCGTTCATATTCATAGGGGACAAAGATTTCATGAAGTGCCTATTGCCCGTATTTGTGGGATTATTCTTCAAAACGGTCGTCAAAATTCGCAAGGGAACAAAACTTTTTAAAAGAGTATATCGCTCGTATTAATGGGATTATCCTTTAAAGTGGTAATTTAAATTCTCGATGGATTACAGCTTTTCGGAGTATTATGGTCCATATTGGTCGGATTGATCTGTAAACATTTTAAAACGGTGGTCCAAATCACAAGGGATCAAAGTTTTATTGAAGGAAGCATTTTGGTAAGACTGTAAAATGGTCGTCAGAATTCAGATCACAGCTTACAGACAACCTCTCCGTTCCTAGAGTTATCATAAACGTAAACATGATAAACAACACTATGCGAAAGGGCGTAACACAGAAATATTTATTTCCGTAATTAAAGTATATTTTGCTTAATAAATAAATTAGCCTTGGTCTACATCTTCCTGACCTCTTTTAGTTAGGGAGATGAAGACGAAGGATAATCATCAGTCATTGGTTGAATGGCACATTTTAAAACGAACATTTTATTGAAATTACAATAAAACAAATTATGGGAATGATAAAGTCTACAACTGTAGGTAAAAAGTGAGCTGAGGAAAGTCCAGAAAAATCTTTAAACGATCACATAATCTGTCAATTGATGCATATTAATTTTCATTCCGCCAAATGAAATAAATTGATCATTGATGAATCTATTACTGGAGTGAGCTCAGGCGTATGCGTTTCGTTGATTAGCAACAATATACTGACCAGACTTGAACTCGTGCAAGGATCAGAATTTCAACTGAAGCAGGTGAATATCAAGGAAACAATCAGTATAGTTGAGAATAAATATTGATTAAACTGAATGAATTATTTAGCTTAAACAAGCTGCCGTAAGAGACGAGAGTGACAGAGAAATGGAATGGGAAGGAAAAATAGCATTTTCCCAATGAACGAACACCTACATAATGATTGTTAACTGCAGCTCTAGCTTCCTTTAAGTCCTCGACTGATCATGCTGATGGTCTTTCCTACTAGCTGTCTCTGTGTGCTAAAAGTCCATGGAGAATCGTACAGTAAATTTCACTGGCAGTGGCGGAAATTGGGGTTTCCGTTTTTGAAAATTACTCTTTTGTGCTGATATGTACCTGAATTGAATTGCGTTATCATTCTCTATCCCACCCACCCTCTCCCTTTATTGCCCCAGTTATTGACGTAATTCCCATTCTGTTTTAATTTTGAGTAGCTCAGCTGTTAACGCTAAAGCGACTCATTAAACCTACAAATGTGACTGAACAACAAATAATGTTGCCAAATTTGTTATGTTTGTAAAATTTTTATTGAGATATTTTCGCGCAATGGAACTTTTGGCCCTAACAAGCTTATTGTATATAATAAAAAGAAATGTATGAACTTTTCTTTTTCAATTGGTAGCATAATTTTCGTTATGTTGTGTGGTAGGAATTTTGTGAAGAATAAAGAATAAATTTGCAGTCATTAATGTGGGCATATACTTAGGGTGAGAATATTCCATTTTGGTTAAGGAAACTGGAAAATTTTGAGTAGTTACGGTCTTGAGGTAATGTAGGCTCTCTTTGTTTTTTGTTTTTTGTACTATTCCTTTAATTCATGTTCTGTTTATCGCCGTAATATTCGTGCTGCTGTAGGACTATTAAACTTTGTGATCCCCCGATAATACTACTTCATATTTGTACTCACTTCGGTTATTGAAATTTTCTCCCGCAATTTTTATTTGCATTTCACTCTTGTATATTCCAATCACTATAATGTAGCACCGGTAGTGTATTGAATGGTGGACTCGTGTGATTTGCAAAACGCTTACTATGAATTATTATTTTTCCTACAATATAATATATTATGATAAGCAATATGCATGTATATGAATTGAAATTCAATTTCAAGTAGTATTTCTATCATTGAATTATTATTATTAAAACATCATTAACAAGCACCCACTTTTTTAAAAATAAAATAGGAAATACTTTGTGATAATATATTAATAATTACCATTCGATAATAAGCAAAGAAACAGTTCAATTATATTGATGTCACATTTGATTTAAAAACGTCCTAAATTATATGTTATATATTTGCAACAATATAATGCATTTTCTGTTATTTATTGTTTTCTCTTACGTTCTATGAACATACTGGTGTATTTTATAAGTAAATGAGAAAACGAGGAAATTGATTAATTTCTAATGGAAGTTTAATAACATGCTAAATGTAATGTTTGTTATTTGCACGTGGTGCTACAAACCCGCCACGTTTCCATGTCGTTTGACCACATATTTCAGTCTGAATTGGTAATTGCATCCAGCTTCTATAGCTTTTATAAATTAAAATAAGCTAATTGTCTCTCTTGGGCTTCGGTGAGAAATTGGCAGACATATAAAATGAAAACGCTTACTGAAAATGGTGCATTACCGGCGAGCAAGATAAAATAATAAAATCCATATACTTTCTAATCAATTAGGAATGTTGCAAGGGTGTACTTCACATAATTAAAAAAATATCTCTTAAATTGCTATAAAAGCATTATGTTATTCCATTTGCTTTATTCATCATGCATTACAACTTCCTTGTTGAATGGATAGGCATGAAAATTACTATGAAAAGATGTCCATAAAAAAAAACAAAAATTATACCATATTTTCATTAAATTGCCTTTATATGCATATGTATTTGATTTTGTATATGTATTACATAAATGTGGGAGGGTTCGTAAGTAACAGAAATATAGCAGGAGGCTGTTCCCTGGATATAGGGTCAGAGAAAGAGAAAGAGAGAGACAGAAGGGGGGGGGGGGTACATACAGAGATATCATTAACTGGAATCCTGAGCCATGAACGAGACCAGCTTGCCTCGTCTTAATCCATGATGAATGTAATCCAGGAGATTCCTAAGCCTTGAACCCAGGCTATTTCTGTTCTTTTTGGTCGATGATAATTATGGTGATCCGTCACCATACTCGTTTCCTACATGATCATGAGATTTCCGTGCGCAGGTGCAATGTCAATGATCCGATTTGTCGACATCGAGTTTTGCCCTTTTTCTGCAAGTCTCTGAGTCACACATATTGTCTCTAACTATTCTTTGTTTTATTTGTTTTTAATTATCTCATCTTCGACATAACTATTTCAGGTTTCGGCCACCAGTTTTCAGGTTCGCCTGGAAGATATCAGCCTTTTTCTAACACACACATTCGCCCACCCACACACACACACACCGAAACAGACACATACATACATGTATATCAATAACACGAATATAACAATCTCGTAGCTTATTTATGTCTTGTGTGTACATCCACATGTATCTTCTTTTTTCATTTTCCTTTCTTACCAACCTTTAAGTTTTGCAATCAATCGCAAAATGTCAATGGAAATCAAAATGATTGATTCGTGCACATTTCGTTTAAAAGACTGACCAGTAGCAAATCAAAGTTGTTATGTCAAATTTGCAATTGATCGCAAACGATTGTTTTTCTCCCGGTTCTCTTTCTGGACACTCCATATCTACTTCTATCTCTTTCTACCACTCTCCCTTTTCTCTCCATCCCTTTATTTCTCTCTTCCCGTCCCTTATTCTTTCCTCTCTTACTCACTACTTTATATTCGCATTTAGAATCAGACTTGTCTGCAAGGTGGGTTGTATCCTGGAAAAAGAAATTGATCGTGACACACCAATCGATGTTTGCTATCATATAATGCATTCTTCCATCTTCCAACGCTCAATCCTGCACATTTTCGTGTCATTCATTACGAAGCTATGCATGAAACCCTCACGGATCGTATATTATACATGCAATGTCTAATATTGAGAAAAAGTTTGTTTTCGCAAAACGAGCAATTCGTAACATAATCGCCTACCTATTTTACTATTTGTTTGTACTTTGATACATTTCCCCATTCTCCATGTTCTCCTGGTCAATTCATTTATCCTTTCATCTCCTATTCTTCCTTCATTACAAACGGCGCCAAATGCGCTTTCGGTGAAAATTGACCTTCAGTATTAAAACGATTTTTTGTGTGTGCTTGTGTCTGTCTAACAAAATGCAACTTTAATTGTCATTTTATTGTTGAAAAAGTTTAACAGTCTGATGGATGTATCAATTGACTAATGATACGAAGATCGTGGGTTTTATCCCTTCCCAGTAGGTCCATTTCTTAAAAGCAACTTTATAATCCTTAGTCAAGTAAAAAATAAATCGTCCGACCTAACCACATTCGTCATATTTATCACTTATATTGAAACATTACTAGTACATTAATATTGTAGGGAACAAAACTAACTATTTATAACAAATACATCTAAATCCGCAATTACACTACGTCACATCATTTAATTATAGTGACACTTCCTTATGTTCGGGCTAAAATACTTAACTATATTTATAAGAAACCCACCTAAATCAAAATCAACGTCATATCATTCACTCATGATGCCCCCGTCTCCATCAAATTCCAGGTAAGGCACAAAGAAATATTTATAAGAAGATTTCATAAGTAGCAAATTCCTTTAGCATCCTCTTTATCATTGTTATACTTTAAGTCTTTACACATCACAGTTGAATGCATCAGCGGGTCCCAGCGTGACCATGATGTACGTGTGCATCCATAAGATTCAAAGACCATATGTTACTTCACAACCACATCGGCACTCCATGCAAGAATCACTGAGAAAAACGTCCTACGTCAGAGGTGACGTCACAGATTCTGGAATCATAGTGCGTTTCGAGTGTTCGACAAAACACTCTATCTATGGAATATTTTTAGAATACAGGACATTTCATTTGCACTACGCTGTGAATAACTATATCGTATTTGGGTTGATAAGAAATAGGACACGTAGGTTTTATATAATGTCATGTAATGTACTTGAAGTCTAACATATAAGATTTCAACCTAGAATGACAATGGAAATAATCGGATTGTATTTCAAAGCTACAGGCATACCATATATTATTGGCATAGTTTTCAAATTGTATTTACGGAACAGAATATGACACCTGTTCGGAAATTCACTTGTCACAAAACGGCGTTGAAAAAACTCATGGAATAAAGGTAAAGTTCAACAAAAGATAGGCTTTAATAAAGTATGGTGATTTTTAAATTCTTCATATATATTAATAAGCAGATGTTCATCTTTTCCTGGACTTATCTAAAAAGCCAAAGTTTATTTGAAATGCAACATAACCTTTTATATTTTTAGGACAAAAGGTATCTTCATTTTTATAACTTTAGATGACCTGAAAAGGGGCTGTTTTCTTTACATTAAAAAAAAAAAAAATATATATATACAAGTTATGGAATTGTTCAAAGCCTTGGAAAAGTGTAATGCAGTTCTCCATTTACGTAAATGTCTATCATTTGTTGTGTCAAAACAGGTGAATGTAGCCAAAGTGTATAATCTCTCGGAGGCCAAGTTAACTCCGTGTTCCTACAGGGAAAGGATTATTCTAGTAAGGATAATTCTATACAGGTGTAAAGATACACAAGGATGATCAATATTTACCTCAAATTTCAGCTGTAGGCCCTACATCAGATTCTGCATTTAGGCATTAGATTAGATGTTAGATGTACCGCACGTTTGTATAAGACTTTATCAGCATTTTAATTAATTTCTCTCCTCTTTAAATGTGTTATGTTATTATTTACATAAAAATCAGTATGTTCAAGGCGTCCGGGAGAGTTTTTCGGGCGGAATCAGATGTTTAAACATCAAACTATGTGTTTCCTGCTATTAAACAGGATATTGAGCGAAATCGTGTCCATAGGTTTGTTAAACCAATGGCGTTGTGTTCACACCTTCGCATATGGGTGGTATAAACGTGTTCACGAATAGCTGTCTTTCGAAGGGTCTGTACTTTTACTGGTCTGTGTGCATTATATTCTGTTTAAAAGGCATGTTCGTTTGGTAATGTGGTGGTCACAACTAATCGTGCGCCAGTTGTTCATCTCTCTTCATCTGGTCTGCGTACTCTTGCAGAAAGAAACTATTGTCAAACCTCAGTCACACAATGCGCTGCGTCCGACGTTGCGTCCAAACAAGTCATTTCTTCTGCGGACTCCCACGGATCATTTCCTTTTAATTCTCAGTAGTCTATCCACGGCGGACGTATATAAGTCAACGTATAAAGCGTCTGTGTGACAGTGGTATAAGATAGGCTCGCGTATTTTTATGTAATTTGTAAAGTTGCATTTAAGAAGAGATTCGTAATTATACAACTTTAATGTCGAGTGACGGCATTTTATATTAACTGTTCATATCTTTCGCCTGAATCAACACATTAAAAATCCTCCGATCAATAATTATCACTTTTCATGAAATTTCTACAACCCTAGCTGCATTCCTATAATCTATAATTCAAAAGGTCACGTGACTCGTGTACAGGCAGGGCAATTTGACGATAAATTGTCACCGCGTGCTTTTGACGGGAAAATGTTACTATGAAAAGAAAAGTGTTGTACAAATACAAACGCTTCACTGGCTAAATCTATCCACTTTTGTTTCTTAATAGTGTTACGATGGGGTTGCAGCGTAATCTGAAATAATATTTTCTTCAATTTTTACAATCTCATTGGAACACCTAAAAAGTGATCTTAAATGACTCTTTTTGTCATAAAAGGTGATTATGATGATTATTATAAACATTTCTATATGTGACTCGTGGAAAACACTGCGAAATAAATATACAAAAGTGTTTGTCGATGATTTACTTTCTCACTTATGTACATGTATAATTCATGCATTCTAGTTATAAAGAAAGTGCACGAAATTGACGGAAAGGTGGCAGGTAGCTAGTGATTTTGATCTTATACAACTCTTTATAAGCTATGCACGTACAGTGAGGGGTTGCCTCCCAGCCCTCGCGTTCACCTGTATTTGGAACAGCTACTGCATTTTGATTAGTTGCTTGATAGGTAGAAGTCTTCTCATATTTCTTTTAAAGAAGCATCTTGATGAGAAGGAATTAATTATTCTAGAGCAAGAACATTTATAATTTCCTAATCTACCTCTCGCCATCCATTCCCATCCAGCGCTTTATCGATTTTCGTTCACACAACACTACAATTTATCTGCACGCACTCCATTTATTTATTCATGTCTGTCTGGTTAACAAACTACAAACGAGTTTACAAAATACCGACCGTAATCAATTATGGATATTTGACAGACACGCACATAATATCTATAAGCTAACGTTTCGATGCATTGGCGGACCTTTACATGTTAACAGTTCTTAATTATATTTAAATATTCATCATTCGGTTAAAATATTTACAAGGTCGTTTTCTTAAATACATTCATATCAAATCAAGCGTGAATGAAAAATGGTAGTTTCTATACTTTTGAAATCTAACAAATATATTTTAATACCGTGTATCTTTCTTACAGATATTTAGCTTTTAAATAGCCCATTCACCAAATTTTGTCTGAATATTTTTTTAATTTATTTTTTGCCTCGAGTTTGCCATGTTAGTATTTATGTTCCTTTGACGTCAAACGTCTATCCCCTTTTTCTTTGTTATTCCTCCTCTTCAGCCGCCTGATTCTTACCTTTCTTATCTTAAAAACATTCTCACTCCCACGCGTCCCAATGTCCTATGGAAGGAGCGCATTTGCTTAAAAGCTTCTTTACATCTTTTTTCAAATATCAACATTGTCACATTGTCCATATACTTTTATTTAAAATAAAGGTTTGCAATCGATAAAGACATGGCTTTTGAGATCAGGGATTTCGCTATGTTATCTGTCATATTAATTTTAACCGCAAAAAGCAGCTTTGTGCTCTATTCATTTTTGCAATAGTGAGAAAAAAATGTTTTATTGATTTTCGTGAACAGAACTTCTTCGTCTAGGTGATTTTTTTTAAATGGTTTATTGTGCATAAAAACAACAATATACATGATTGACAGCTGATTGGCTGAAATGAGCGTGTTTATAGTAAGAAAAATTAACAATAACAAAATATTACAAGTAAATTTTTATCAAAAAAATACTTAGATATCAGAATGCATACATTTCCAAAATGTGACATTAAATAGAGATTATGAAAAAAACTGGATCATACTGGATGTGTGGTTATGTTTATATTTATATATTTACATTTAAAACAATGATTATTTTGAATTTAACAAGTAATATGGAATGGAACTCTTTCTAAATCGCTCTGTTTTACATTTTAATTGTCTGAAATTTGGATTATATCTTGAAATTGTGACATTCTTCTTTTTCGGGAGCCAGTTACTACAACGAGGATTTTCGGAAAGTGATTTGGCGAACTAAAAAAAGATATATACATATATATATTTCTTCTTCTTGTTTGTAAATGTGTCAATTCACATCCTGTTAGTGCATTTTCATAGTATCATTGTATATGATTTATGCCAAGCATTATTTTTACACATTCCTTTTTTGTATTCTTTCTAAATCCCCTACTTGTTTTACAGTAAATCCTCCGTTAAAAACCGGAACACAATATTCCAATATTGGTCGAATATATTGGTCATGCACCCCAGCATGATTTGTAATATAAGGAGATAATACACCATGATATTTGACAGATTGTGAACAATTATTTCAGTTTGACTCTATTTTCATTTTTCGAATTCAACCTACATGAATTCCAGCAAGAGTGAATCAGATGCTCAAGGGCTAGCGGTTCTGCAAAAGCAATGTATTACTATACCACTGTCCAAAACATATGAAAACACAAATGCACGAATATGTATTAATTATTAATCAGATATTAGGGTTTAGATAAAAAATACTAATGAGTTACTTTGAAGGGTTTCGTTTTCAGCAATTTATGGAATAAAAAATAGTAAGTACTGTAAAACGCTCTTGATAACCATAATGTTACTTGTGCATGTCGACAGATTGCTTAGTGGGCAAATAACATACTCAGTTTCATTTCTTTTTCATATTAAAACGGAATAAATATTTTCGTCACCAAGCTTAGGAATGAGACTAAACCGGTGCTCTTGTTACAATTGGAGAAGCACTCTGAAAACCATTTTACAAATTACGCACGATTTCACCGTGACCATAACGCATGCATAATGTGGGGGACTAGGAGTGAGGGATCCGTCCCGCCCAATAGTTTATAGGATTCGTCTTCCATGGGGGAACAAAACAGTGTGATTAGTAGTCAGATGGGAGAGGAAAAAGCTCGAACGAGAACAACAAACTGCGTCCTCAAATTGCTTCTATCCACAGCGTAACCCTCGAGCGATGCAAAAACAAAATAGCGCTAAGAAAATACTTGTGATTAAAGCATAACATCTCAGTCACTCAGTTTCCTGAGACGCAGAGTAATGATGCTGATAGTGATGGTAAAAAAATGTTATACTATGGAACTTACTTTGTTTTGTTTTTATTATTATTAGAATTGCTATTATTATGATCGTAATTATGATTATAATCATCATTTTGGAAACTGAAATGGCTTATATTGGACTTGGTCTAATAGCAATTGGTGCAATATTCTTATCGTATTATATCCCATGGGCTTTACCAAATTGGTGTTCTAACAACCTCTTCTAATTTTCAATTGGTATAATACATACATGTTCTAATTCTCACTTGGTTTGATGACCATTATGTCTAATTGCATATGTAAAATAGCCAAATTGTATAATCATGCTAATTGACTGTATTTCGTTTAATTCCCAAATGAATATTTCGTTTATTACCATTTGTATTAAAGGTAATTGATTAAATGCTGTGAGCAATATAATAAATGGGCATTAGCCAAAAAAATTAATTAATTAATTAAAAAAAAAATGAATAAGACAAAATGGTAATTGGATCAAGAAGCAATAATATTAGACAAATTCTTTTAGACCATTTCTACCTTATTATTTTCGTTTATGCTTAATACTTTGGGACGTCCATGATATTCACCAAATGTCGACCAAAAAACTGATTTGAACTATAATACATACGTCTCCTCGCAGGTGGTGGCGTCATATATCGTTTAGTAATACAATTCCCAATTCGTAAGAGCGCATGGTGTCATGTGGTCCCCCCTGAGTGGCCTGTTATGACACCTTACACGCTACATCATCGAGATGGAACCACATTTAGCGACATTGTACGTGTAGCAGTGACGTAGTCGCACATTCATCATACATCTTTCATACATGCATTCACTTGAATGTAAGAAATGTGAAATATAATGGTGTAGGACCTACATTAAATTTCCTTCTACTGTTTTTCATTTTTATGTTCACTCTCGACTTTTTTGATTTAGTGCGTTAGTGTGTGTGGAACAATTAATCTAAAGTCGTCAATAATTCGGTCGTTTCTCCCTCCCCTCTATAAATGGGGGAAAAAGCATAAAGATTTGTCCATTCTGACTTAGAGCAAACACGACATTGATTTTCTATTTGTTGCACCAGTTTTACACCTGTATTTAAATAATCACATCATACTTTACTTATATTCGCACTATCACAGATTGGGAATAACGTTAGGAAAGGGGGAAAATGGAGCTTTCTTCAATGTTCTTCCAGTTGAACTCATTTTCTTTTCACTAACTTCCCGAAGTTTCATTTCTCTTTTCACACGATTCCCGTGTTATGTGTATGTCTCAGGATCTGCCGATGATAGCCCTGATTTATTCGAGGTGAGACATCACACTACACCAGTGTGCTGCAGTGGAGTTCGACCAGGATGTGCCGACGGATGATATATCGAGGAGTTTAAACCTTAATATTCATTCACACTTTTCTTGATTATGGCTACACTGGATCAGAACAAATCTATTTGTAGAGATGAAAATATGAAAACGAACATCGATCTTGAACAGGGATAGATGCTGTCACTGGAGACGTCACGGTCTTGCTTGCTAACCATAATCATATTTCAGTTTCCCCATTTTTTCTAGGTAAATATTTTGTATTTTCTCTAGGGTCGTGATCACAAAATCGGTAGTGCTTTTTCTATTAATTATCCCTCCATGACGTACTTTGTTTTGTACTTATAAGAAGCTTATAATTACATAACAGTTTTTCTCATGAGACACGTGTTTCTACCACCAAGTGATGTCCCATGTCTAGGTACCTGTGAATTATATGATGTTCGACAAGGGGTGTGCCGCAAGATGGTGCCGCTATACAAGTCAATGAGCAAAGAAATTTTTTGTTTTGCCATTTGAGAAGAATTCACTTTACTACAAATTAGGCTCATTTTATAGTTGAACCAAATTGAAGATTAAAACAGTTTCATACATCTATAACTAAAAAATAGGTTGACGTTGAAATAACACCTGGTCTGACCCAACATTACACTTGCAAATATTATCGCCCAGTGAGATCCCTTTTAAATTGTGTACACATCATTATTCGTTTCTATGTAGTATTACTAATTTACCATTTTACTTTAGAACCACATTTCACGTTTTTTCTGACCCCCAAATATATATTATATATTGATATGATATATATATTCTTAACTTGTAGAATTTGCTATAATGTTCTCGTATGCTTGCAACCGCTTAGATCCAGCTGAGGCATGACGACTTGTCATTGTTCAAAAACTCATCTACCCCCGACAAAGGAAACAATTGGTGATGTTGAGAATCTGTTTATCTGACGGTCAATCGGATTGGGTCCGCCCGAGCCACTAACCAGTCTCTGTGGTCTAGTGGTAAAGGCACCGGCGTTCAAAGCTTGAGGCTCGGGTTTGATTCCCGGCGGAGACATTTTTTCGATCTCACCGAAAAATTATCCAAAAAGGGAGGATAGCTCTGGGGAATGTTGGTTTGAGCTACGTCAACTATTATTCTCTTCACCCATTTCTTTCAAAATTTAAATAAAAAAGAGTTGCCCATTGGCTGTTGTACGTGTATTCTCTTACACTTGTACATATATATATATATATATATATATATTCAAATTATGATGAGAGCAAGCTAAATATCAAAAATATATTTAACCATTACGGTGGAATTGTCTTTATAGAATAATTTATTATTTATTGCATGTTCGTTTGACATGCAAAGCGCACAGATCTCCAATTTGTTAATTGAGTTGACCTTTGTGAATGTCAAATTTGGCAATAGACAAAAAATTACATTTTTTATCGGATTGCAGACACGTATACATATTCCTTTAAGAACCGCTGTCACTTGCTTCGGGAACCTGAACACAGTCCTATAGAAACATGAGAAATGAGCGAAGATGTCCAGCTGTAACTTGTACGTATTTTGTTTCTGTAATATCTAAAACCTGCTCAAAACTTTCATGTGAATTTCTAATCGGCTACTTGAATGCTCCTGTCTCTTAAAAAACCCCGCATATTTCAGAGTGACAGTCCCCGATTTTATTTTTTCAAAAGGCTTTGCCTGATGTTGGTGTCGTCATGGTCGTGTTTGGTATTTTCCTCCTGTCACTTGCAGTAATCCTCATTTAGTTGTATCAATTTGATAGCGTTCGGGAAGATAGGCATATTTTTTGTTTTCAATACACAGACCTTTATTATATTATTTTTGTGTTATTATACATATAAGAACATCATTAGCCCGAAGCTAATTAACACTTGTACGACTTTTCCAAGAAGATGAAGTTTACTTTTAGAATGAGGGTACCATATTTGTATTGAAAAAACAAATCCTATTGAAGATATTTGTATGGATAGGTGTGGGTGTGGATGTAGGTGTGGGGGTGGCGTTCGGGGATGCGAGCATGAGTTGATGAATATTCAGAATGAAGTATTTGGCGCAAAAGACACTGTGAAGAGAATTTAAGTTGACTGTTGATCATTTCGCTGGCTGGTGTTTTTATGATATCGCTATAAACGAGATTTTATCATTATAAACACAACACAAAAAGAAAGTTCCCCCTATTTCAGATTTCAATAATTTTTTAACCAGGAGAAATTTAAAAAATCTAATTATATGTCCTTGTAGGGAATTTAATTAGCCACAATGGGAGCGAATTTTAGGAAAAATCATCAAGTCATGCTTCAGTGAGCAATGGTTGAATGCAAAAATGTCATTTTTTGAAGTTTGCAAGCCTAAAATGGCAACTTTGATTCAATGATAACGGACCCATTTTCAGGTTTTAAACATTTTACACGTCAGAATGTATGCAAAACGTGCTTCCCAATCTACGGAAACGAAATTTGCGTCAAATTTTACGGTTGAGTGAGCATGCAGCAAAAATTGCTAAAACTGCGATTTTTACTTCTTTGCCATGGTATAATCGATCAAATATGAAGGAATTTCTGTTTTGGAAGTGTATGCAACTAATATCCATTCATTCACGGTTGATTGAACCGATCAAACAACAAAAAAATAGGCCATTTTAGAATTACGAAGAGTCAATGTAGTAATTTTATGCACTAGAAAGCATCTTAATAACAGTTTTTGGCTTGTATTTATTTTCTTTAGGCACGTGTCAATGATCCTATGGCATTTATTTACAAATTCATGCTTCAGTGAGCACGTGAGACTGAAAGAGCTTTTTTTCTCACGTACGGACAAATTTTTTTTTCCAAATTCTTACTTTGATTGAATAAAACAATTCTTTTCGAGGAGTACCTTTGATTTTATTTTTATAAAAATCCCTATGTTTCACGCCTCAGTGGGCACAAGATACAAGAAAATCATGAAAATGAGAAGAAAGTTTGGGGCTTCGTTA
>CALNVZ010003433.1:25970394-26010394 GCA_940671915.1 Paracentrotus lividus
ATTCGTTAATGGTGCCTCACACTAGAGCGTGTTGAGGTAACGTGTGGTCTAGCGTTCACGATTTTCACTCGAAATTTGACTTGTCCAAAATACGGTAACGATGACTGCGCGCGCTTAGCGTCCACCTAACGATTGCCTAGCGTTAGCAACGACTGAACAGCGATGTCCAACTTTATGTCTAGCGTGTTTGGACGTTGTTAAAGAACGTTAGAAACGCCAACATGTGTCGTATTGAGTAACGACTGCCCGACGTTCGTGGAATGTTAATTGCATTTTCGCGTACGTTCATTGAGCGCGGACTGTCGTTCGAAAATCGCTTGCAAACGTAGGAAAGCGTTTGCTATTCGTTGGTATACGCAAAGAAACGCAGAGGAACGCTGAGGTCAATTTTTGATTTTGAACATGTTCAAAATTTTGGCGTGTAACAGCGTTCTTATAAAGACGCTTTGAAAGCGCTGGGCAATCGCTACTTGATCGTTTAGCGTTTGGATGAAACGTTCCTTCATAGTTCGAAGTGCGTCCAACCAACGCAGAATTTTGTTATATGTTTTTTACTCAATTTCCTCATGTCACCAAATGGGGGCGTATTTTTTACCTCAATATCCTATATGTCACCAAATGGGGCGCTTTGTGTCATCGAATAAAATGATAAAGCTTATTCTGTTATTCTGTTTGTCTCAGTAGTTTTCCCTCCCTGTTTAAGTGCTATTTTACATGTAAAGTAACTATTCGGTATCATGAATATAAACATTTTGGACTTGAAATATACATGTAATTGTTTTCTGTGAATACCAAGGTATGAACGTATCTAAACACTTTTAAATGTTAACAAAATTTGGTATTTCTATATTTATTATTTATCATTTTGGAGCAATTTATTACCTTAAAAAATGAGGTTCAAAAGAAAACCAGCAGAATTTACAATGTTGTTCATTAAGCTTGGATACTATATATTATATATTATTATTGTTTATTTATTTATTATTATTTTCATTATTATTACAATTGTTTATTTGTTTATTTATGTATTTCCTTTTTTTTTGCTCTAGCCACATCTTTACTCTAGCTTAAATTTCTTGATATTGTTAGTCCTCCTCTCAACTCTCCGGGAACCTAGCAGTGGCGGATCCAGACGGGGCGCAGGAGTCCCGCACCCCTTCTTTGATTTAAAAAAAAAAATGATTGACTGTATATGTTAAAATTGGGAAAAATTTCGCCTCCACCTATTTTTTTACTCAATTTCAGGATGCACCACTCGTATTTCAAAATCCTGGATCACTACTGCTATGGTTATTCTTAGACGAAAAAAATTGAAGAAATAATAACAATCGATTGTTAAGGTTTTTTCTCTTCTCGGTTTTACCATAACGGTAGAATATTTTTATTATTTATATTCAGTCACACTTTTGATTCAACCCCTCACTTAGACAAGAAACCATTGTTTTTAAACCTAGATTTAAGACCAAAGCAACCTACACCTCAAAGCGATTCATGGATAGCACCAGGGGGGCTTTGGTAAGTCAAAAAAAGTTGCCAGAATGGTTATGTGGGTGGATGAAGTACTTTTTTTTCAATTATTCAATACCGGTCATGGCTTAGGAAAATCCAATATATAAAAAAAAATAAATAATAAAAAAATAAACATCAAAATTATTTATGTGGCTGGATCAATTAAAAAAATCCAACCTTTTGACCAACAGTGTAGTTAAAAATGTAATGTTTTCTATCTCAAGAAAACAATACCATCTTATAACACCTAATATTGTATTGAGTGTAAATGTAGTGTAAAGAGTATGACCCCTTCGTCTTGATTAGGGTGAGAAATTAAAAAGTATATTTTATCTAATTTGAAACAAGCCCGTCCATTATTTGGATCATCTTGATTTAAAAAAGCGCAGCTGATTTTTTTTTCACCCATCAATTTATTGCAATAATTAAGTGCTAAAAAAAAAAACATAATTATGGGGGGTATAACCCGCTGGAAAGAACACACTCATTCACATTTGAACACAGTGTGAAAACATAGTTCACACTGTGAAATTGATTTCATTTAACATTGTTGGAGCACCACAATTGGGAAAACTACACATTGTTCACAATGTGAAAATTGATTTCACAGTGTGAATATACCAGCTCACAGTGTGAAATTGATTTCACAATGTGAAAACGCCCCAATTTAACATTGTGGAGCAGACTTCACAATGTGAAACACAGTGTGATCACACTGTGTTTCACATTGTGAATGAGTGTGTCTTCCAGCAGGGACACCTTCAGGACATTATAGGGAAAAACGAACAAAAAGGAAAACAACTGTTCATGCAGTTATCAGAAATGCATTGACTGTTCAACACTTTTAACATGTCAATACTGTACAATGAATACTATCAATGATATAAACAATTTTGTGCCCATAAATTAGAGATAAACAAAGCTTCCCCACAACTCCCATCCCCCAAACAAAAGGGAAAAATGTTTTGCACAATGTTATGTTTTCCAAACGACTTTGTGTCTATTACATTGTATTATAAAACTTTTTTGATTTCATATACTCAATTAATTTCAATATGTTCTTTTAGTTTCTTTTTCCTATTTTCATCCTCACTCTCTTCCCATTTTATTATATTCATTCGTTATTCTCTTCTCCTCTCTCTTCCCTTTCTCTCCTCTCTCTCTCTCTCTCTCTCCTCTTGTCTGTTCTTGTTGCTGTTTTTCATTCTCTTTTTACCTCTCTTTCCTTTTTGTCTACCCAGTTCTCCTTTATCTGTGTTTCTCTTCCGTTCCCTCATTCTTTCCGTGGTCCAAGGTTTTGGTTTATACCTATTCCTAGATACATCATAAATTTTTTTTTCTTTAACCAACTATGAAGCTTTGTTTCTTAAATTACATAAATACCACTTGACGAAATCTTTCTAAACATACTTCATGGCATGATGAGTATTACTAATAATAGTTTACATTTATGTATCACTTTATACATGTATCCTACTCGATGTTTATAAGGGCTTTTAATTTTACATAACTATTACAGGCTTAGTGAGGCCGACTCTGAAAGGCGCTCGCAGCATTCAAGTATTATTGATAATATAACATCATATAATATAGCTAATTCCCAAATGAAATAAAGATTAAGAGATCACAAGTTATATTGAATTACATGTCCATTGATAATCCCATAACTCTCTTCTCCGACATAATAGGAAGATTTAATATCATTGTTTTTTTTTTGTTTTTTTGTTTTTTAATGAGGAGGAAAAATCGATGCATTCAAAGATATTGATTAAATGAAAGAATAGTAATAAACCATAATTGAAAAAACTTCCAGAGATAGATTAGACGCGTCGGACGACCAGAGAACGACGAGGGACGAATAGAGAACGGACAAGGGAACGAACATCCAACGCGCATAACTTCATTCTGCTAATGCCCAGCGCATACAGAACCTATTGATAAGTGCGTTGTTACGCGCTAGAAAACGCTAAAAACTGTGAACGTGTATTAAATTATGAATTTATCTCAGCGTGCATTCGTCAGACAAACTAAGAATTGCGTATGGTTAACGAGTAGCAACGTTTTCGAACGTACACACCAAATTCCAAGAACGCTGGTCAAACTTAGCTCAACACGCCGTAGTGTGAGGGCACCTTAAGGTCTGTGACTTTTTCCAATACGTAATTTGAATAAGGATCATGTTAGTTGGAGACCACTTGAAGCTATGTGCAAAGTTCATAAAATTCACAAGTCAAATGGAAAAAACTGACAATTAAATATGCCAATTTCACTTTTGTTGACCTTTGTTAAACCTCTGTACATAAGTCAATGGAGAAGGAAATCAACACCTTGACAAATGTGAAATTCGGGCCAAATTCATTGATGATTATTGTTAATTCTACTGTGGTGTTATGTCACGAAATTTGGCACACAGCTTCAACTGATCTCTAACTAACATGATCTTGATTCAAATTACGTATCGAAAAGTCACTGAACCATGACGAAGCCGCAAACTTTCTTCTCACTTTTTAATTCTTGATCTTGTGCCCACTGAGGCGTGAACATCGGGATTTTTTGTGAAAATAAAATCAAAAGTACTCCCAAAAAGAATTGTTATGTTCTATCAAAGTAAGAATTTGAATTTTAGTCCATAAGTGAGAAAAAGGCTTTTCCAATCTGACTTGCTCACTGAAGCATGAATTTGTAAATAAATGCCATAGGATCATTAACACGTGCTCAAAGAGTATAAATACAACCAAAAAATGTTTATTGAGATGCTTTCTAGTGCATAAAATTACTGCAATGCATATTCGTAATTCTAAATGGCCTATTTTGTTGTTTGATGGTTCATTCAACCGTGAATGATGGATATTGGTAGCATATAATTCCAAACAACGATTTCCTTCATAATTTGATCGATTACACAATGGCAAAGAAGTAATAAATCGCAGTTTGGGCAATTTTTGCTGCATGCTCACTCAAACCGTAAAATTTGACGCAAATTTCGTTCCGTATATTGGGAAGCACGTTTTGCATTCACTCTGATGTGTAAAATGTTTAAAATCTGAAAATGGGACCGTTATCATTGAATCAAAGTTGCCATTTTAGGCTTGCGAACTTCAAAATGACATTTTCCATTCAACCATTGCTCACTGAAGCATGACTTGATGATTTTCCCAAAATTCGCTCCCACTTGGCTAAGTAAATTCCCTCATGGACATATGAAAAAAAAGAAATATTGATAATCTGAGAAAGGGGGAACTTTCTTTTTTGTGTTGTTATATATATTTTTAGTCTTTCACTATTTGTTCGAGTTCTATTGCACGCAAACATTTACATTTTAGAGCGTTCGCTCATAAAAGATAATAGTACGATATATGAAAAAACATATTAGGTAGTTTAAATAATAAATTTCCGTTCCTTTTTTTCAAAGACAGTATTTCAAGCTGGGTAACGTTAAATGCCATTGCGACCACATGCCTTTAAAATTGACTTGAGAAGATAAATATGCATCATTGCCACTCACACATCGCATCCCCGAATCCTATTCTGAGACTTTTAAGAGACCCATGATTGAAGGTGGTAGATAATAGCCCTCTGAAGCCAAAGGGCAGTAACACATATTTAAAATATGATTTACACCCTTTTTTGCTCTTGAATTTACCATATGTTTCATCACTTGCAAGGACAACCAGCAAGAGGGTACTAGGCAATTCCTAAGACAGGGTTGACAAAGTGTCAGCTTCGACTCTCGTATGTTTTCATTTCTGCATGTTTATCTGTGGCGTTGAATTTTACTGTTAACCTTAACGTTTTTCTATTGTGTTTTTTTTGTTGTTTTTTTTGTTTTACTGTATGGTTAGTAGCATAGACATTATTTCCTTTCAAAATATTAATTTATGTTATTATCAACATTTTTATTTAGCGTTTATACCTGTGTCTCAGGATTATAAAAATATTGTTCCATATTTACTTATCCCTTTTCCCGATGATACCATAGTCCAACCATCCGCGTCTGTCGTAATTCTGTATACGTCTGTATGGCAAAAGGACTAGCAGTGGGTGGCAGCAGACGGGATATACGTACCTGCAATGAGATCGTCGTATGACAAATTAATTTTATTGGCATTAGTAAATTAGAGAAGTGGTACAGTGTAGTTGAGTCATTCCCCTTGAGACTGGCTCATACCTCCATATTATCACCTAAACTGATCCCCGGAGATAGTGGAAGTCATTAATTCATAATTTTAAGTACGAGGTCAATAAGTAACACTAAATGTCAAAATTGGTATACTGTTATAATATAATGTGTTTTCGGACATGGCTAAGTATAAATATCATCTTTTTTTTTTACGAAATAAATAGAATAATATTTCTTTTGTCATTCCATATGGGTGGTCAAAATACCAATCACGAAATATGAGGCAAATTAATTAAAAGAAAAAAGGTCAAGACAATTTATGTTTCTGGGTGTTTTTACGACTTTACAAATGCCACACATGTAACGTATTTCCCATATGGTTGTATTAGAAGCACACCCCCCCCCTTCAAAAAATTATATCACTGCCCCCAAAAGTTGGGTACCCTGATGACGAAGCTCCTGTTTTGGATCATTTTGAGGCATTTTATGTCCAGTATTTAAGTCCAAAATGATGTTTAAGTACAACAAAATATATTATGCAACCAATATACTATATACAATATTCCTTTGTATTTCTTTTTTTTTTTATAATCATGTTTTCGTATTGTTTCATGTTTCTAAGTATCGCCAATGTTTGGCTCTTTATGTTCTGAAATGTACCTTGATTGATTCAAGATACAAGATGATGCAAAGCTCTTTTAGATTCAATTAAGAGTGTTGTAGAGCAATCCGTGAATGGTGCTTCAGTACAACAAATGGGCAATAATGGAATTTTTCGAACATTTAAAACCTATTTCTTGATATACACGTCAAAACAGTGGTTCGCATGATTTTGCTTTCATTCAGAAACAGAAAAGACCCCAAAACTAAAAGAAACATAAAAATAAAAATAATCGAAGACAAAGAAGAGATAAAACAAAGGAATACAAAGAAGTCGTGAGAAAGTCCAACTTTTAATCATAATTTAGTAATAGTATATACCAGAACTTCTAACAAAATTTGGGCTTCAGCAATTTTTAAACAAAATAATTGATAAATTTCTGAAAATAGACCTTTAATTTGCATAAATTTGCATAATTAAAAAAGTGTTGTCTCAAAATAGAAACAAACAGTACAGGAGGTATTCTAATATTATACACATATTCAGACTGTCAACATCCATACACAAATAATTATTTATACATTGATCGACACATATATTAGACCAGATATCTTCTGTTTTAAATATGAACTTAAGTTAATGCGGCAACATCCGGTTATTGTGCACACTTGTGTGCATAATATTTTAGATAGAATATTCTGAATTCGCAAGAGAACTTTGGCGTGGTAATCGTGAAGTATAGATAGGTCTAGCGATATGATAATTTTGTATGAACTTAAACATCATTTGGAGGTACTAAACATACATTAAGACATAAATGCTCAAAAAATGATCCCAAAAACGAGCTTGACCTGATGGATGTACCCAAGATACTTTTCGAGGCAGTGTATACAGATATATATATAAAGAATCTGTCAAGACATATAATCTGGGAGTTCTCTTTGCTGATACTTCAGCGAGGGATGTTTTTTTGATGTGTTTAATACTTTTATTTATACACGGTTAATAGTCAAAGTGTTACCAAGAAATAGTTGGACTTTCAATCTTGATGCCTGAAGATTCGAATTCCATGTCGTATACCACTTTCTCGATTCCATAAAAAGCGAGTCTAGGAGTAGATTGTTTTTGCTCCGTGCGCTCTCGTTAAAAGTTGTGATGACGAGACTTTTATAAATAGATGAATAATATAACTCAAATGCACTCCCTTTGAGATGGTTTAGATATCTATAACAGCTCTCAATCGTGTATGCATGAGGCAGCGTTCGACTTCAAGAGGGGCTACTAAACGAGAATTGAATGAAGTTTGGTGACAAATTAGAAGCGGGGAGAAGAAGTCGAAAATGGGGACGGAGGTTAAGAACAACAATTGAGAACATAAGTAGAAAAGTGAAAAAAAGAATTGAAGAAGAACCTATAGACTAATTGGAACATATAGTTCTTAAAAAGAATAAATAACCGAATGCGAAAGCAGTAAACTATCCAAAGCACAGTACCCAAGCTATTTCACAATACATTTGAAATACAATAGAAGACATATTTCGCTTAAAAAGGACTGGGCCGTACTTGACAAAGTTGTTTTGAACGGATTATCTAGGTAAATTGTCGCTTCGTGCATACGGGATATATAAGGACAATACTTGTAAAAAAATGAACAAGGAAAATAATACGTCCAGAGCATTCAAGACTTTTTATAGAATTGAACTTTGTGGCTTCAAATCTGATTTGATACGCAACCTTGCGAGACATCTTCGTCAATCTGGAAAAAATTTATGATACTCTTTACCAAATGCAACGTGTCATTTTCTTTCTACATGTGTCCAAAGCGGGTCATCTAAATTAAAACAGTAAGAATTGGGAATTGATTTGGAATTGTTTGTTATTCAACTGTCTTCAACTTTGATGTGTACAATGTATTGGTTCGGATAATTAATATATATAAAATGTTACACCACACATACATGTATATTATCACTATGAAAATATGTCAATGAACGTACTGTTTTCAGAATAGATGAAATGTACTTATTTTAGTTGCCCTGCAGGGACCAAGTACATGGCTTATGCCGATACAAACACTGAGGCGAGTAAAGAAAAGCAAGTCTGGGAAAGAAATAACAACTATTGTAAACTGTGTCTTGGTTTCAATATGACGCACAACAAAGTGACGCTATTGTTTTAAACACAACAAACAAAACAAATCAAACATATGGTTCACCATTCTTCGTATGTATTATGTGCTTTCGTGCAAGAAGTTTTTGAAAATATAGTAAGTTCCTTTGTCAACGAGTTTAATATTTATTGAATAAATTGCTGTACGATAAAAAAATATAATTAGGTAAAGTAAAAAAAAAAAATGATAATCTTCCAGTTTATTGATGTGGAGCGGAGTGGATGCCCATCCCTGGTCGTGAGATAAACCAACAAATAACCCTGGCAATTTAAGGTAAAAATTTATTTTATGAAAGTTAGGAATAATTACATTATAAAGTGCATGATATTTTAAGAAATTTCGAGCACATGAGCAAATTCAATAAGGAGTGAAAAAGTCTAAGTGTCATTGGATAAGGTGGACGATAAATAGGGAGACTTCTGAATTCAACAAATTTTGGGAGCCCAATTACTAAAATTAATTTAAACGAATTCCCACAAAAAAATAGTTATACTAACTTACGCTGCGTTATTTAATGAATGCTATTTAGTTGGATCACCTCAGGAAAATTTATCTTTCAGTGAATATATATACTTTATGTAGGCAGATGGCATAAAATGATTACATTATATGACACTGAAGTCTGAAATAGGGCAAGATTTTGAGACTTTTCAAGTATGGGTTGGACGTAACATAAAAAAGGAGCGACTTGGGAGCGAAGTTCCCAATCGACAAGTCTCTATGTATTTAGTTTTAAAAAGCATGAAGATACTCGGAGACACTCCAACCTATTTTAGTAGATATTATAAATGGTCAAATAAGAAAAGAAAAGTATAATAATACATTTAAATTATGCTTAGGTGATTCCATAAAATAATCTTTGGACCACCACTGTAATAGTAAACAGTAACTGAATAGCATGGCACGTAGGCCAACTGGTATACGCAAGCGGGCAATCAATTATAGGCCATTCAAAATTCAACATCGTTTTCTTGAGGTTGCATAATTGCATGGGTACTACTAGTTGTTAAAGCTACCTTTATAGATATATAACTTTTGTATGGACCTTTCTAGGACTATCATTAGATTTTCATTTTTAATTGAACGATTATCCCTTTATGCCTTAACAAAGAAGTAAACAATAATCACCCGTCAATTGTTTAACGTCGACTTGCGCAATATAAGGGAAAAAAATGGCATCGTACCAACAGAAAAAAAAAGCGAAGAACCAGTATTAATGCTCATTCAGTGCCAATGAATTAAGGCACAATCGATTTATAATGAGCGATGTATAAAGCTATCCAGCGTTGGGTAATATTACAGTGATTATGAATACAGATGTTTCAGGTGCACTAAATGAACAGGCGGTGTTACATTATGCAGTGAAACCTAACTCAATCTTAGTATGGTCGTCATCTAAGTTTTTAATTTGTTAGTCTCTTTAGACTTTTCAGAGTCAATAATATTGTGTGATTGGTCAACATTAACTCTTATGTATGATTCATATAATTGACTAATTATGAGAAGGTGGAGAATTGGCTGATTCTTTGTTTTGTATTGATATCGATATTCTATGTAGTTTTATTATATGATGTGTTGAATTCTTCTCCCCGGTAATTCAACAAAAAAAAAAAAAAAAAAATAATAGCAGAATAAAACTTAATGAGATTCTTCTGTTTGTGTAAAACATAAATGTATACAATAAATATTTTAGTAAGTTCGTCTGTGATATATAAAGTGGACTTCAGAGAGCACGAACAGTCCCGTTATGTTAATTCCTCATATAAACTAGCTCTTCAGAGAGCAAAAATTACTTATATAATACATAATAATTATTTTAACGCACACGCATGAATAAAGAGTAATCCTTAAGTTCATATAATTTGTATTTGAATTATGCGTCGCACTCATGATCATATTTCAACTTGTGTATAAAATTTTCTATGACAACTCCATCCGTATCGGACTGAATATATTACAACTCTATCTCATAACAATTAACATATTAACACATTAGCGTGAATCTATGATACAACGAATCAGGTTATATACCCATCAGTCAATAATAATATACTTGTAGATGTCATAGATAATAAGAAGTATTATGGCAAAGCTACATATAAGGACGGTATCTATTAATATGGTTAGACTATTGATAATGCTATATTCTACTCAGCAATGGCGGAGAAGTGTATTAGTTAATCTGTTTAGGTGAGCAAATGTATACCATAAGTATACAATTAATATTGCAGCAGTAGCTTTGTATCGATATGGTTGGACTGTACAAGTAAAGTTCTATTACTCCATCTTGTCTGGCAATGAGATTTCGGGATGTTTAAGGACAAACCGGAACTCGAAGTACGGCGGAGTAATTCGTCACGGCACTGAACACAGGCAGGTGGAATAGACAAGGAGTATCCTGAACTGTGCAAATGAGTGACTGCACAGGGGAAAGAGTGGGGGGGGGGGAAAGACAAAATAGAATAAGAGAGAGAGATACTAGAGAGATAGTTAGAAGAAGAGAGAATCATAAAGTCTCTGATGCATAATAAGTGAAGGATTGGATAATGATCTACATGTATGTGTACTTAAAGTGCTGTGCGTGAGTGTGGTGTAAGAGTACGCAGGAAGGTAGACAGTTGAGAGTGTGATATGTGGTGTGTGTTTGTGTCTTGATATAGATTGAGTATGGAGAGAGAGGACCAAATCGAACGATAGAGAACGAGTATTACATAGAGAGTTTTCGATTGCAAGTGAGATAAGATAGAAGAAAGAGAGAGCAAGAGAGAAGAGATAGACAGAGATAGAGAAGAACAAGAGATCAATGACAAGACATGCAAAATCATAAGGTAATGGGCAGCATAAAATCAATGGGATAACAATAAAACGTTGGGACAGAGGAAAATAGACCTAGAGCAAATCATGTCGATGACCGTCGACCGGATGATCGCGTTGACGCGCCCATAATGTAATGTAACAATAGGATATCTTAATATCGAAAATCGTGACAATATCGTAAGCATCTGATAAACGAAAACATTATCGATATTGACGGGAGACGAAACTTGCTGAAGTTGCGAAACCAAAACAGCGTAGGTAAACTCTACGCAATTTTTACCGACTAAAGTAATATTTCACAGATAGATCCTAAATAGATGAATGGCTGAAGAGATGTGTTGAGGGGGCAACCCTCGAATTGTTTGCTATATTTAGTAAGCTCATAGTTTTCATTTGATCATGACAAGCATGTACAAGGCATTTGTGTTGTAAGTGAAGGGGTTGCTATGTGGGCATTGAAGTGCTTGCCTGACTGCATAAGCGAACATCTGTGCAGGTAATATGGTGCAGATCCAAAAATGGGCGGAATGATTCTAAGTACATTAGAATTCGGATACTATAGATCATCTTTGCTACCCGATTATTGGGTAATCTAAGTATATAATCACATAATTTATTATACAAATATACAAATAAATAAAATATTACAAAAGTAAAAACAAATAAATCAAAAAAAAAATCAAAAAAAAAATAAAAAAAAGAAAAACACAATAAAATTAAATATAAAAAATTAAAAAATATAAATAAAATAAATCATTAATAGAATATAAATTATCAATATCCAGTTATAATGAAGTAATATACATAAAAATAATGTATCAAAGAAAATAAAAATTGTAATATTAAGTTCTGCTACGATTTTTGGAATAATATCTCACAGTATTATAATCAATATAATAATCTTATGAATGGCTATATTTAATTCATTGGATATAATGAAATAATATATAAATAATATTAAAAAAGAAAAAGTATTATTCATAAATCACATAAATATATAGTAAGAGTATTTACGCAATGAGGTCTCTATAATTATCAAATAGAATGAATATCATAAAGTTAATTGATTTATCATCATTTTAAGCAATTCCAACATAAAGTAGGAATGTCAATTGAGTTTTTAAAAATACATTAAAATTACATGATGCCATAATTACCTCCACATGCAGTATAGAGCACGTTTAGAGTGATGAACGTCAACCAATTATGATATGGGAGACAGAGGTGTGTTGTAAAATCTGTTTTCTTTCACAATAAAAATAGTAGCAGAATAGTTATTATAGATTATTAAACAAAATTAGACTGTGTTATCATTTTGAATTTATGGACAAATTAGGCAAATGAGCTTAGTGGGCCAATTTACTGCATTGTAACCCTGATGTTTGGTGATTATCGGATGGGAGAACAGGAAAAGAGACAGTAATGTATGAGAGAGAAAGAAGGGAGAACAGGCAAAATGAGAAATTAAAATGAATAGATTACTAAACAAAAATGTAATGAATTGAAGAGGAAAGAGGGATTAGATAGGAAGTTAGAGAATATTATTGCAGAAGCGACAACAGATGTTGTGCTGTTACATGTGCGTGTCAGTGGTGCGAAGAGAATTGAACATATGTCGATTTGAAAGAACAAATCTAAGTAAATGAGTTATGCATGGAGCAGCTTAATTTGAACTCAAATTACCAGTTCCTTAGTATTAGTGTTGTTAGTCTCCTACCTTTTCCACTGACCTCGTCGATGGTCTGAACGATCTCCAATAAGCGCTATAACAAGATATAATCTGAGTTTGCTTGCCATACCAGATCATGAAAGATATCAGAATAGTTCATCGTTTTAATAATATAACATTGCAACTGATGACAAATATGTGATCCAACTAAGTGGACATATCATTCTTCATAATATACCAAGTCACCAATAAGAGATTGACACATTACTTAAATCACAAGAGGTAACAAAACTTTAAGACACATATATGACTAATCTTGCCGTGATCGTGCTTAAGTGATCCATATGGTCAGTTGTGAAACCTCACTTTCTTTCGTTTTACTGTCAAGCAACTTATTCCACGTCTTATGATTCTTAGAAATGGTTATGTTGGATTTCTCGATGAATTGATTTTTTACTATACATCTTAAGACATTTATTTGCTTAATTGAATTGATTGACACTGGAAAGTGATTTGACACATTTAATAAGGAATGTACGTCTGCAATTGGAATTGTGTATATTTCTTTAACTTACAGGAGGAAAACGAAGCCACAACAAAATGAGATTCCAATGGGTATCCGATGGAAAACCCATTTCTTTCGCCATTTTTCATACAAATGAATTATTTCTTGGTAAGTTTCCTCTTGTTTAATATTTCTTTATAAAATGACATTGAATGCATAAAAGTCTATTCCGTGATGTATTTATGGTCCATCGAAAACTATTTCACGGTGAGGAAAATTAAGTTGCGAGTGGATGTATTTAAAATAAGAAATCCTCTCTTTAAAGATCTATTTGTGAAAAATGAATTATACAATGATTATGTTCGTTTATATATCAGTGCTGACTTCTTCGCTTGATCTCTGTCCACGCTCATACTCTTAAATCCTCAAAATCTTTTGTTCAGAGTCGCTCATGTCGCCGTCAGTGATCCCCCACGCTGTTCATTATAGAACCTGACGTCTCTTAGTTGCTAGAGTTTCGTTGGACTAATAGATCCATCCTTTATAAACAAGCGGCCTCGTGGTGATCTACATTATTAAAAGCCAGACCTTATAACGACATGTTATTCTCGAATGTCTTTTCCCCATAGAGTCAGTTTCATGACTGTCGTTCCCTGTACCATAAATGACGAGACATACCTTTGACCAATGTGTCGTTGCAACATGCCCCGACAAGGTCCGTTCCATGCCAGCTATCAATACTGGGATGCTGGCTGTGACTTGAAGCAATGAATGCATTCTTGAAGATGGAAACCTCATTGTGATCTGCTATATAATAATATTATAAAACAGTGTCTACCAGGAAGATCTACATACCCTAGCATTTTGGTATTTCTTGTATCTTGAGCATATTCATGTTTATTCCATAACTAATGAATACAGTTAATAATAGACTATGAAATACAACATCACATTTCAGACACAAAATAAATCTCTTCTTATTTTTTTACTCAAATTTTCAGGATGCACCACTCGTATTTCAAAATCCTGGATCCACTACTGCTATGGTTATTTCTTAGACGAAAAAAATTGAAGAAATAATAACAATCGATTGTTAAAGGTTTTTTCTCTCTCGGTTTTTACCATAACGGTAGAATATTTTTATTATTTATATTCAGTCACACTTTTTGATTCAACCCCTCACTTAGACAAGAAACCATTGTTTTTAAACCTAGATTTAAGACCAAAAGCAACCCTACACCTCAAAAGCGATTCATGGGATAGCACCGAGGGGGCTTTGGTAAGTCAAAAAAAGTTGCCAGAATGGTTATTGTGGTGGATGAAGTACTTTTTTTCAATTATTCAATACCCGGTCATGGCTTAGGAAAAATCCAATATATAAAAAAAAAAATAATAATAAAAATAAACATCAAAATTATTTATGTGGCTGGATCAATTAAAAAAAATCCAACCTTTTGACCAACAGTGTAGTTAAAAATGTAATGTTTTCTATCTCAAGAAAACAATACCATCTTATAACACCCTAATATTGTATTGAGTGTAAATGTAGTGTAAAAGAGTATGACCCCTTCGTCTTGATTAGGGGTGAGAAATTAAAAAGTATATTTTATCTAATTTGAAACAAGCCCGTCCATTTATTTGGATCATCTTGATTTAAAAAAGCGCAAGCTGATTTTTTTTTTCACCCATCAATTTATTTGCAATAAATTAAGTGCTAAAAAAAAAAACATAATTATGAGGGGGTATAACCCCCGCTGGAAAGAACACACTCATTCACATTGTGAACACAGTGTGAAAACATAGTTCACACTGTGAAATTGATTTCAATTTAACATTGTGGAGCACCACAATGTGGAAAACTACACATTGTTCACAATGTGAAAATTGATTTCACAGTGTGAATATACCAGCTCACAGTGTGAAATTGATTTCACAATGTGAAAACGCCCCAATTTAACATTGTGGAGCAGACTTCACAATGTGAAACACAGTGTGATCACACTGTGTTTCACATTGTGAATGAGTGTGTTCTTTCCAGCAGGGACACCTCAGGATCATATAGGGAAAAACAGAACAAAAAGGAAAACAACTGTTCATGCAGTTATCAGAATGCATTGACTGTTCAACACTTTTAACATGTCAATACTGTACAATGAATACTATCAATGAATAAACAATTTTGTGCCCATAAATTAGAGATAAACAAAGCTTCCCCACAACCTCCCATCCCCCAAACAAAAAGGGAAAAAATGTTTTGCACAATGTTATGTTTCCAAACGACTTTGTGTCTATTACATTGTATTATAAAACTTTTTTGAGTTTCATATCTCAATTATTCAATAATGTTCTTTTTAGTTTCTTTTTCCTATTTTCATCTTCCACTCTCTCCCATTTTATTATATTCATTCGTTATCTCTTTCTCCTCTCTTCCCCTTTCTCTCTCTCTCTCTCTCTCTCTCTCCTCTGTCTGTTTCTTGTTGCTGTTTTTCATTCTCTTTTTACCTCTCTTTCCTTTTTGTCTACCCAGTTCTCCTTATCTGTGTTTCTCTTCCGTTTCCCTCATTCTTTCCCGTGGTCCAAGGTTTTGGTTTATACCTATTCCTAGATACATCATAATTTTTTTTTTCTTAACCAAACTATGAAGCTTTGTTTCTTAAATTACATAAATACCACTTGACGAAATCTTTCTAAACATACTTCATGGCATGATAGAGTATTACTAATAATAGTTACATTTATGTATCACTTTATACATGTATCCTACTCGATGTTTATAAGGGCTTTTAATTTTAACTAACTATTACCAGGCTTAGTGAGGCGACTCTGAAAGGCGCTCGCAGCATTCAAGTATTATTGATAATATAACATCATATAATATAGCTAATTCCCAAATGAAATAAAGATTAAGAGATCACAGTTATATTGAATTACATGTCCATTGATAATCCCATAATCTCTTCTCCGACATAATAGGAAGATTTAATATCATTGTTTTTTTTTTGTGTTATTTTTATTTTTTTTTAATCGAGGAGGAAAAAAATCGATGCATTCAAAGATATTGATTAAAAAATGAAAAGAATAGTAATAAACCATAATTGAAAAAACTTCCAGAGATAGATTAGACGCGTTCAGACGACCAGAGAACGACGAGGGAACGAATAGAGAACGACAAGGGAACGAACATCCAACGCGCATAACGTTCATCTGCTAATGCCCAGCGCATACAGAACCTATTGATAAGTGCGTTGTTACGCGCTAGAAAACGCTAAAAACTGTGAACGTGTATTAAATTATGAATTTATCTCAGCGTGCATTTGCGTTCAGACAACGACTAATTGCGTATGGTTAACGAGTAGCAACGTTTTCGAACGTACACACCAAATTCCAAGAACGCTGGTCAAACGTTAGCTCAACACGCCGTAGTGTGAGGGCACCTTAAGGTTCTGTGACTTTTCCAATACGTAATTTGAATAAGGATCATGTTAGTTGGAGACCACTTGAAGCTATGTGCAAAGTTTCATAAAATAATTCACAGTCAAATGGACAAAAACTGACAATTAAAATATGCCAAATTTCACTTTTGTTTGACCTTTGTTAAACCTCTGTACATAAGGTCAATGGAGAAGGAAATCAACACCTGACAAATGTGAAATTCGGCCAATTTCATTGATGATTATTGTTAATTCTACTGTGTGTTATGTCACGAAATTTGGCACACAGCTTCAACTGATCTCTAACTAACATGATCTTGATTCAAATTACGTATTCGAAAAGTCACTGAACCATGACGAAGCCGCAAACTTTCTTCTCACTTTTTTAATTTCTTGTATCTTGTGCCCACTGAGGCGTGAAACATCGGGATTTTTGTGAAAATAAAATCAAAAGTACTCCCAAAAAAGAATTGTTATGTTCTATCAAAGTAAGAATTTGAATTTTAGTCCATAAGTGAGAAAAAGGCTTTTCCAATCTGACTTGCTCACTGAAGCATGAATTTGTAAATAAATGCCATAGGATCATTAACACGTGCTCAAAGAGTATAAATACAACCCAAAAAATGTTATTGAGATGCTTTCTAGTGCATAAAATTACTGCAATGCATATTCGTAATTCTAAAATGGCCTATTTTTTGGTTGTTTGATGGGTTCATTCAACCGTGAATGAATGGATATTGGTAGCATATAATTCCAAAACACGATTTCCTTCATATTTGATCGATTACACAATGGCAAAGAAGTAAAAATCGCAGTTTGGGCAATTTTTGCTGCATGCTCACTCAACCGTAAAATTTGACGCAAATTTCGTTTCCGTATATTGGGAAGCACGTTTTGCATTCACTCTGATGTGTAAAATGTTTAAAATCTGAAAATGGGACCGTTATCATTGAATCAAAGTTGCCATTTTAGGCTTGCGAACTTCAAAAAATGACATTTTTCCATTCAACCATTGCTCACTGAAGCATGACTTGATGATTTTTCCCAAAATTCGCTCCCACTGTGGCTAAGTAAATTCCCTACATGGACATATGTAAAAAAAAAATATTGATATCTGAAAAAGGGGGAACTTTCTTTTTGTGTTGTGTTTATATATATTTTTTAGTCTTTCACTATTTGTTCGAGTTCTATTGCACGCAAACATTTACAGTTTTTAGAGCGTTCGCTCATAAAGATAATAGTACGATATATGAAAAAACATATTAGGTAGTTTAAATAATAAATTTCCGTTCCTTTTTTTTCAAAGACAGTATTTCAAGCTGGGTAACGTTAAATGCCATTGCGACCACATGCCTTTAAAATTGACTTGAGAAGATAATGCATCATTGCCGCTCACACATCGCATCCCCGAATCCTATTCTGAGCTTTTAAGAGATCCCATGATTGAAGGTGGTAAGATAATATGCCCTCTGACAGCCAAAAGGGCAGTAAACACATATTTAAAATATGATTTAACACCCTTTTTGCTCTTGAATTTACCATATGTCTTCATCACTTGCAAGGACAACCAGCAAAGGAGGTACTAGGCAATTCCAAGACAGGGTCTGACAAAGTGTCAGCTTCGACTTCTCGTATGCTTTTCATTTCTGCATTGTTTATCTGTGGCGTTGAATTTTACTTGTTAACCTTTCACGTTTTTCTTTGCTGTTTTTTTTGTTGTTTTTTTTGTTTTTTTACTGATGGTTAGTAGCGAATAGACATTATTTCCTTTCAAAATATTAATTTATGATTATTATCAACATTTTTATTTAGCGTTTATACCTGTGTCTCAGGATTATAAAATATTGTTCCATATTTACTTATCCCTTTTCCCGATGATACCATAGTCTCAACCTATCCGCGTCTGTCGTAATTCTGTATACGTCTGGTATGGCAAAAGGACTAGCAGTGGGTGGCAGCAGCGGGATATACGTACCTGCAATGAGATGCGTAGTGACTATAATTTTTTATGGCATTAGTAATTAGAAGAATGGTACAGTGTAGTTTGAGTCATTCCCCTTGAGACTGGCTCATTACCTCCATTTACACCTAAACTGATCCCCGGAGAATAGTGGAAGTCATAATTTCATAATTTTAGTCGAGGTCAATAAGTAACACTAAATGTCAAAATTTGGTATACTGTTTAATATAATGTGTTTTCTGGACATGGCTATATAAATATCATCTTTTTTTTTTAACGAAAATAAATTAGAAATAATATTTCTTTTGTCATTTCCATTATGGTGTTGGTCAAAATATCCAATCACGAAAATTGAGGCAAATTAATTAAAAGAAAAAGGGGTCAAGACAATTTATTTGTTTCGGGTGTTTTTACGACTTTACAAATGCCACACATGTAACGTATTCCCAAAATATTTGGTAGAAGCACACCCCCCCCCCTTCAAAAAAATATATACACTGCCCTCCAAAAGTTTGGGTACCCCTGATGACAGCTCTGTTTTGGATCATTTTGAGGCATTTTATGTCCAGTATTTAAGTCCAAATGATGTTTAAGTACACAAAATATATTATGCAACCAATATACTATATACAATATTCCTTTGTATTCTTTTTTTTTTTATAATTTTCTATTGTTTTCGATTGTTTTTATTTCTATGTATTTCGCAATGGTTTTGGCTCTTTTATGTTTCTGAAATGTACCTTGATTGATTTCAAGATACAAGATGATGCTTAAAGCCTTTTAGATTCAATTAAGAGTGTTGTAGAGCAATCCAGGTGAATGGTGCATTCAGTACACAAATGGGCAATAATGGAATTTTTCGACATTTTAAAACTTTTTTGATTACACGTCAAAACAGTGGTTCCTGCATTTTGCTTTCATTTCAGAAACAGAAAAGACCCCAAAACATAAAGAAATACATAAAAATAAAAATAATCGAAGACAACAGAAAGAGATAAAACAAAGGAATACAAAGAGAGTCGTGAGAAAGTCCAACTTTTTAATCATAATTTTGAGTATTATACTCAGCAACTTCTAACAAAAATTTGGGCTTCATAGCAATTTTTAAAACAAAATAATTGATAAATTTCTGAAAATAGACCTTTAATTTGCATAAATTTGCATAATTAAAAAAGTGTTGTCTCAAAATAGAAACAAACAGTACAGGGTTATATTATACATATGACTCAACATCCATACAAAATTTATTTTACATTGATCGGACCATTATTAGCCGAGATATCTTCTGTTTTCAATATTTGAATAAATTAGTGCAACATCACGTTTTTGCACTTTTTGCATATTTTTGAGTAATTTCTGAATTCCAAGGAGACTTGGCGTGGTAATCGTGAAGTATATTGGTTGCATAATGTATTTTTTGTACTTAAACATCATTTGGACTGAAATACTTGACATAAAATGCCTCAAAATGATCCAAAACAGAGCTGACCTGAGGTGTACCCAAACTTTTCGAGGGCAGTGTATATAGATATATAAAAAAATCTGTCAAGACAAATAATTGGGAGTTTCTTTCTGCTGATATTCAGCGGGGATTTTTTTTTTGTCTGTTTAATACTTTATGTATTCATGGTTAAATGTCAGTTATACCAAGAAATTAGTGACTTTCAATCCTATTATGCCTAAGATCAATTCCATTTCTATACCACTTTCTCGATCCTAAAAAGCGAGTCTAGGAGTAGATTGTTTTCTACCGTCGCTCTCTTAAAAAGTTGTGATGAAAGAGGACTTTATAAATAGTAACTCGGACATAGATTCTCAATGTCCTCCCTTTTGAGATGGTTTAGATATCTTTACACAGCTCTCATCGTGTATCATGAGCAAGCGATTCGACTTCAAAGGGGCCTTACTAAACGGAATTGAATGAGTTGGTGACAAAATAGAAGCGGGGAGATGAGTGAAAATGGGACGGAGGTAAGAACAAACATGAGACAAATAATAAATGTGCAAAGAAAAAGAATGAAGAAGAAACCTATAGACAAATTGGAACATATAGTCTTAAAAAGAATAAATAACCGATGGAAAGCAAGTAATTCCAAAGCACATCCAAAGCTATTCATCAAATACATTTGAAATCATAGAAGATATATTTCTCTTAATAAAGGACCTGGCGTACTTTGCACAAGTTTTGAACGGATTTCTAGGTAAATTGTCGTTGTGCATACGGATATTTAAGGACATAACTGTAAAAAAATGAAAAGAAAAATCGTTCAGATTCGGACTCTTTTAAAATTGGATTTTGGGCTTCAATCTGATTTGATACAACCTTCGGCCATTTCGTCAATCTGGAAAAAAAATATTGACTCTTTACCATGGTAACGTGTCATTTTCTTTTCTACATGTTGTCCAACGGGAGTCATCTAAATAAACAGTAAAATTGGGAATTGATTTGGAATTGTTAATTTGTCTTTCAACTTGTTACAATTTGGTACGGTGATATATATATATATATATATATACACACACAAAGTTTTTCACTATGAAAATATGTCATGAACGTTAATGTTTTCAGAAGATGAGATTATTTTTAGCTTGCCTGCAGGGACCAGTACTGGCTTATGCCGATACAAAACACTGAGGGAGAAAGAAAAGCAAGATTGGAGAAAATACAACTATTTAAACTTGTTTGTTCAATATGCACCACCAACAAATCTTGACGCTATTTTTTTTAAACAAACAAACAAAACAAAAAAACATATGGTTCACCTTTCTTCGTATTATTATTGTGTTTCGTGCAAGAAGTTTTTGATAAATATAGTAAGTTTTTGTCAACGAGGTTTAAATATTATTGAATATAAATTGCTGGAAAAAAAATATAAAGGAAAGTATAAAGAAAAAATAATGGAATCTTCAGTTTTATGGGGAGGGGGTGGATTGCCCATCCCCTGGTCGTGAGATAACCAAAATAACCCTGCCAATTTAAGGTAAATATTATTTTTCATGAAAGTTAAGGAATTTACTTATAAATGCATATATTTTAAAGAAAATTTCATGAGCAATTCAAATAAGGTGAAAAGTTAAGGGTCATTGGAAAGGGGGACATAAATAGGGGCTCTGAATTAAAAATTTGGGGCCCATACAAAATTAATTTAAAAATCCCCACAAAAAATGTTACTACTTACCCCTGCGTTATTATGAATGCCATTTTTGACATCCTCAGGAAATTTTTCTTTCAGAATATATATACTTTTGTAGGCAGAGGCATAAAATGTTAATTATTATGACACTTTGATCTGAAAGGGGCAAGATTTTGAGATTTTTCAGTTGGTGGCGTAACATAAAAAAGGGCGACTTGGGGGCGAGTTCCCAACGCAGTCCTATGTTATTTAGTTTTTAAAGCATAATGATGACATTCGGAGACACTCCAACCATTTTATAGATATTTAAATGGTCAAATAAATGAAAATAACTAAAAATCATTTAAATATGCTTGGTGTTCTAATAATTTTGGCCACCACTGTATATAAACAGTAACTGTATAGCCATGGACGTACGTCCATGGTATAGCCAAGGGGCAAATCATTTTTATAGCCCATTCAAATTCAATCGTTTTCTGAGGTTGCATAATTCTGTACTACTAGTTTAAACTACTTTTATTATACTATTTGTGGCCTTTTCTAGGATTCTATCATTGTTTGTTCATTTTTAACTTTACTATTTTTGGCCCTTTTGACCGTTAACAAAATTCACCAATTGTTACGCGACTGCAATAATGGGAAATGGCCGTAACAACAGGAAGAACAGTATTAAAATAGCTCATTCAGTGCCATGATAAGGCACAATGATTTATTGAGCGATGTTTTAAAAGCTCCAGCGGGGTAATATTCATGAATTTATGAATACAGAATGGTTGCAGTGCACTAAATGAACAGCGGTGTTTATTTGCTGCAAACAATAACTCATCTCATATGGTCTTCATCTATTTTTAATTTGTTTTCTCGTTTGACTTTCTAGAGTAATAATATTGTGTGATGTCAACATCTTACTCTTTATGTAGTTCATATAAATTCATACATTTAGAACGTGGGATTGTGCTATTCTTTTTTGTATTGATATTCTGATATTTTCGTTTTTATTATATGATGTGTTTTTTTTCCCTTAAATTTTCAACAAAAAAAAAAAAAAAAAAAAAAAAAAAAAAAAAAAAAAAAATAGCTAAGAAATAAAACTTAATGGATGTTCTTCTGTTTGTTCAAAAATAATTGTATATATATAAGTAATGTTCCGTCTGTGTATCAAAAAGTGGCTTCAGAGACACGAAACAGTCCCGTTTGTTTAATCCTCTAAACTAGCTCTTCAGAGAGAAAATTACTTATATAATATAATACATTTATTTAACGCACACGAAATGTAAAGAGTCCTTGTTCTATATTTGTTTTTGAATTATGCTCCCTCGTGATCATATTTCAACTTGTGTTAAATTTTCTATGACAACTCCATCCGTATCGGACTGAAATAATCAACCTAATCTATAAACATTAACAATTAACAATTAGCGACTAATGAAACGATCAGGTTATATACCCACAGTACAATACTATTATTAGGTTCATAGTAATAAAATGATTATGCAAAGCTCTTAAGGACGGTATCTATAATATTGGGTTAGACTTTTGATAATGCTATTCTATCAGCAATGGCGGAGATGTATTAGTTATTGTTTGGTGCTTATACCATAGTATACTATATATTGCACAGTGCTGTTGTAGATATGGTTGGGCTGTTACAGTAAAGTTCTATCTCATCTTGTCTGCAATGATTTCGGATGGTTAACAAACCGAGAATCGATACGCGGAGTTAATTCGTCACGGTCCAACGACCACGAGGCAGGATGGGAATAGACAAGGAGTTCCATGAACTGTGCGGTGATGACAGGGGAAAGAGTGGGGGGGGGGGGGAAAGGACAAAATAGAATAAGAGAGAGATACAGAGAGTGAAGAAGAAAGAGAGATCATAAAGTCTGATGCATAATATGAAGATGTAATGAGATACATGTATGTGACTTAAAGAGCTTGCGTGAGTGTGGGTGTAAGAGTACGCAAGGGTGGACACGTGGGTGTGTATATGTGTGTGTGTTTGTGTCTTGATAAGATTGAGATGGAGAGAGGGGAGACCAAATCGAACGATAGAAAGAGCTATACATAGAGAGTTTTCGTACAAGTGAGATAAATAGAAAGAAAGAGAGAGCAAGAGAGAGAGATAGACAGAGATAGAGGAAGAGACAGAGATCAATGGCAAGACATGCAATAGGGTACATGCAGGTAATATGGGCCAGCAGGTAAATATGGGCCACCTGAAGCAAATCATGTCGTGACCGTCGACCGGTGACCGGTGTGAGCGCCATAATGTTGTTCATATGATCTGTATACGAAAATCTAATATCGTGAGAGCATCTGATGCGGACATTTCTTTGAGAAAATTGCTGAAAACCAAAAAGGTAGGTAAAACTTACGGCAATTTTTTACCCTGACGTAAATGTGATATTTCACAGAATGTGATGGTGAAAGAGTGTTTGAGGGGGCAACCTCAATTGTTTGTATATTTAGTAAGCTCATAGTTTCATTTTGATCATACTAGCATGTACAGGTCATTTTGTTGTAGTGAAGGGGTGCTATGTGGCATTGAATGCTTGCCTGACCTAGCAACATCAGTGCAGGTAATATGGGCAGTCCAAAATGGCGGAAATGATTCTGGTACTTAGTATTGGGATGAGGCATCAATCTCTTTGCTACGATTTTTTGGGGTATACTCACAGTATATAATCAATATAAATAACTTATTGTAGGCCTATATTGATTTGTATAATGAAAATAATATTTAAATAATATTAAAAAAGAAATGATATTCAAAATACAAAACAATGAAATATATAGTCAAAGTATTTACTGATGGGTCTTATAATTTCAAATGATATCTAAAAGTTAATGATTTTCAACATTTTAAGCAAATTCCAGACATAGTAGAGTCATTGTAGTTTTTAAAAATACATTAAATACATGTGCCAATATTACCTCCACATGCAGGTAATAAGAGCACTTTGGTGATGACGTCAACATTTGAATATTGCAGACAGAGGGGTTGGTAATAATTGTTTTTCTTCACAATAAAAATTAGAGCAGTAGTTATTGATTCATATAAACAAAGATTAGACTGTGTGTCATTTTGTAATTTTATGCAAATTAGGCAAATGAGCTTAGTGGGCCATATTACCTGCATGTACCCTATGTTGGTGATATCGGGAGAACAGGATAATAGAGACGTAATGTGAGAGAGAAAGAGGGAGAACAGGCAAAATGAGAATTAAAAAATGAATGTACTAAACAAATATATGAATGGATTGAGAGAGGGAAAGGAGGGAAATTAGTAGGAAGTATTATTGCAGAAGCGCAACAGAGTGTGTGCGTGTGTACATGTGCGTGTCAGGTGTGCATGAAGATGATATTGAAACATATGCGAATTGAAAAGAACAAATTAAGTAAATGAAGTTATGCATGGAAGCTGCTTAATTTGAACTCAATTTACCAGTTCCTTGTTATAGTGTTGTTGTCTCCTCACTTGTTTCCCTGCTCTCGTTCGATGTCTGACGATCTCAATAAGCGCTAAACAAGATTAATCTGATGTTAGCTTGCCATCCAGATTGAAAGATATCAGAGTTCATCGTTTTAATAAAAAACATTGCACTGATGACAAAAATTGTGATTCCAACTAAGTGAAATCATTCTTCATTATATACCAAGTCACCAATAAGAGTGACACATTACTTAAATCACGGTACTAACTTTAAGTTACCATTTGACTATTCTTGCCTATCCTGCTTAAGTGATCCATATGGTCAGTTTGTGAACCTTCACTTTTTCTTTCGTTTTACTGAAGCACATTCCCACGATTCTTTATGTTCTTAGAAAGGTTATGTTGGATTTCTCTGAATTGATTTTTACTATACATCTTTAAAGACATTTTATTGCTTAATTGATTGATTGACACCATGAAAGTTGATTTGACACATTTAATTTAGGAATGTACGTCTGCAATTGGGGATTGTGTAATTTCTTTAACTTGACAGGAGAAAACGAGCAAACAAAATGGGATTCCAAGGGGATCCCGATGGAATCCCATTTTCTTTGCTCATTTTTCATATCAAATGAATTATTTCTGGTAAGTTTCCCTCTTTGTTTAAAATTTCTTTAATTTAAATGACATTTTGATGGCATAAAAGTCTTCCGTGATGTTATGGTCCATCGAAAACTATTTCAGTGAGGGAAAGTTAAGTTGCAGTGGATAGTATTTAAAAAAAATAAGAAATCCTCTCTTTTTAAAGATCTATTTGTGAAAATGAATTATACAATGATTATGTCGTTTTTATAATATCAGATTTGCTGACTTCTTTCGCTTGATTCTCTGTCCACGCCTCATACTCTTAAACCTCAAAATCTTTGTCTCGAGTCGCTCATTGTCTGTCCGTGTGTCCACCCACGCTTTCATTATAGAACCTGACGTCTTCTTGTGTAGAGTTTCGTTGGACTAATAGATAGCCATCCTCTTAAAAACAAAGCGTGTACTTCGGGGTTGTCTTACATTATTAAAGCCAGACTTATTAACCGACATGTTTCTTTCTCGATGTCTTTTCCCATAGAGTCAGTTCAGACTGTCGTCTCCTGTACCATACAAATGACGAGCAACCTTACCAATGTGTCGTTTCAACATTTTTTTCTCTCCGACAAGGTCCGTTCCAACTGCCAGCTCAATACTGGGATGCTTGGTGTGCTGAGCAAGAATGCATTCTTGAAGATGAAACCTCATTGGATCTGCTATAATATATATATATATACAGTTGTGCTCAGAAGTATTCATACCCCTAGCATTTTGGGTATTTTCCTTTGTATCTTTGAGCAAATTCAGTTTATTCCATAACTAATGATACAAAAAGTTTATAATAGACTATGACAAATACAACATACACATTTCAGACAATTTTTTTTATTTATACTTTATTTCACATTTAGGGTAAACAAGCCATGTTCATAAGTATTCATACCCCTATGTATAACACATATGTGAAATAACTGTAGTTATCGTTCACATAGCTTTTACTTGCGATTACAACTTCGAGACACCTTTTGTAGTTCATGACCAAGTTCCTGCATGTGCTCACCGAGATTCTGGCCCACTCCTCCTTCAACATCGTCTCCAGATCGTTCCGGCTGGATGGTCTTCTGGCACTTATTTTCATCTTCAGTTTTCTCCACAGGTTCTCTATGGGGTTGAGATGGGCTTTAGCTTGCTCATTCCAAAATGCTGATTGCAATGTCTACAAACAATTTCTTGACTTTTTTTTGGAACCAACATGGCTTATAATTGTGGCATAACATGTCACAACAATTCAGGTAACACCTGGACACACAATTTGAGTGGCAAAATACTTTTACCATTAATCAACACTTACCTTAGTGCTTCAGGAGGATAGGGGTATGAATACTTATGAACAGGTCTAAAAACATAACTATTACCACAAATTACATAATATTCACCTGTCCACATCAAATATACCCTGGAATGTTGCATATATAACAATTATTTCTACTTGAATATAGGTGAAATTTAATCACTCATCCTACTTGGAGCGAAAAATTTGAAAATTGTAGTTTTTTTCCTAGGGGTATGAATACTTGGAGCACAACTAAATTAGATGAAGAGATCTGGCGAAAGTCAAATAGAGAAACTTGAACATTGTGTTGACATTTCGCGCATTCCTGATTTCCCTTTATAAGAGATTCGAATTCCCAAAGACAATAAACGGATCATTAATTTAGTTTCTGCAATCATTACTTCTCATGAAGCAGTTTACATGGAAAACACATGTTTTGTTTTGACGAAAATTGGTATATATAAGCCTGACTAAAAACATTAATTTCGGTGAAAATTTATTGTATCAGAAAACCTTGAAAGGGGAGAATGACAGAGAATATCTTTTTGTCTCGTCAACCCTTTCTCTCTCAACCTTGTATTTTCCACAACTCACTCTACCTCTCTTCGCCCTCTTCTCTCTTACCCCTAATTTATTATTTTTTCCTTCCGTCATTTTAATATCCTCTCTCTCTTCCCACTTACCATACTTACGTCCACTCTCTATCTATTCTTCTTCTTCTCATCTAGGCCTATCTCTCTTTTCCCTCTCACTCACTTCTTCCAGAGCTCCGTGCATTGCTTCCATTATGTTTGACATACATCATAACACGTCCAGTAAGTACAATCAGAGTCTTAATGATATTGGTTTGTTTTCACTTGGCATGGGTAATGAGATTAGACTTACAAGGGACTCGAGATGTGTTTATACCTGTAATCAGTGAATTTGCTAAATGTATTTTAAGGGCTATCGAATTCGACGGCACAAGGAAAAAACGTCATCACATAATCAGACGTAATACAAAGAAACATATCAATTCTATTTGTAAACTTAAGAGGAAGAGGGCGCTATCACTCTACGCAAATCAAACGCTGCTATAGACATTTTGTGTTTTGCACAGTTTTTTCACTTTGTTTTCTTGATTATGGCGAGCAACTACCTTTTCAAAGAAATGATCAACTTGAATAAGTACGCTTAGAGTCTTTTTTTTTTCAAAAATAGGAATAACTTACTGCAAAGGGGAAAAAAAGTCCTGTCACTTGTGTCAATTCGAAATCCTAATCAGATCAAATTCCTGTACACTATGTCCAATTTTGCTCTCAAAATAGCTCATACGCCACATAATTATCTTCCTGGATAATGCATAATTATATTACAGCTTAATGATCAAGCCGTTTTTAAAAGCTTGAATTCTCACCTTTCCAGAGATGGTACATTCATTTCGATTGGTTAAGAAAAAGTCCTGTCACTTTGAACATTATCACAATAGAATCTTTACTCGATGGGTCGATATTTCCGCATATCACATGCATATCGCATGTGGACGGCGTCTTCGCAAGAGGTGACAAGATCACTACTTATATCAATAATCGTTTGGAACATCAATCTATGTGAAATAAAGATTCTGATTACAACTTCATCTCAATAATGTTATAAGCTTGCCTAAATGTGTATTTCCTCCATCTGGTCTGGAGAATCTATTAACTAACAACATGATAAAAGTTCATTAATTTCGTTCATCTCCATGTACGAGTAGATTGCTGAACCGAACGGATAATACCATTCCAGCTGCAGGGAAGTCTTCTTAAGCGAGTTTTTGTGAGCTAATTTATTATTGCAGCCAGCTGTATAGATTTCTACGCTTGTCAGTCGTATTTCCAACGTCGCTTCGTTGCGTCTGGCCTCTTAGATAATGGACGCGCCTTGTTTAATTACGATATAATGCCGCACATTGGTATACGTTAACTTTACATTTTACATAGAGTAGAATTGATATGAATGTCGTGTGAAGTAAGGCGCCAATAACGCGTGAGATTTTCAACAATTCAAGGATGTGTGAATGAATTCCCACCATAATAAAGAAAAGGTTGTTTGTCCTCAAACTCATTTTTTCCTTTGCCCTCGTCGTTTCATATGATTGCAGTTCATCTGCTTTTGCTTGCAGGTATAAACGCAACCAAAGACATTCGCCAATTGCGGCTCTTCCCTAAGAAAAGCAATAAATCAACGGACCCGTGCATGCAAAATGGGTCTTTCAATATTTGCTGAGCCTACGAAATGTAACGAAATCACAAGCCGGGAATAGTGCTGATTTTGCTTTTTGATATTATAAATTACAGGTATAAACACATCCCAAGTCCCTTGTAAGTCTAATCTAATCAATAGTAAAATTGAAATACCATATTGTAAAAAAACATTTTGTTTTGTTGCATCGAACGTGCGCACTCACTTAAAATTACACTTCCCCCTCTCCCATGTCTCTCTCTTAAGTTATTTTCCTATCAATATTAATCTTGGTTTATAAATGGATAATGTTTAAATATCATTTCCCTCTTATAAGAATATTCTTAACAGGAATATCTAAACAAAATTATATTAAATAAATAACACAAACAATAAATTACAATAAATTTATGCTTTTCCAAAGCTCAAATGCTACTCATTAGCATGTATATCACATTTTACATCCTTCAGGCATGCAAACATAGACATGGATGTTCTGTCATTGCATGATGGAGTTTATTAATTATTTTACATACTCGTACACTTGTGCTGTGTCAGTGTACCCAGTACATTATGTACAAAAGCATGACGGATTTGATTAGTTCATTAGGCTAATCATGATAATGCATATTGTGTCTTCCGCCGATTGTACAAATACACTGTCCCATTGATCGAAATCGATATTGACATGAATGGATGAATGGACGTCCGTCTTGAGACGCACTTGTTCATTAGTCGGATGGGTCGCCATGGAAACGGGAGGAGTTCAGCTCAGGAGATGGGTATGGTTGCATGGGAAGATATTACTCAGGTCATACATGTAGATGATGTAACTTAAACCGCCTGATATGACATTTAGCCGTAGGGTCTACATATGTTGGAATATTTAATGGTTAAATTACAGGATGTTCGCTCTTCGCTGGATGGGTCTCCATAGCAACGTGCGGAGTTCAGGTCTGAAGATTGGTCTACTTCCTTATCAAGGATATGCTCATTATGTAACTGAACCCCTGATATGACTATTAACCGGAGGGCCCATATCGATATGCATATTATATGCCACTAACTGACACCCCACAACTCAACAAGCTGCTTAAAGGTAGTGTCATCCTTTTTCACAAATTGCGAAAACTAATGCAACTTGGCATAACTTTAGAATATGAACAACCTATACTGTCTATTGAATCTTACTGTCATAGGTTGCCTAGATCAGTAATATGAAACGAAAATCTGACTACCAATCTTGACCAGCTCTCCATCAACATCGTTGATATTACAGCGCGTGCAGCACGGACCACACACAGCAATATACACACGGCGCATCAGCGTGCATTATTCTCTGCGCTAACGGTCAGCGGTTCGCACCGTACGGTATATTTTTTGAGGTTCGAAAAAATAAGAATGAATTTTTATAATCGCAATATAATGACAAACATACACATTTGAGCTTAATCATGTTGTGGGAAGATATAGCCATTGGTATACTACTATATCCTCTCAAAAACGAGAAATTTATTATTTTTGCCTGTAAAAGGATGACACTACCTTTAAAAGCAAGTCCACGTATTCATAAGGTTGTGAGATGAAAGATTCGACTACAAGACCTCCGTCGAGCCCAATCCTGAGCGAATGGAAACCGACTTTAAGATGTTATGTAATGTCTTACCTCGAGATAAAAAAAGGTATTCCTTTTAAGAGGTGCCGTGTTTCAATCTCATTGGAACATTGCTATACAGTGCGTCCCAAAAAGAACTATACACTTTTGAAATGGCTACCAAATAAAAAATATAAGATTCTTGGATAAAGGGTTTGTATGTATATAAGACTCATATCCTCAACTATCATTATGACTCCAAAAATTTCGAAAATAATACATGCTTCAGTGAGTAATGCCCACTTTTGTAAAGGACACAAAAATTAGCCTGCGCAGGAATTCACTATTCATTTTGCAACTGGTTATGGACCACCATGAATGAGTCAAAATTAACGATGGAATAAATCAGCCAACAAAGTCCAAGATAAACCAAAAGTCAGAAAAATTAATATTATGCAAAAATGTTATGTTTCACCATTTGTTTTCATATCATTGATTTATGCTTTGACTTCAATTTATTTTTGTCTTTGTTGGCCGATCGATTCCATCATTAATTTTGACTCCTTAATGGCATTCCATAACCAGGTGCAAAATGAATAGTGAATTCCTGCGCAGGCTAATTTTTATGTCCTTTACAAAAGTGGGCATTACTCACTGAAGCATGGGTTATTTTCTGAATTTTTTGTGTCGTAATGATAGTTGAGGATATGAGCCTTATATACATATAAATATTTTCCCCAAGAATCATATATTTTTCTATTTGGTAGCTATTTAAAAAGTGTATAGTTCTTTTTGGGACGCACTGTATAACGTATAATTAAAGAAGAACTGTCACCTTTATAAACGATACCTTTCTTGCATCAAAGTTATCACTCACAACCAAGTGAACCGCAACTAAAGGTGACAGGTAGAAAAATCCAGTTTTTACGTGCTCTGAGAAAACGAGACAAGACTGAATGAATGCCGTAACCGGTATAAACAACAAGCCTATTCAATGATGTCTCGCAGCGATGAAAGTATTGACTGAGTCTTGTCTATTTTCAACGACATATAATACAAGATAGTTATCATTGCAAAGAAAGAGGGTTCTTCTTTAATTATTATGTTACAACTGATTTGCTAAAATGAATCAACTTGGAATATGATAATTCTCAAATGAGATTATTCTTTCCATACGCAAAGTAAAACCGTTATATCTCTCTCTCTCTCTCTCTTTGGTCTTTACTTTCCCCATCCATTTCCCTGCGCTACTCCTCCTGTGTCTCTTCCAATTCACTCCTCTTTCATTTTCCTCTATCTACCAATATCTAGAGTCACCATCTCTATACCCCTTCCCTCCCCTCCAGCCTCTCTATCCTTTAGGAATCCGATCCATCATAACCCCGCCATGAGAGCACAACCCTGTCTTTCACGGTGACAAGATACACTGGACGTGACACGGTACTACATCTACTTTGCAAAATAAAATGCATAGCATCCGGTTATGATGCATTGCAAATAAATTGCGATGGTTATAAATAATTCATAGCTCTTTCCTCCCCCCTTCTACATGTTCTATGCACAATGAATGCATTTATTAATGGATATAAATGTAAGTCTTTCTATTCGGCAATTTTACGGTCCAAATATGCAATAGGCGTTTTCTTCTATTCATTTTATATACACACACGTGTTACGCTTGACTTTACAAATGTGTTTCTTTTTTCTTTTATCCTGTATTGTAATATAATTATTAAAACGACAAATGTAAAGTGTGTGAATAATATTATAAGGATGGTACAAAAGCAAGTGAAGGCTTGGGACTTTGGGTTAAATGGTTTATTACACCAATTCAGTGTAATCGAAGATTTAAATAGATCAATACTTTATGACAATCCTGCGGTAAATATGGACACAGAGTAATCAGTATCACAAATATTCACTCCAGTGATTACCAGCATGACCAAGAAACAAAAAGTAGAAACATGGGAGGAAGGGGGCGGCGGTAAAGGAAAACGCGCTTTAAAAAATCCACACGAGACGTTGAAAACTCGCCCACTACTTTTCCAAAGATTTTGTAAGCGTGAATAATATACGGTATGTTAGACTATCGAAGTACCTCCATTGTGAATTTAATGTTATTTAAAGATTCAAACTTACCCAGCTAATAGTGCAGTTCCACCTATTTCTTGTAGAAGTTGTTCCCACTCCACGTGTAGGTTTGAGTCTGACATATCGTCCATACTCGGTGAATGCTCAAACACTGTACAATCCATACTGATCTCAGTCCCTTTCAAAAGCTTTTACGGCAATCGCTCACCTCTTCTTCGTTTTCTCTGTCGCCGCGTTCGGGGGGCCCGCCCGGGTACTCGCTGCCTCGGTTTCAATTCCTTGCTCACACTTACTTGAAGGAATATTAAAACTCCGCAACTGATATTCAACTCAACCGAGTGAGTAGTACTTACATGGAATATCAACTCAAGTGGATGAATGCTGTTGCCAAGTCCTGATTAGAACAGTAGAGAATGATGTATAGAAGACGGATGTTGAATGTCAGCTCATTCGACTCTGGATTTTTATACACGAGTAGTCGAATGTTAGCTAATAGGCGTTATGTGTGTCTGCGAGTCACACCATGCGCGAAATCTCAAAAAGATATGAATACATTTGGCGGTGGTGGAGTGCTCGTGCGTGTGCTAATTTCCTCGCACGCTCAATGCTTTCAACCGTTACTTCCATATGTTTGCATGTGGGCGTGTGCATGTGGGAGATGAGCTGAGATGTGCATATTTTGTGCCTTTAACATTGACTTTGGAATAAATGTGAACTTCAATATATTCGTTTAAATCTTTATTTTCGCTGATGTGGTTTATTGCTGTATTGTATGCCTACCAAGCAAACTAAAGACTAAATATTGCTCGGGGGATTGCCGTTAGTTAAAAGTTTATAGCATGATGATAACTACTCAAGGTGAATGTCACCAATGAATTAAGAACTATACTGAAATTTAGGAATCACACTTTGGGAAGGAGATTTACAAAATGTAGAAGCCCTACTGCATTATACTCCACTTAAAAACCGACGCGATGATCAATCCATGCCGGTACACTGAAAAATAGTGGTAAATATGCAAAACCGAGCTGATGTTCAACCTGTAGATTTCGTTGCTAAAATTGTATCAATAGATTCAAAATTTCGAATATTACTTGGTGTCAAAACAAAATCTGAAACCCCACGTTGTTCAGATCATTTCATGTAATTTTTATGTCCATAATTTCAGTCCAGACATTGTTAAAGTACGAAAAACACATTATGCAAACAATTTTCAATGAGTAGTACATCACACCTCTTTGGAATTCAGAGATTTTCCAAAACAAGCAAAAGTGCAAAAACATAATATTGCGCTAATTTATTCAATTTTTGAAGAAATGGAATATCCCCGTCAATAACAATCCTATCAATGTGAATTTTGGACGGTTGGGCATATGCAAAACAAAGTACCGCAATGTTTACAAGTACTATGAAATATTAATTTCTGAATTATTTATGCAAATTATATAGGTTTCTATTGACGCCCAATATCTTTTTAAAAGTTGCTGAGTTTAATGATCAACAACATCGTTATACAAACATTAAAATTCAATTGAATTCTTGTGTATATTTTTGTTTTATAACTCTCTTTTGTCTTCTTTTGTTGTTGTCATTATAAAATTCTATATTTTGGAGACTTTTTTGTTTTAGAAATGCGAGACTTGAGCCTCTGTCAGAAGACACAATAAAAACTAATATAAAACATTTCACGTGAGAAAATGCATCCAATTCACAATCAGGCAAAATTTAGATATTCTTTTAGTGTACAACCTACCTAATTACCTATCGGAACACTAGTTTCCTACTAGAAACACCTTATACAGTCTGTGTCAAATAAAATGGTACAAGTGGAAAACATTTAAAAAAAAAAAAAAATGTTATTGTTTGGTATCTTCATAAAGCAGGAAAATCAGTTGCAATGTTTTTCATCACAGTTGGTGCTGTAATTTTTGAGATATGACTAGTTTTCTACAATCAGGAAAAAAAAATCCCGTTTTCGCACGATGTCCCATGCCTTTGTGTAGGTTTCGCATAATGGCCATGAATTCAGCGCTCCAGAACAATAGAAGTGCGTAATTTCGATTTGTTCCTCGTCGCACAAAACTTAGCATAACTTTTGTTTTACGAAAGCAAATTATACAGAACAAAGCGCATGAGAAAGAAAAATGGCTTTGGCTTTAATATGTTATCAGATACACACATTATATCAAAGATTTCACATCTAAATTATTTTTTCACCGACTGTACCATTTTTTTTTTACACAGACTGTATAGGACTAAATTAATCCTTTTCTGACTGGTTGAGGGGTTAGAACCAGTTAAACCAACTGTACAGCGTGAGTCAATAAAAATGTCCCATCATTTTTAAGTTGTTTTGGAAAAAGAATGAACATTTAATCATAGGTTTAATGTTGTGTCTTGGTAAAGTCATCTTTCTAGCATATGTTCATTTTCATTTGGATCTTTGCACGCATGCCTGAATAACAGACAATCTTGAGAAGACAGTAAGATCTCACTTGCGCTAAGTGGCTGGGTGAAGAATAAACAAATTGAGAATGTATTACTTACACAAAGGCATAACCCACACGTATCCTCATTTAGGCCTTCACATACAAAAATAACATACACACCCACATCCTCACCACATACAACCTTACACACACACACACACACACACACATACATACATATATATATATACACACACATACACACACACACACACACACACAGATACCCTATCTCATCCATACCAGCACGCACACATATAACCACCCACATTCTCAACAAACAGACCCATACGCACACACACACACACACACCCTCACTCACACTCACAGAACAAAACATCAAATGAGAATTTTTCGTGAATTGTTAACTGTGTTTCCTAGGATGTGTGTGTGATGATGTGCGTGTGTGAGGAGGATGTGTGTGCGTATGTGGCTGGTTAGGGTGTGTGTGTGTGTGTGTGTGTGTGTGTATGTGTGTGTGATGATGTACGTGTGTGAGGAGGATGTGTGTGTGTGTGTGTATGTGTGTACACATATTCTGTCAACATTTTGTATTTAACCTCCCCCAGCCACTTGTCGCAAGTTAGATCTTACCGTCTGCCGAAGACTGTCTGTTATTTTGCCAAGCAAATATCTAAGTGAAAATGGTACCAAAATATGCTAGGAGGATGACTTTACCAAGACATATGAAACCCATGATTAAATGTTCATACTTTTCACAAGGCAACTTCAAAATGATGGAACATGTTATTATTTACTCTGTATACAATATCTAGGACTGCTGCGCAACCACCTCCAATCACACATTTGAATTTTGATGAATTTTGCCCTTCAAGTGTAGTGACGGTATTATTTTTATAATAATTGCATACTGTGTCGGCAGGCTACACAACATTATATTTTTTTCACGCCAGGCATAAATTTATGAAAAAAACCCCTAGCATTCAATGTTTTTTTTTTTTAATCTTAATGTTGTTGATTGTTATACTCAGCAACTTTTAATACGAGATTTGGCTTCATTGCAATGTTTTTTTTTAAATTATTTTATTAATAAATATGTAATAATAGACACCTGATTTGCATAAATAAAAATAATTCATACATAAATACTCCAAAATGCTTCCAAACGTTGCAGCACTATATTTTACTTGTGCCTTAACGTCCATGCAAAATTTCGCGTTGATAGGATGTTATTGACGGAGATATTCCATATCTTCAAAAATAGAATCAATTTTGATAAATGTCATGTTTTTACACTTTTTGTATGTGTTGACAATTTTCTGATTCCAAAGAGGAATTGACTATATTGCTTGCATAATGCAATGTTAAATCTGAAAGACGCCTCTAGGATTCGAAACAAGGTCCGATCCTTTTGTGAATTCCACTTGTTAGCTGGCTTATAGGGACAGGCCACAACGCCGACTCGTGAGGTTTCTCTCTGTTCATACACAGAAGGTGGCGCTATAACTTTTAACGGTTTGTAATCATTAATGATGACCTGTATACTTTTTAATTTCCATGCCTGTTTTTTTTTTTTTTTTTTTTTTTTTGTTTTTGTTTTTGCTTTTTGTTTTTTTAATAGATTCCATGTACGGATTTTCCCACCCCTCCCCCTTTTCCCCGGTACATCAAAGAATATGAACGAATCGTAAAACATGCTAAAATGGTATGAGCAAAGACATTGCACTTCATGATCACTGTCATTATGATAATACACGTTTTAATGAATGTATGCATTCCTTCGTAAAATGCGGCAATTCGGTAAATCTACAATACACAGTATGGTAAATTTTAATTTTCATAAATTTGCGCTGCTTTCATGGATTTGTGTCAAACCTACACTAATATTTTTGTTCCAATGTTCTACTTTTATCAAAAGTCCAGTTTAATTTTCCGGTAGGTTTCCCATTTAGTAAAGTTAGGACATGATTTTAATTACAAATAACAAGAAAAATCTTGTTTTAAAGTTCGAATAGGGGATGGGGTAAGAATAAAACAAGTTAAATACTTTTGATTATTGGCATGAAAAAAAGAAAAAAAGAAAAAAGAAATGTATTAAAAATAAACTGAAAGCAGGATTAAAGCAAGCGTGTAAACAGCTCCGTCACGGACCCTGGGCATAACAAATAGTATTTCTTTTACCCAGCTTGTTTGGTTGTGTTTGTAGTGCGTCTATTGAAGCCAGAGTAGATCTGCCATTCAAACGATGAAATGAAGCCATACAAGTGATTTACAATAGCTTTCATGTTTATTCAAGTCACCCATTATGCCCGTATAGTGTAGCAGGGGCATTTCACTTCCCTGTTTAGAGGGTCGTGGTTAAAGTGCTAACACTGACCAAAATTACTTGAAACCTAGTCACTTCCCATCAACAGGCGTGGCTCCTGCGGATCCAACATCGTTTCTGTCTAATAAAGGATTATAAAACGGTGATAAAAGCGGCTAGGCTATATTGTGTCTTTGCATGGTCCGAAAATGTCCTTTATCAGACCCGACGCTGGATCCACCACTGTTCAGCGCATGCAATCAGACATATCCCTAAACCATCCCGAGACCGACTCAAAATATTGAGCGCAATGCTCGTTGAGTTAAAGAGTTGTGATTGATCTGAATCGATTAGATATCAATGAGGACTGTGCTCGTCTGTGCTCGTCTCTTTTGTCAGAAGACGAGTCCGATTGTTATTCGGGTATAAAAGGAATGACTCGAATCAATAGGATTTAGTCGCAGTTACTGGCTTTAATGTAAAGCGTCTTATTGAAATCCAATTTTTATATCAGTATTCCTTTCAACATACAAATATATATTTGCCAAAAAAAAAAATGATTAGGAAAAGATAAGGTCATGAATTTATTTTAAGACTTCAACGTCACAATCCTTCCATTTGCAAGGCAAGATTGTCCATATTTATTCAGTAGATCTCTTTTTGTTATGAACTCCATAATTGTTTAATGTATGGGTTGGTATAGAATCAGACATCAAATAAATCATTAAAAATTGATTTAATTTTCTCTTTCCAAGTATCAGGACTAACTTAAGATGTTGAAGCAGTTAAAAGGGGTGAGCCGTGAGGACGCACACTCCTTGAAAACACCCCTGATGGGTACCGCTGTATACAATGCCACGTGAATAGAAAAGGTGTATAACTATATATAGTATTGTGATATTCGGAATGGTATATTTGAACACGGCGCCTTGTCAAAACAGTACAATGCAAAAAGTTGAGGGCTAAACTGCGTTCAAATGGGGACAAGCTTCACGTGCATGAGAATGGTGTTAGAACAGGAGATATACTTATATTAAAACACTACACATTTTGAATTCGTGATTTGAAAAGTTATGGCAATGCTAATCTTTTGCGAATGCCGCGTTTGTGAGTTTATATCTACTCATCAAATCAAATGGTAAGGACATTGGAAGCTCATTTTTCATGTTAGTAGTATGCAGTATTTTATGTCATTTATTATTATCATGTATTCTAATAAAAGCATGATACCCGATAAAAATATCGAAAGGTAAAAGTCAGGGTCTCGTCTAATTGAGCTAGTATGTATGGATGAAGTGGAAAATTTCAGGATGAATTTTGTTTCTCTCTCTTAATGACATTGATTATCTAATCTAAAATAGTATATACAGTTACATACCGTGTATCATATGTATTTTTAACCTGCCATTATTGGTTGATTGGTATAGATAACTTTTAACGTTAACTACTTCCTCAATCATATCATAGCGCACTGACATTCCATCGGGGGGGGGGGGGGGGGGTGGGTAACATTCATAAATATCGTATGTATGTTTTTGGACTTGTGAAAATATACTCTAAACAGAGTAATTATGGCAATGTGACCATTACACCAATGAGTTACAGGGTTAGTCTTTGTGAAAATAATTTGACCATAAGCATGGTAAGAGCAGATTTAACCCCAATTGCTGGCAGTGACATTATTTCCCAAGCAATTATTACATAGATTTCATTGATTTATGTTACCAAAACTATTATATAAATAGTGTACAATCTATCGCGCAATATACTGGATTATAAGTACGACAAATACTAAATTATCCCGAGAGCAGATTTGTTTCTCCGAGGCCGCATTTGGAGTTCATATATTCCAGTAATATTGCAAGATAGAGCGTTCACTATTTATTATAGTAAATAGACCCCAAGATGTTTGACTGAACCTAATCTGTTTTTATCTAAATTAGCTATTATGACGTAGATTGTTGCCTCGCATATCCATTGTTATAAGCTGCTACGCGCACCATTTTACTGTTATTACGCTTTTGCAATGAGGCAAACGCACCTGGCAGTTGATATAATCGATACACTCCCCATTCATTTAACACGGGCTTTCCC
>CALNVZ010003433.1:26012894-26022358 GCA_940671915.1 Paracentrotus lividus
AATAGCTATCAAGGTATCATACTTTATCATTTAGCTTTTATTTATTAAAAAAAAAAGTACACTCTGTAATACAATGAATATCAAAACGAACACAATTCAATTTTATAGACCGCAGACCGCAGATAGGAACATATTTCAAGCCCATTTATTCTCGGACATTTATGTAATGTTTTATTTAAAGAAGAGCTGCTCACCTTTGCAGTGATAACTTTCTTTAACACGACGTCAAACGTGTCTAACTAAATGAATATACATGTGTAGTACATTAAGACGCAGGCTATTTCGAAAGCATTGTGATAATCACAGTTGCAAAAATAGAAAGCCTACAATATCTCAATAATCATGACCATGGTTACAATTAAGAAACATCATTACTTTTAACATTATTAGGAGTATACTCACCTCAGCTTGCACAGAGAAGCGAAAACTTTGAAGGAATTCCTTGGTACTCTTCACTGCGGGCCCGACCATCTTTGATTAAGGATGAACCAGAGAGCAAATGGATTTCCCCAGGTTTACACCCCAATCTTTGCGACCAATCTCTCAAGGACAGATATTTTGACTATGACAACGAAAATTTCATCGACCAGCAGAGAGCATTGGATACTGTGCACAAGAACACAACGGAAAGGATATCTGACGCTGAAGGGCATCCAAATCAGCGACCAAATGGCGTTGACCTAAGTGACACAGTGCAAGAAGATGATACACCAGAACAGGCAGGAAAGGAACACAACATTCAAAGGGGATTCCGACAATATCAACATACAGATAATGAAACAACAGACGTTCACCCTCACCGGGAACCTCCCCCACCGTATTCCGTGGCGGTTCGATCTTCAAAGGGACAAGCTCCAAAGTCGTACCTCGATATTGCGCCCCATCTTACTAAGGATCTACCAGGGGTCCATGATATAAACATACTTCTAGAGGATTTAGAGGGCTCGGCACCGGATCACCAGATGCTACATCGTAACAGGTAGGGAAACGCTCAAAACAGGAAGGACAAATAAAGAGAAAAAAGGAGGATAATTACTCAGTCCCTTTCCTAATTAGCGACTTACCTAGAGCATGTAAAGGAAGAAACATTGTAACACCACAATTAACTCGCATATCGTATCTAAAACTACAGCAGGTTATGAATCAATTGCATTGCTTTGTGGCATACGCTCTTGAACCAATGTTATATGATTTGGGAAATTTTTCACAATTGCGTAGTTTACAGTTTTTATCGTTTTAATTAAAATGCCTTAAAAATCCCCTCTAGTGGAAATTAACAATCATTTGGAACTTAGTGACTTTAAAAACGTTTTTGAACAAACACATTAATTTTAAAGTTGTATATTATAAAACAATAATACGATTAATTAATTTTGTTCAAATCTTCTTTATTTCAGCGACCTTGCGAAACCAGCTGACAGAGCTAATTTGGATATCACCCAACAGTCCACTATATCTGCCTGGGCAGAGCTTGTGAACATCGACCATTCATCTGAGGACGAAAAACCAAGCCGACCGAGTAGTGGAATTATCATCACAAAACATAGAGAAAGACGGACGAGTTCACCCGATAGGCACATCCGATTTGTTCTTGAAGAAGCACATAGCAGAGCAAAGAGCGACCCTGAAGACTTATCTGCAGCATCGCAAGACATCAATGGTTATGAGAATTGCCAATTGGAGGAGAATTATCATCAAGACGGAAAAGGCCTTGGTAGAAAAAAATATCCAGAATATAAAAACGAAACTGTTGGCTTCACCCCCCTAGTGGACGAAGTCTTTAAATATCCCACCGCTTCTGGTTATGGTGTGGACAATCCCGGTTATGAACACATAGAGGATTATGGTCATACCTCAGTTGACCATAGACCGAAACAAAAGCCAGTGTCTTCAGATGTTGTTCGGCGTCGGGCAATTGACTGGTACGGGAAAGGCAACGTTTATGACAGTTCACAGTCATCCACACTTGATAGCGTATTTACCGAACGTAGCTGGTCGTCGGAGGTAGGACGACCTAGGGCTTTTAGAGAGAGAAGAAGGGTTTATCCCAAACCTAAAGATCCAGTTGGAGATCTCGGTGATGGCTTACAGACAAAATCGGGGAGAAAAGTTATCGGCAAGGATCATGACAACCTGTATCAAGGAAGCACGTCAACATCTCGCAAGCCAATTCATGGCGACGACAGAGGCCATGGTAGAGGACGTGGTGATACTTCACGAGTTGAGCGTTCTAAGAGGAAGACACCCGGGGTAGATCTGCGAAAAGCTCTTATCAATCGGGAACTGGAGCTCTTCATGAAAAGGAAGTCAGGTGAAGACGAATTCCCTCCCAATCGTGAACACAAAGATTCTCACGAATTGAGAAGTTCGTCAGCAGGACAAAACCACAATAGTCGAAGTGGTAATAACGCTTTTCAAGCCCAGCGAAATAGCCTACTCCACCCGACATATAGAAGTGGGAACCATTCTCCCACTAGCCAAATGCACATGCATGCTAATCCAAAGCCAGATCACACCAGTCACAAACCTAGAGCTTATTCCACCGAGGGCATCGATCGCAATGTCCAACTTAGAAACCATGGTCGTGGAAGAAAGATAGACCGACCACTTACCTACCCAAATGATATCAACAAACCTTTTTCGCGATTGATGTCTCAAGATGATAATAATCCATATCCAGCTGATAACAATGCAGTCGCATTGAGGGTAAACATGCAATCAACTCAAGCACTACAACATGGCCATCTGCCAAGGCATCCTATTCCAATGACACACTCACATCGACCAGAAAGAGGCTCTGCACGGAGGAGGTACGATCAAAAACATCCTCAATCTCAGGCATTCCGGAGAACAAACGATAGGAATGGAACAGAATCACAACCTTTTCACAAAGAACCACAGTCCCTTATCAGAAGCAGAGAACAACCTCCACCATCTGGTCACGTTCATCAGTCCGGAAGACCCCCGACAGAAGAACATCCGCGACATGCTAAGAATCAGTACGTACCTTCGACACAAAGTGGAAGGAGAGATGGAAACCAGTTGGCTTCTCAAACTACTAAGGGTATTTCGGAAGTGCGAAAACTTTCTGAAGTAGAACATCCAAAACACGATAGGCATCAACACATACCATCGAATGCGAGACGAACAAGAGAAAAAGACAATTGGGCTTCTCCAAACATTTCAGCAGTTCCGGAAGTACCACGCAACACAAAGTCCAAAACAAATCAAAGGCGTAACAGAGATACAAGTGAATGGGCTTCTTCACCGAACATCGCTGCTGTTACAGAAAGACCACACAGACCTTCTAACTCAGAAACAAATCCAAGCAACAACCAACAAGGGCAGGTAGAAGAGCGGACTCCAACAGGACAGAAATCGGACGATGGGGACTTTACAAATTGGCGGTTTTTCTCAATGATGGCTGCAATCTGGTTCTGTCCGATTGGGATCTGGGCTCTCAGGAAATCTCATCAGGTACTTAATAAATATATTACTCCCTCTAGAGGTGATGGAACTTTGTACCCAACAATTGGAAAATTTATTGAGCATTAACTTTCAGCCTTTTATCATGGTAGATCGGTATAATAATAATATTTTTTGTGCTATAAAAAATACACTCAAACATTCTAACTTTTATATTAAGCATTGTGTTTTTGTATTAGAACTAAAATAAAAGAATAATAATCATCAAAATTATCATTCAGAATACTGATATTTATTTCCAAGTATTAAACCACTTTTACCTTCTCGTTTTATCAACCCAAACCTATAATAATTTATCTCAATTTGCAGTTTCCACTGATTTCATCGTTACCTTTATACCTTTCTAATACTTGGTTTAAAGGTTATAATAGCGATAAACCATTATTCATCTTAATTATTGTTGAATTAATATTTTTACCTGAATATAATCAATTTAAGAGACACTTTATTCATTTTCAATAAATTTAGCTACGGTTGCATCTACTTCTAAACCGTTACACGGTAATGGTAGTATCGACACTGACATATATGCCCTCCTGAATATGTCTCGTTGACTAGTAAAACCTCGACATTACCTCTGGGGATATCAACTCCTTTTTAACCGGACATTGTCTGTATGCTTATTCACCTCAACAGGTTGACTCACGTGTTGCAGCAAAAGATATACCTGGTGCCAGACGTGCTGCTAGATCGGCAAGGAACCATTCGATTGCTGCATTCGTCGTACTCGGTTTCATTTTCCTTATCCTGATAGCCAGATTGATCGAGATTACTGTTGATCCTCGAAAAACTTTCATCCAGAACTATCAGATAGTGCCTGATGAGGTTGATCTGATTTGATAGTGATTACTTTTTCAGCACATTAATCAAGTGCTGTATGAATTTGAAAATAAAACAAACTATAATTGTATTTTTGTGTATCTTGACAACTACTCTTTGAGATAACTGACCAGGGGGGAGTTGTCCTGATAAGGAACTTCCTCTAAGAAATAGGTTTGGGTTAGGGTTAGGTGTAGAGTTAGGGGGTAGATATTTTGGCAGGGGTAGTTATCGAGGGGTAGTTGTCCTAGAACAGAATTTTGTAAGAATAGGTTCACTTTATCTTTCCAGTAATTTATATATAGAAAGCTACTCCTTAATTATTTATAATGAAAACTTGAAGGCCTTCATTATTGTAGATTTCTATAAGTAAACAGTTTATCAAGTATCCGGTACGTTTCTATAGTTTATTCAATAAAATTTTATCCAGCGTCGGATTGTGATGAAGAAGAACACATCTCAGAAATTTTGCCATGAAACGCCGTTTGTGACTTATAATACATCGGATTAAATGCATTGTAACGAAAAACATTATGACTTCATTTAAATTCTACCATGATTCGATTCAAAGTTAATTCAATTTTTGGAATTTCGCAAGATGGACTTAAAAAGAAAACCCTATTCAATAGACTCGTGGCTACATTAAAAAGCAAAGAAGCTGTGCCCTAAGGTATTCATGTGGCCCCATGTTGCTTTATGGCACAGTCACATGTATGACGAATAGTCAACGCACAGTATGCGTTGGGTGTTCGTTACTCATTCGTCGAGCGCGCTTAGCCAACGATGTGCATTGCGTATACATTCTAATATGTGTTGTCTATGTATACCCTCTGCGTGCGCATTTTCGGCAATTTTCAAAAATTTCAATGCGCTGGTCTTGCATTGTGTACATGTGACTGCCGCTTAAACAAATGATAAAAGGGTGTACATGTAAATTGTCAAATACTATTCAGAGGTGTATGTAAGATTTCTTGAGTTTTGACCCACTCCCTCTATCGACGCATACTTGCGAAGAATTGCAGAAATAAAACTTGAACTATTGTCAATTTTTGTGTTAGTGCTTCTTCATAAGTTAGAAGCACTGTTAACCAAATCAAAGTTTGATAGATAATAAATAAAAGATACATAAATGAATAATAAATAATACAAATCATCAGATATGTTATTCTATAATTTATATTAACGAATTTTTTTATCGCAATGACAATTTCGGTTACAATAAATATTTAAACAAGAAAATTACACTTACAGAAAACGTGGATAAATGCACTTAGTTTTTTTTCTTCAATTTCATGGACAATTCGAAATTAAGGAGGGGTCAGAAAATGAGCAAGTAAGTACGGCAACTGTTACATATGATACTAATATGACTTTAACGACAAATAGGCCTAATACTAACATCAGCACTACCACACGAATGTATCTGGACCAAAAACTACTCCTATTCGAGCATGATTTAGAACAAAAAGTGTAATTTCATGAATAAATTCGTAAAGTTAGCATAAATATATAAAACGATTTTTTTTTTCCCTCCAGAAAAGTCAATTGTAGGCCTACAATTTTGGAGGTTACACCACTCACAACGTGCGTGCCAAGTTTTGAGAGATTGCGCAAACGATGGCCGGGACGGGGGGGGGGGGGGGGTTGACAATATCGAGCAGTACATTTGGCACTACTTGTTGCTTGATCTTTGCTTCTCGTACTGTGCTTTGTTTAATTCCAATTTTACGTGAGTTTGAGTCACGCAGAAGCTTACAGGGACTCGTACTTCCAACTCTTCTTAGTGTGAGCAATGCAATATTAATCAAGGGGACGAGTTAAGTAGGTCGTTGGAACGAGTCCGCCCCCCCCCCACCCTGACCCCTCAACGCTTTTCTCGAAAGCGATACGGCCATTCTCACACCCTCCCCGCTTTCGTTGCATACTTCAAGTCCTCCAAAAAGAATTAATTTTCCTCAATAAAGAAAAGATGCAGTTTTTCAATAGTTTCTGTGGGTCAACTTATTGTTCGTTGAATTTCAATGCGAATTATTTGCTACGCGACAACGACTCTACTAAATGGGAATGGGATATGAGTTAGCAAAGGTTTGTTTACGATGTATATAACCATTTCACAGTGCTTATATTGCGAATGAAACAATCATAACGCAATGTGTTAAAGGGGCCATCGATATTATTTTAAAATCTGATATATGAAAACGTGAATAACTTTTCTTTTGTATTTCTTCTTCCTATCATTATCTACCCATCTATTTGGTATGTGGTCATATTCAAACGTGAGTGACACGACATTTGGGACTGATAGAAGGGCACAATCTTGCACTTGTAGGTTATGAATGGATCATGCATACCATATTTGTATAATGCAAGAATGGCATGTTCATTACAGTTTGGATTTGAATTTGCAAATTGGTCCTGGAAGTTATGAATCAAAACAGTGCGTGAGTGACCACAAACAAAAAAAAAAAAAAAAAAAAAAGACATGGATTTCTGACCATCATTGGTTATGGTTGGATTTGTGCCCAAGTAGAAATCTCTTATGCTAACAGTCACACAGAAATACGTTGAGTTACGTCCAGCGTTGCGTCAAAAAAGGTTCATTTTTTCTGTCGATCCCCAACGGGATGCCTTCCGTCACGCCTCAATAATTAAAGATATCAGGACAAAATCGGATGATAACGAATAGTTACGCAACAGAATACGGACACTTGCGTCCACTTACGAATAACTTAGCGAGTCTACTCGTCTTTGTTTTTTCAGACTTCGGAACTTCCGGACACTTCTGAACATTGCGTGGATTTTCAACGTATACAGATTAACTTGGAATTGTAATGAAAATCAATATACTCTCTGGTCAATGAGTGTGGGGTTCTTTAAACTTCGCTAATAGATCACCTTTCCTATTATCTGGCTAGTTCAGTGGCAGATACAGGTTTTCAGGATAAGGGAAGGGGGGGGGGGCGCCGCCCGAAATTTTCAGATTTTAATGTACATGTAGATCAATGAGCGATATTCAATTTATAGGGGGCGCGTCCCCTGCGTCCCCCGCCTGGATCCCGCCACTGCAGTTATATGCTTCAAAGTCCACCCCCCAAGCAGAGTGGTAAGTATAAAGACAAAGGCTGAAGAGGGCTACAGGACAACAGACGTTGTTTTGATCCAGGGGGGCAAAAACCCTCCCCACCAAGAGAGAGAGAGAGAGAGAGAGAGAGAGAGAGAGAGAGCGGAGCGAGGTGGGGGGGGGGGGCTAATTAGGTTTCAAACCTCTTTTTATATCCTTCTATATACAGCCATAAGAGAATTCGGTGCCTTTTTTTTCCTTTTTTTTTTTGGTAATAAAGGAAACTCATATCGTAAAATATAAACATCCCAGAAGAGACAACATTGCAGCGGAATCCCTAATTCAATGCAATTGATCACTAGATTATATTATAGTTTAGAATGTCTACCTCCATTTATAAATTGAGAGGAAAGAGAATTTCAATTAGGCCCCCTCCCCTTTTTTGCTCTCTTAACATTTTTCCCTCACGCATATTGATAATTATAAAATTGAAAACAAAGAGATATAAAGACTTTATGACATTATAACAATTTTTCTCTTTTTTGGGGGGTTAGGGGGTATCTTAGGTTAGGTCTGTTTTTTTGGTCTTTCGGTATGGGGGGGGGGGGGGCCCGAGTGCATAACTTTGCCCTGCTTTCAATTATATAGCATATTTTTTGTTCACTTTTCCTGCATTCTATCATTTTATTTTTATAAGTTAAAAATATGAAATCTGTAAGGCCCAAAACAGATCAGACTGGCCTGCTTCCCCTAATTATTAATTGGTAAATAGAAGTATTGGCTCTGTGCGCTCTATCCGTGAAATTAGTACAATATTTAACAAATGGTATCAATAACCCTTCTTAATCGACCTGGGCATAAATCGAGCTCTATAAGAGGTCATATATTACGATGTTATGTCTTAGGATTCAACTTAACAATTTCAAACTAAATTATGTTAAAATACATTTTCTTGTCCATATAAAAAGGGGATAAAGTGGTCCGAGTTATATTTTAAGATTTTAATTTGCAGAGGATACAATCAAAATATGGTTTCGAATATTCTTTTTCCATTATTTTTTATATTAAGTGAAATGAAAATTATGAATTTTAGAGGTTTTTAAATTGTTTCCCCTATCTATTTTCTCCTTTCCCTCCATCTTCTATTTGGTAAAATTTAGGACCCTACCTCCTCGAAGATATTATCATTTTATATAACCCCTAATCCATGTGCCAAGACAAGAACGGGTCGTTTTTTGGAGCTCCATAATCGTGAGAGGTACGCAATTAATCCCACAGCTTTAAGAGTTTGTCCGCAGCTTCTTAAGTGTAATGGTTTTTGGATACTTAAACGTTTATAACGTTAATTACGGTATAATTGCGAAATACTTAGGTGGCCTTAAATAGTATAAGCCAATATGGACGAATCTGAAGGTAATTTTCTACTGGATAGTCCCTGCGTCCTAGATACGTGATATTATCCGTTCTATTTACGGGATTAAAGTTACGTTTTAGTTCGAATGTTATCTTACCGTATAAACGTGCAATCCATAAGAGCCAGCTGGCGAAATTTTTGAAACATTTCCAATAATTTCCGCTAGGCCCTTGGCGCCGTCAGCTGTGGCGTACCGATACGGTTCAGTTTCGGAAAGATACGTATACTTACGTTCCTTTTTTTGCCGGATTGACCCGCGTCTCATGCTGCGTTCAATTTTCTGTTCATGCTGCGTCACTTATAGTTCTTTATCCATTATACGTAGTTCTGGAACGTAACTAACACGTAAGTGTCTTGTGACGTAGCATTATGCCTTACAGCCCACAGACACTTCGTTAAATACTCCCGCTGCGTATTAGAGATTTGCCTTGAGTGGACGCAGCAATGAACGCAAAGCATAGGATCGCTCGGTCATTTCCGATGGAACGTAAAGTTATAATCGTACTGTCCCGAAACTGAACCGTAGATCGGTAAGAGCCCCAACAATTGAAACGGCCTCTACGCTTTCATCGATTGCCGAATTTTTGAAATTGTTCAAAAGTTTCGGCAGGGCATCTTTACGGATTGCTGACTTATTCGTAAGTAGACCGTAACTATTTTAAACGTAACTTTCCCGTAAATGAA
>CALNVZ010003433.1:26044381-26083863 GCA_940671915.1 Paracentrotus lividus
AGAATATCGGAAAATGATCTGTGAAATCAGAATAAATTATACCGCAATTATTATGCATATAAATACAATTGGTAAATATGTTGTCAATTAGGGTAGCAGAATATCTTGTTACACGAGTGGGTTTACTGACAGTGGGAAATAAACCATGTGAATACATAATACATGCACGTGCAGGTAATATGAGCACTTTGGTAATGACGTCAACATTTGAATATTGTAGACAGGGGGGTTGGTGATAATTGTTTTTCTTCACAGTAAAAGTTAGAGAAGTAGTTTTTTATTCATATAAACAAAGATTAAACTGTGTGCAATTTCGTAATTTTATGCAAATTAGGCAAATGAGCTTAGGGGGTCCATATTACCTGCATGTACCCTATATTATAAAGGAAATTTCATGAGCAATTCAAATGTGGTGAAAAATTAAGGGTCATTGGAAAGGGGGACTTAAATAGGGGCTCCGAATTAAAAATTTACAAAAATTAGATTGACTCATCAAGTAATGCACGAATGAGTTCACATCAAAGAGTAAATTGCCACTGACAGACCTAAAAAGGCCTCCTAATACTTTTGAAAAGAGATTATTTTGTCTTTGACGTGTGCTCAATCATGCCTGACTCTACAGATTTATTTCATTTTCATTCAAAATGTAGTCAATATGTGTAACAAGACCCCTGCCAAGTTATTAAGCGGAATTTTTCATTAAAAAATTATGCTATTTTGTTCATGCTGGAGTTGCTTTTTGTCAGCTTTTGTTGTTTCAATTTCATCCCCACCCTGGCACAATTCGAAATTTGCATGTTCGCAAACAATGCGTCGTGTTCATCCAAGCATAAACACATACCACACAAAAATGGTACCAACAGATGCGGGAGGAGTTACTCTTTCAGAATATGTAAAATAATTTAGGGTTCATAAATTGGTTTTCTTTTTTTGGACATTTTTCTAGGTGTAAAGTTTTTTTTTTGACTCACTCGGTATAGTGAACAAACACAAAGTTGTTCATTAAGATACTGATAGTCCAATTATTAGCACCCTGTTTTACATCAATGTCAGCTTTCCGGCCTCTCAAAGAGGGCGCAAAATCTAGAGACCAGTTCTTGCATGTGTTGTCAGTATGAATACTTTTGAAGCTGGCTTTGGTTTCAATAAATGCTTGGGAGCCTGATATACAGAGTGAGTCAAAAATAATGTCCCATCATTTTAAAGTTGTCTTGTGGAAATTACGAACATTTAATCATGGGTTTCATGATATATCTTGCTAAAGTGATCCCCTTAGCATATGTTGGTACCATTTTAATTTGGATCTTTGCACGCATGACTGAAGACGGTAAGACGGTAAGATCACACTTGCGCCAAGTGGCTTGGTCAGGATTAAAAACAAATGTTGACACAATATGTGTACACATATACACAAAGACACCCTTACCACACAAACACACACCCAGACACATCCATCCTCCCTCACACACACGCACATCAGCACACACGCAACCACGAACACAGTATACAATTCACAATATAATTTCCATTTGATGTTTTTGTTTACCAAGACCATCACTGCATGTTTACGGCGTAGTAATTCCCTAACAACTGTTTGTGAGTGTGTGTGTGTGTGTCTTTGTTGAGGGTTTGTGTGTGTTTGTGTGTGTTTGCTGGTATGGATGAGATAGGTTATGTGCGTGTGTATGAATGAGTGGAGGGTGTATGTGGGTGTGTGTGTGTGGTGAGAAGGTTGGTATGTATGTGCTTGTAGTATAATTATGTAAATGAGGGTACGTGTGGGTGTGTGTCTTTGTGCGTGCACATAAGTAATAAATTCTCAATTTGTTTATTCTTCACCAAGCCACTTGGCGCAAGTGAGATGTTACCGTCCTCTGAAGATTGTCTGTCTGTTATTCAGTCATGCATGCAAAGACCCAAAAGAAAATGGTACAAACATATGATAGGAGGATATCTTTATCTAGACATAGCATGAAACCCATAATTAAATGTTCGTACTTTTCACAAAACAACTTTAAAATGATGGGACGTTTTTATTGCCTCACTCTGCATATAAAATGATATAACTTATGTTCTTAATATTCATTTCGTTTTTAAGTGTAGCTCAGTATTGTTCACAGATACCAAGTATATCAGATGCTCTTAACGGATTGCTGAGAACTTGGCTTCAAAAACAAGATTAAAATGTTTTATGCCAAGTTTTGCAAAGCCAAATCGTCACGCCTTTAAATTATTTCATTTGTCATTTGAATGTTTAAGCCACAAATGAGATGGTATGCTAACAAAAATGGGTGCTCTTCTGCAACACTTGGTAATAAAGTGACTTTGACATAGTTTTTTTTTTAAGCTCGTGCTTCAGTCATCCATGACAGGAAATAATATAATTTAGTTAAAATTGGATGAATATGAGTTTCTCTTTCCCATGTCATACAAATTAATGTCTGACAGTTTATACAAATTTAATGTGACGTCTCAACAATTGGTGTTAACTTTTCTTTCGGAACATGTATGTGCTATTCCGAAAAACTTAACGTCTGGATGGTTTCTTCACGAAATAGGGAATCAGACAAGAAATAATAATCAGCATTTCACGCCCAAGCAACATGCAGTTTGAAGTGGATCATACGTTGAGCTTATATCACCAACAAGACCGGTGGCAAAAATAACCACAAACAATAAGAAAACCAAATAATTTTAAAAAGAAAAATAAGAAGTAAAAAAAAATTAAAGCAAAAAACAACAACACCCTGAATACACAACTTGGTTGCAAACGCCTTCTCAATGTATTGAACCAAGATATTTCACTTGTAAACCTACAGAGGAGATTTGAATTTTTGCTTGCAATATATTAATTGGATTTAGTTCATTAAAGACAGGAATTAGAGGTTTGTACAGTGGTCCGATAGAATTAAACCCAACTGCCGAGAGCCCTTTATTAGAAATTGTATTACTTATTAGTTGCAATTTTTTTAATTTATCATATCAAAGAGTAACTTACTCTACCAGTATACCAAATCATACCTATATGTCAAGGATGAAGACCACTTGAGTTCTAAAAAAAAAAAAAATGAGTCAAACAAAATGTTCCAACTTTATCAGAAGCAATCCTGGCTGTCTGATCATTCATTCCTGTGTGGGTCGCCTCGTAAGTCCATTTATAAGGACAATGGATTTCTTGGTTTACTGAAATGCAGGGCTGCTTCTCCTCAAACTGGAACATTTGAATTTGACGCTTCTGTTTTTTTAAAGCCAAGTGCTCGAGCCATCCATCACTATCAAGGTGTAAGTTTAGTAGTCATTTAATAGAAATGATGTTACTTCTTTTATCAGTGAATAATATCAAGTTTCTGCATAAGCTGAACATTTAACATGAGGCTCTCAAGATTTGGGTTACCTTTTTCTGGACCACTGTATATGTATTAAAAACTGTACGTGTTGATGAGCAGGGCGACTTAAGTAAATGCCTGTAAGTTAAGTATATAACACTTGTCCCCGCCCCCCCCCGAAGAAAAAAAATAAAATAAGAAGAAACTGCCCAACTTTCGTTATATTTTGTTAGATTGAAAGTAAAAAGAAACAAATGGTAACGAACCAATGAAAACTTAACTACATGTATGTTGGAAAGCAGATGAATAGCAATTAGTGTAATAATTTCACAAGTACATGTGTATTGATCTTTCAATTGGTAGAGGCCCGTGTCGCTTAATAATCTTTAAGTATTTATTCATCTCACGCTTCTAAATTGTTCATTGATCTTTTATTTGAAAATTTTACCCCCTTTTTTTTTTCCTGTTCTGTTTTTTACCAGGAACGTTTTTTTTCTTTTTCCAATTTCACCCTCCTTCATTTAAATTTTCTTAAATTCCCGCCACTATAACATGTAAATAACGCATTACCTGAATAAGCGAAACCGGCACGCTTGCTGACGTGGACCGTGCGCCGGGTTGCGACTACCACCTAAGAATGTCCCTAGTCCAAAGAAGAGCTCGTGTAGTGCATAAACTATGTCAAATATATGCGGGGATGCCCTCTCTCGGATAACCAAAGGACCAACCACAGACATCCCGGCGACTCCAAAGGCTGTGAGGCATGTCGTAAGTGCCATGATATAGTACTGTTTCATAAAAACTCCACACAAGATAGCACAGGTATTTAGCAATGAGGCACCCATGTAGAGAATAATTGGTTTTGGTAGACGACTAGAGAGTGCTCCTGATAAAGGCCTGGCAAGAAAGGTCCCTATGGAGGCATATAGATTCATAAGGATGGTATTGCGGATGGAGTATCTTTGTAAACAATATGGCACAAGAAAAGCGTACCATCCATCGTACAAGACGCCATTTACTAAAGATGCAACAAACAAGAAGTTCAGGACTGGGTCCATGTAGAAGTCAGATTTACGTATACTGGTGAAAATGTTTTCTAAAATTGCCTTTGGTTGTCTAATACTGTCCATAAGAGTCGTAAAGCGAGTTGCATTTGATTTCTTTGAAGAAACCTTCCGATGTTGGTCACCGTGTAAATATTTAAACTGGTTCTTCTGACAAAGTAACAGGACGGTGTCTTCCTGCTCGACTAGAAAACCATTGCAGCTTTCCGCTTCATTGATAGGTTCCTTAGATTTGAAGATTGTTGAATAATGTCCAATGGTTTCATCGTTAAGTGAATGAAGCTCAATAGCATCAGCAATTTTATTTTTACATGAAGGCCGTCCCACCGCCAAGGCGCAAGGAATTACATTGGTAACCAGGCCTCCAACAACAAGTAGAGCACCCCGCCAACCATAAGCATCGAGAAGAATTTCAGCAAGAAATGGTAGCAGGACCATGCCCACACCGAAACCGCTCATTCCAATACCATAAAGTAGGTGAAAGTTTGTCCTGCTGGATTGTTGGTCTAACACAATGGTGGTCGCCATCGTGAGCATACAATATCCAAGACCTGCAAAGGTGCAATAAAACAAAGTATATTGATTAGAGTCGAGCATTGTTAAAACAATACAACACCTGAGCTGCCCCTAAATTCATTTTTTATTTTTTAGTTTACTGACAACAAACCAAGGACTGTCAGAATGACCTCATTTCAATTATTCAATCGTAATGCAGCTGCAGCTGTTATGTCGTGCAATAAGTAAAGCTTTTCCGACAAGGACTTATTACTAGTATACCTTTAATATATAAACGCAGTTTACAAAAAAATTAACAAACTTGTCTAGTGACGGAGAAACCACTTAGGCTACACACGTGTATTTTGTACTTTATCGGGAAAAAACGAAAATATTACTCTCTTTTTTACAGCATATAACACAAGTATGTAGGTATTTTTTTCTCAGAAAATTAAGCACATCAGATCGAAATTCACCTAGCTGCCGTCCTCATACGTTCGAGGTGAGATCTCTACCCAAATATGATGTTGCTACAGGTGACCATGTAAGACCTCTACTGCCAGCTTCATGGTCGAGTAGCCTACGACTAAACCGGCCCACCCACCGAGTCACTCAGTGGGAGGGTGCCTAGACACCCTGCAGGACTAAAAGTAATACCTGTCAAAGCATGGCCCCGGCTGGTCATGCATCTGGGACAAGTCGGCCAATGGTTCCTGTTTGCAGGAGGCACATGAGCTGCAACTCGGTGACCAACAGCTACGGGCGGATGAGTTGATGGGAAGAGGCCACTTATGGTTGCGACAGGAAGGGCATCCGGCGTAAAACGTAGCTCCATCAAAATTCCCTTGTATGGCAAGAAAACATCATATGGGCACCGTCCATCCCGAAGGACGGCGTGGGTCACTCCACTGACCCTCGCAAACCCGCGGTGGGAGAGGAGGCCGAACTGGTGTCCATAATGACGGCAAACAGCCCGATGATGGAATTTTGGACGGTCAGAAGGACAGGACCAGAAATATTGGTTCAGAGAACCACCTACGCGTAGCCAAATGGAACATCGGGAGTATGTCAGGAAGGTCTGGAGAGGTAGTGGAAGTGATGAAAAAGAGCAAAACTGATACATGTTACCTGCAGGGGACCAGATGGAAGGGAGGCAGTGCACGTTGGCTTGGTTGTGTAGGAGCCAGGTACAAGTTCTACTGGCAAGGCAAGGGAGATGGCACTGCTGGGGTAGACATTTTAATCAGTGAGACGTGGGTTTCTCAAGTGGTGAGTGTGAACAGATTCAGTGAGAGCCATCATTATAAAACTGATCATAGGGATCAAGTTAGTCAACGTTCTGTCTATGCACCCCAATCACTCAGAACGCAGGAGGAGAAGGATGCATTCTTGGATCAGATGCATATCACTTTTCAAGTATTCCTGACAAGGAGTAAGTTATCCTTGGTGGCGACCTAAATGGCCATGTTGGGAAGTCAGCAGATGAATACCAAGCTGTGCATGGAGGGATGCGATTTGGCAGAAGGAACAACGAGGGGGGGGGGGGACAATTCTAGATTTTGCCAATGCCATGGAAATGGTAATAGGGAACACTTACTTCCGCAAACCAGACAGTCATCTTATCACCTACCAATCTTGGGGAAATAAACCCAAAAAACAAAAATCGACTACATCATGGTAAGAGCTACTGATCGCACCATTGTCAGGAATGTTAAGGCAAAGGCCTACACAAGAGAGGAATATGTTTCGCAACATCACTTTGTAGCTGCATACCTCCTAATAAAGGCTTGTACTAGGAAAAGAAGGAAAATCAAACTAAAGTTACGAATCTGAAAACTGCATAAGAAAGAAGCACCAGCAGAATTTAAATCAATCAATGAAGAAGATTTGGCTTGAAATAGCAACAGAGGTGTGTGGATGGACAAAAGGAAAAGAGGCAGGCACAAAGAAACCTGACGGTGGGATGAGGATGTAGCAAGGGCTGTTGAGGTGAAAAATGCAAAATTTGCCATCTGGAATGGATATAGGAGGACAGAAGATCAGGAAATATACAAGCTAGCCAAGAAAAACTCACGTAGGGTAATTTGGGAAGCCAAGGAATTCAAGATAGAGAGTTGACAGAGGCGATAGGGGAAGGGACTCAGCAGACACTGTTCAAGATAGTCAAGCAGATGACACAATCTGGTTTCATGCCAGGGAGAGGGACTATTGATACCATATTCATTGTGCGCCAGATGCAAGAAAAGTTTCTTGCAAAGAAGAAGCAGCTGTACTTTGCTTTTGTTAACATAGAGAAGGCCTTTGATCGCGTACGAAGAGAGGTTGTCAGATTGGCACTTAGGATGGTAGGAATTAAAGAGTGGCTAGTACGAGCAGTCATCGCGCTGTTTGCAGGAGCTAAGACACACATCCAAACATCATGCGGTGACAACAATAGCTTCGATGTAAAAGTTGGAGTTCACCAAGGCTCAGTTCTCAGTCCTCTGCCCTTCATCTTTGTCATGAATATCATCTCTAAGGAGATTAGGGAGGGCCTTCCATGTGAACTTGTCTATGGAATTGATCTAGTACTGATGGCCGAGTGTGTGCAGGAACTGACGAAAAAGATGTTTCGTAGCAAGCAGCCCTAGAGGGGAAAGGCTTGAAGGTGAATGTTGGAAAGCCCAAAGTCATGGTATCTTCTGATGATACAGGCGAGACGGAGAAAGCGGGGAAATACCCTTGTGGAGTATGATATGCAGGTGTTGGTGCAAACTCAATAAGGTGCAATAAGTGTTTGGTTTGGTTTTATTTCCGTATAATAAAATCATATACAATTACATATGAAATACAAACATATATCTAGATTAAAAATACGGCTGGTAGCCCATTTCAGCTGCAACTAATTATGTTGCTGCAGGTCTTCCACGGGGCCAGTTAATTAAACTACATAAATTTACATAACAAAACAATATAACATCATGAAATGTAACAATATGATGAACTACAGAAATACTTTAAAGAAAAAAAAATATCTAAAATTACATACACAACATATAAAGGTACAACAAAAGTGGAAATTATAGTGTGCTTAGTTTAGACTTAACGGTGGTAAAAGCAGGTAGTTGACGCAATTCAGAGGGTACATTATTTTGCTCGGATGAAGCTCTGTACACGAGAGTTCTTTTACAGTAATTAATATTTCGCTTAGGTAATGAAAGGCTATTTTGGTTACGGAGGGAATATGGCGTGTATTTAAAATGAAATATTTCTTTCAAATATTCGGGGGTCATATGGTTTAATATTTTGTATGTTAATAGTAAAAGATGGATTTTACGTCTTTCAGGTAACATTTGTCATCCAAGACAGAAATGAATTTGACTGATAGAAGTATGAGAATATGGGTTGATTTTGAGTATTATTCTGCATGCCCTATTTTCGATTTTTTGAAGTTGTGTCAAACAATTTTTGCTGGCAGATTGCCAAATTACATCTCCGTAATCAAAATGAGGTAATATAATTGAATTATAGATTAATTTCGATTCGGACATATTTACATATTTTCTTAGTCTACACAAATAGCTCACCATTTTAATGAGCTTTTTACGCATGTGGTCAATTTGAACATCCCTTTTTAATTTATCATCCACATGTATACCCAGATATTTAAAACTTTTTACTAGAGACAATTGCTGTTCCTTAATTTTGATACTCAAAAGTGATTCTTTCTTAAGCATGTTTTGTGATCCTGCTAACATACAAACAGTTTTGTCATAGTTTATCTTTACAAACTGGGTCAATCGTAGATGCAGTGGAATTCTGGTAGCCTGCAGGCTGCAATCAAAATATTCATCTGTAATACATGCCAGGGCATGGTGCCACAGAGAGAAAGTCGTGACATTGCGAAAGGACTTGAACACCAGGATATGAAGTTTGAAGCAGTAGATGAGTTCTGCTACCTTGGTGATATGTTGTCCTCCAAAGGAGGTGAGTCAGCAGCTGTGACAGCAAAGATTCAAAGTGCCCGGAAGAAAATTCATGAACTTTCTCCCTTCCTCACCTCAAGGGCAGTCCCACTAAAAGTAAAAGGTGAAGGTGTATGCCTGTGTGCGGAAACGCATGACCTATGGTAGCGAGACATGGGCAACAAAATCATCCAACGTGGAGCGAATGGAAAAGGCAGAGATGAGGATAATCAGATGGATGTGCAGGTTATTATTATGTGAGAGAAAGAGAAATAAAGACCTCCTCCAGTTAATGGGCCTGGTAGGGATAGGACAAGTGATGAGAAAGAGAAGGCTGAAATGGTATGAGGCATGATATGATGAGAGAACAGACCCACTGGCTCCAGAGAATACTCAATTTCACAGTGGTTGGGAGGAATCCATGTGGGAGACCCCTCAAGACATGCGGAAAACTATCAAAGAGAACATAAAATCGTCAAATATTACCTACAGTAACCCAATTGACAGGACGGCATGGAGGAGAGCCATCAAGGAAACGAATTGTCCAATCCCACAAAGTGGGAGAAACGGACATTAAACGCACTGATGTAGGGCCAAGAAAAAAAAATCATCAAGCATTCCTTCCTCTTGTTTTCACCATTTCATTCCATGGTATTTTAAATCTACCCTTAAAAATCACAAGACATAATGCAACTCACCACTTATTGATAAGAAGAAGGCGATCTGAATATTGTTGGTAGCAAAGGACGTAAATATCACACCAAGAGGAACCAAGAAGGATCCCGATACCACAATTGCTCGTCTGGTTGACTTCAGTCGATAGAGGGCGACAATTATTGGAGCTGCATGGAATGTTGAATGAATCATAGTTATATTAATGTATATAATGGTACATAATCAAATAGTTAACATGAAAAGTACACCATAAATTCAATCCTGATAAATGGTGATGACGGTGGCAGAACGAAAGTGAAAATTTAATTTGTTTTGGATGTAATCGTACTTTAAATTAATGTGTTTTACAATTGTGTAGGGATATACACCCTTTGAAATATATGTGGGGTTAATTTGTTTACATGAATTTTATGACTAACGTAATAACTTTTATACGCACCGACTGTGGCCTACAAAATTTTACCCAGAGAGTAGTGGTATGTAGGATTCCGAAATATTTGTTTTGCTTTGTTATGTGGCAAAGGCTAAAAACTTTTCGGATTCCCACAAATAGAAAATCGCAAAACGTTCGCGTACCCCGTGAAAACCTTCCTGAACTGAAAAGAACAATAATGCATCGACTTGGTCTCGAGGCAGGACTTTCCTCACCTACGAAGTCAACTCTATTTTATTTTCGGATCATTGAACCTAGCTTCGGAACAGTGCACCTTACTTCATTTTCGGACTTAAGAATCTTCGGACGAACAAACCTTCGGATCAACGAGCAGCACACGTAATGGCCCGGTTACAGTTACACGACGCACGGCCAGCGCACAAAAAAGTAGCAGTTTTTGGTAATGCGTTGTCTTGCGCTGGCTTGTAGCTGACACTCGTCGCCCACTCGTCGAGCGCGTTAGATGAACGCTTTTTGATTCGTCGTCGTGCGCAGTTGTGCGTCTGAAAATTTTGAGCATGCTCAAATATCTGCGTCGAGCACGACGCATGGATGTAAACGCCGGCAGAGCGCCAGATATGCGCAGAGGGCGCAGCACCAGCGCCAGACGTTCGCAGAGCGCGCAGCGCCAGCGCCAGACACACGCAGACCACGCGTTAAGCATTCGTGACATGAGCGTAGGTCCAAGCTTTGCGAATGCATTGCAAACAATCGAACCGTCAATGTGAGGGGTAACCACTTTTGTTCGCAGGTTGTGCGCTGTGCCTGCGCAGGTCATTCGTGTAGACAGCCAGAGCAAGCCGTGTATTAGTTGGATGCTTTAATATGTGCGCAGTGTATGCGCTGTGAAAGCGCTGTGAAAGCGCTGTGGAGGCGCTGTGGGAGCGCTGTGGGAGCGCCCTACACACGCATTACCTTCTCCAAAATCATCAGAAAGTTCGACGCACAACGACGCACAGAGCTTATTTTCTATCTTTTTTGTGTGCTGGCCGTGCGTCGTGTAGCTGTGACCGGGCCATTATATATTATATAAATAGTGTACAATCTATCGCGTAATATACTGGATTATCAGTACGACAAATACTAAAGTATCTCGAGTGCAGATTTGTTTCTCCGAGGCCGCAGGCCGAGGTGAAATAGAGCTGCACGAGGGATAATTTAGTATTTGGAGTTCATATAGTCCAGTAATGTTGCAAGATGGAGCGTTCACTATTTATTATAGTAAATAGACCCCTAGATCTTTGCCCTTGCCTAATCTAGTTTTATCTTTGCAATTTTTGTGGTGCAAATTTAGCTATTGTGACGTATTTTGTTGCTTCGCGTATCCATTGTTATGAGCTATAGTGCACAACATTTTACTGTCATTGCGCGCAAGCGCAACAAGTCAATCGATAGAATCGATACTCTCCCCATTCATTTAACACAGGCTTTACCCTCCAAAAACCGAAAGTTATATTGTACATATGTACAATATAACAAATTGAAAGTAGGTCACGTGGTACTGCTCTAGCCAATTGTAACGCGTATTTTTCTACCACTATTTACGATATATATATATATATATATATGGTTGAATGCAAAAATGTCATTTTTTGAAGTTCACAGGCCTAAAATCACAAGTTTGATTCAATGATATCGGACCAATTTTTAGATTTGAAACATTTCACGCATCAGAATGTACGCAAAACATGCTTCCAAATATACGGAAAGGACATTTGCGTAAAATTTCACGGTTGAGTGAGCAAGCAGCAAAAAATGCCAAAACTGCGATTGTTACTTCTTTTTCATGGTAAAATTGATAAAATATGGGATTCATGTCTAGGAAGAGTGTTTTTAACTTTTGCAAAAACTTTAAATCACTTCACGGTTGAATGAACACCATAAAATACCATGTGAAAAACACTAAGTAAGTATTCTTTCCATTTTGTACACTAAAAATCATGTGAATATCTGTTTTCGTATTATTTTTATGACCGGTGCACGTGTGTACATGATTCTATTGCATTTATGTAAAAATTCATGCTTCAGTGAGCACGTGGCACTGGAAAACCTGTTTTTTGATTTAGAGACCAAAATTAAATTGCTTACTTTGCTTAACAATAACAATTCGTTTGAAAGTATTCATTTAATTTCATTTTCGCAAAAATCCCGATATCTTTTATGCTTCAGTGAACACAAGATATGAGAAAAACATGAAAAAAGGGAGAAAGTTTGCGGCCCTGGCACGGCCTTATGGCACGTCCGATTCTTAATTTGACCTAAGTTCCTGTTAGTTAATGACCTCTTAAAGATTCTCTCTAAGTTTCAAGAATTAACTCACAGTATAACGAACAAAAAATTGACAATGAAAATGGGCAATATATGACTTTTGCTATTGATTTCCCCCCATTGACTTTATGTATAGAGTTTAACTCTTAACGTGCCATATTAAATTTTGGCAAAAAAAAAGTAGACTTTGTTTTTAAATCTTTTAGAATAGAATGAAATAGTCTTGCTCGGCATAAATGACTGGAAATCGATCCACAGACACAATACAATCAGCTGTGCTGTTTTGCAAAGCCTATACTGCCAGCATTAAAGAGAAAATGAATTATTACGATTGTATAGATAATAAGTACAATTGCACGAAAACGTGTCCGTGGCACGCTAATGGTTAAACAAAAAGTGGACAAAAGTCAAATATTGCCCATTTTCATTGTCAATTTTTTGTTTGTTATACAGTGAGTTAATTCTTGAAACTTGGAGAGAATCTTTAAGAGGTCATTAACTAACAGGAACGTAGGTCAAATTGAGAATCGGACGTGCCATAAGGCCGTGCCAGGGCCGCAAACTTTCTTCTTTTTTTCATGTTTTTCTCATATCTTGTGTTCACTGAAGCATAAAAAATAGGGATTTTTGCAAAAATGAAATTAAATGAATATTTTCAAACGAATTGTTATGGTTAAGCAAAGTAAGCAATTTAATTTTGGTCTCTAAATCAAAAAACATGTTTTCCAGTGCCACGTGCTCACTGAAGCATGAATTTTTAAATAAATGGAATAGGATCATGTACACACGTGCACCGGTCATAAAAATAATACATAAACAGATATTCACATGATTTTTAGTGTACAAAATGGAAAGAATACTTACTTAGTGTTTTTCACATGGTATTTTATGGTGTTCATTCAACCGTGAATTGATTTAAATTTTGTGTAAAAGTTAAAAACACTCTTCCTAGACATGAATCCCATCATATTTTATCAATTTTACCATGAAAAGAAGTAACAATCGCAGTTTTGGCATTTTTTGCTGCATGCTCACTCAACCGTGAAATTTTACGCAAATGTCCTTTCCGTATGTTTGGAAGCACGTTTTGTGTACATTCTGATGCGTGAAATGTTTAAAATCTAAAAATTGGTCCGATATCATTGAATCAAAGTTGTGATTTGAGGCTTGTGAACTTCCACAAATGACATTTTTGCATTCAACCATTGCTCACTGAAGCATGACTTCGTGATTTTTCCTAAAATTCGCTCCCCTGGTAGCTAATTAAATTCCTTACATGAATATATAATTAGATTTTTTTAACTCCTCCTAATTAAAAAATTGATATTTGAAATAGGGGGAACTTTCTTTTTGTGTTGTGTTTATATATATATATATATATATATATATATATATATATATATATATATATATATATATATATATATATATATATATACAGTGCTCCCAAAAAGAACTATACACTTTTGAAAAGGCTGCCAAATGAAAAATATTTGATTTTAGGTAATGAAATTTACATGTATGGAAAGCTCATTATCCCAACTGTCATATGACACCAAAAAGTCTGAAAATAAGTCATGCATGAATGAGCAGCGTTCACTTTTGTAAAGGGTATGGAAATTAGGGTGCGCAGGAATTGCCCTACCAATTAGTATGAGGAAAGTCATTTGGAGCTTATGGAATTGAGGACGATATGCAGAATTACTGATCAATTATGATGAGTTGGGGTTTGCTAAGTGAAATTTGTGGAATTGGGGATTACGATTTCATGCATGAGTGAACAGGAATATGTATTTCCTATTATAGCATTGTACATGTAACTTTCCAAGTTGTATTCAGTGGTGTGTTAGTGGTGAGAGAAAATTAGAATTTACGAGTGATATGGTCTTTCTTCAGTTTGGCAAAAAAAAAAAGAAGAGATAAATCCTTCAATCTAAAGAACAGTGTCCTGATTTAACAAATGACATTCACATAGAACTGCTATGGGGGATTATCAGAGCCGGTAGCACTGGGAATCTATTCAGAATAGGAGGTATCCCGGTGGGGACATTTTTTATTAAGATCCTGGATGAAAACTTGCAGAAATATGCTTTCTAATGGTACCTGGGACAGCACTGGACATATCAACAGGATGAAGTTCAGAAGCATAAGACCAAGTTAGTCAAGAAGTAGTTCAAGGACAATCATAATGAATGATCTGGAGAGGAAAATTCGATAACCTGACAAGAATCCCTTGAGAAATATGTCTGGGAAGTTGAAGACTCACAAATGGCCCAAAGACCATGTAACCTCACGCAGCCTGGACGTTCTCCAGAGGACGCATCGGTCAAAACCCACGGAAGACATGAATGATGGTTCTGAACGTTCGCAAGAACTATTTTAGGTGGAAATTTAAATAAATAATTATAATCGAGATGATTAGATAAGAAATTTGATTTGGCACCCCTATAGAGTATGAATAATTATGAACATGGCGTTTTTATTAAATCGTTCAGCAAAATACCCCTAGAATACCAAATTTCTCAAAATTTCAAATTTTCCTAATTGTTCAATTGTTAGTAACAAACTTATCAACAGAAAGTTTGACGGGGCTTCGTCATGGTTCAGTGACTTTTCGAATACGTAATTTGAATAAAGATCATGTTACTTAGAGACTAGTTGAAGCTATGTGCAAAGTTTCATTAAATAATTCACAGTCAAATGGACAAAAACTGACAATTAGAATATGCCAATTTCACTTTTGTTAAACTTTTGCGAAACCTCTGTACATAGTGTTAATGGAGGAGGAAATCAATACCTGACAAATGTGAAATTCGGCCAATTTCATTGATGATTATTGTTAATTCTACTGTGAGTTATGTCACGAAACTTGGCATACAGCTTCAACTGACCTCGAACTAACATGATCTTGATTCAAATTACGTACTCAAAAAGTCACTGATCCATGACGAAGCCCGAAACTTTCTTCTCATTTCCATGATTTTCTTGTATCTTGTGCCCACTGAGGCGTGAAACATCGGGATTTTTGTGTAAATAAAATCAAATGTACTCCCCAAAAAGATTTGTTATATTCAATCAAAATAAGAATTTGAATTTTAGTCCATACGTGAGAAAAGGGCTTTTCCAGTCTCACGTGCCTACTGAAGCATGAATTTGTAAATAAATGCCATAGGATCATTGACACGTGCCCAAATAATATAAATACAACCCAAAAACGTTATTGAGATGCTTTCTAGTGCATAAAATTACTGCAGTGCATTTTCGTAATTCAAAATGGCCTATTTTTTGGTTGTTTGATGGGTTCATTCAACCGTGAATGAATGGATATTGGTTGCATACACTTCCAAAACAGGAATTCCCTCATATTTGTTCGATTATACCATGGCAAAGAAGTAAAAATAGCAGTTTGGGCAATTTTTGCTGCCAGCTCACTCAACCGTAAAATTTGATGCAAATTTCGTTTCCGTATGTTAGGAAGCACGTTTTGCATACATTCTGACGTGTAAAATGTTTAAAATCTGAAAATGGGTCCGTTATCATTGAATCAAAGTTGCCATTTTAGGCTTGCGAACTTCAAAAAATGACATTTTTGCATTTAACCATTGCTCACTGAAGCATGACTTGATGATTTTTTCCTAAAATTCGCTCCCGTTGTTGCTAAATAAATTCCCTACATAAACATAAAATTAGATTTTTAAAATTCCTCCTGGTTCAAAAATTATTGATATCTGAAATAGGGGCAACTTTCTTTTTGTGTTGTGTTTATATATATATATATATATATATATATATATATATATATATATATATATATTTATATTAAACGTTACTATTTTTTAGTTTGTTCCAACCAGTTTTTAAAATTTCCCCCATAAATTAAGCCTCTTTTTCTCAAGAGAATACATTTTCACATGTAGATCATCCTTGAAAAAGTAACTTGAAATTAACATGGCGAATTCTAAATAGAATTAAGGCCAACGGATTCATCTCATTTTATTTGTAAAATCTCACGGTTTAAATTTGATAACTGGAACGTCATTATCAGCGGGTCCTTAGCGCATTAATTCTTCTTTCTTCCTTTCTTCTTTTCTCCTGTTCTCTCCTCCATTCCTCCTTCTTCCTCTCTTGGTTCTCCCCCTCAATCAAATTTATTTGTCACCCTTGACGGTGATAAATATATGCCACAATATATATACATTTTTCATCCTACTTAAACCCAAAATGAGTTGAAAAGCTGAAAAAAAAAATCACCACCCTGGGAACAAATAATTTGGAATTGCTCATTCACTTCACAGAGGGTCTTTAACAGAGCGATGCACAATGGAGTACCAGCAATTTTTAAACGGGTCATAAGGCGAATAAAAAAAGTTATAGCGATACCTGTTTTAAGTTCTCCAACTTTGATCATGGATATCTGCACTGTAAATTACAATAAATCCTGAACGCCTGTAGAAAAGGGCCAATCGATTTTCTGGGACTCCTAACGATTTTTTTTTTATAGATATTTATTTCACTTGCATTTGAATGGTAACGATCTAAATCCAAATCCAAATATTGATCGGTCCCTATCTACAATCGTTCAGGATTCATTTTAAATACACTGTTCGTCATAAAGGTGGAATATTTTTTTTCTGGCTCAAGCGACATTATGTTGCTCCGTTATTAATTTCTTGAATGTGTTTGTCACCGCTTTCACTTTCTGGGATCCTGGGTATATTTTGGACGTTCCCTCAACCCTTCCCGGGGATTTTTCTTCAAAAAAGTTTGTCACCCCCAGATGATGGCCATTTTCGCAATTTTTTCTTATGTTTGGGGCCCCTTTTTGTTCACGCGACCCACAAGCCCCCCTCAGTCCTAACCCAAGGAAACACGTCTGAGGTGGAGATATGTTATTGTTCTTTAAATTAAATCTAGATGTATGGTTACAGGCTCGACTCTATTGTCTAGGGGAGGGGTAAAAAAAAACTTTGTTTGGGGTTCAACATTCATTTTATTCATTTTTACACCATGGAAATTTCTATCTTCCATAAATTGTATTGTAAAATCTCAACCAAACATAAATCAAAATAAAATATAATCAATAATGACTATTTACTGCCTTGTCATCAAGGCTAAACAAAATTTAACGGGAAAATGATGATATTTAAGGGCTAAAGGTTGTTTTTATTTCTTTTGTTTTCAGCATAAAGATGGAATAAAATATTCCGAATTTTCACCAATCTCGTTTTTTACTTCAACCCCTCCCCTAGACAATAGACCTAAGCCTGTCCCCAGAAATAAAGATTTAACTTAAAGAACAATATAAAACAGCACACTTCAGTCGCGTTTCCGGGGGATAGGACTGAGGGGGGCTTGATCGGCCGGGAAAACAAAAAGGGGCCCCAAAATGAGAAAAAATGACGAAAATGGGCATCATGGGGGTTGACAAAACTTTTTTTGGAAAAAGATCCACGTGAAGGGTTGGGAGAATGTCCAAGATATAGCCAGGGTCCCGAAAAGTAAAAGCAGGGACAAACATATTCAAGATATTAAAGACAAAACAAAATCATGTCGCTATAGCGGCAAAAAAATATTCCACCTTTATGACGGACAGTGTACATGTAATCTAAAAACTTTAAATATGATATTGGTTAATGGTTAATGGATAAAGTAACGATTAATCTATGATGCGCATCATAAAGTAGAAATATTCCAATGCGATTAAAATAAATAGATAAATAAATAAATAAATAAATAAATAAATAATAACATACTTAATATGCAAAATACATTACTACATACTGATGAGCAACAAAGCAATCATGGAAATAATAACATTACTTTCCACCAGATTTAAATAATTGTCAAAGTGAGTTTTCGAGAGGAAACTGGTTTGGGCCCTAATCCTAATTTACAAATTCACCATGGAACAATTAGTTTTGGAAAATGTGAGATAGAGACTTAATATACAAATATTATTGATTACATTTGAGAAGTATCCTGAAGTTCAATATTCTAAGATAATGTGATGGAGCCTGAGACGACTGGCAAGCAGCAGGGTGACCTACCTGGAAAGCAGCTGAAGGCTGTAAAAATGCCCAATGCTACACCTATCTCAGTAGAGGTGGTACCAAGGCTCTCTGAGATGTTCTCAAGATAAAGTCCCATGTATTGAGTGGTTCCAACCTGCGAGCATGCCATCACAAATAGCAAAAGAACTGTCGAGAAGCTCGGAGGGATGTTTAGCTTCCGGCACGCCATACTTTGCCTCTCCCCTGCGAGGGAATAGCGAGAAAAAGTTAATGAAGTGAGGGTATATTCAACGAAAGATCATATTCAAAGATGTAAACGCACTACCATTAATTTGTAACAGCATTCTGAATTTTGCAGAGGTAACTTTGGTGGCGCCTTCTTGAAAGTCTTGTAAGTCATAGCCCGCATTTTTTTTTTCCCTCCGAAAATGGAGGAGTAAACATCAACAAGACGAAGTTATGCATATCCACCACACCAATAGAACGTGAAGGATGTTAAAGGGAAACCCCTCCCTGTTATAGAATTTGCTTATTGTGCTAGCTTTATTTATCATCATTGTTTAAACACATTTTGATATGGAGGATTTCATTCTCATATCTAGTCTAGAAAGAAACAATCAAGATAATTTTGTAAAAAATAAATTATCTCCTTCGAATACCAAAAGGCTATCATTTTCTTGAGAAACTGACGTACCGAAATGAACAATAGATCAGATGGCAAACATTTCAAAATTTATTAGCATTTATTCCTTGTCGTCAACACTGGTCAATAACGGTGAACTATATTTGCATGCACATGCATAGAGACATTGTACATCAATGGTAAAAATACAGTCTTTATTATCTAATGAAACTCGAGTATTAATTTTTTAAATTTAAACTCAAATTAATTGCATTAGTCTAAAAGAAATAATTACGAAAGAACCTTGTCGTATATATATATATATATGCATTCACTTTAATGCCTTATTTTTCCCAGAAATAGTATTTTGAGTAGTTGAAAATTGACAATGTACTTTTTTATAAAAAGATTTCTTCTGAAAATTTAAAAATGGTAGCCCCAATGTAGCAGTTACTGGCCATATATTTTGGCAAAATTCTCTCTCAAACATTTATGAGTAAATTCTTGCAGGAAAAAAAATCTGAAAAAACAGTTAAAGTTGCAGAAGAGTTACATTTTACTAAGAGATGGATTGCCCTTTAACTACCACCTAACCTACAAGCGAAAAAATATACATTTAAAATCAATGGACTTTGGAATAAAGAGTACGAACTCGAATTGATAATAGAAATAATAATAATAATAATAATAATAGGCTATTCGGGTCGGTGATTCTTGATACAAGGCAAAGAAAATATCAGAAAATAGCCTTCTTCGTAAATTTCAAAGGATTGTAGATGTATTATATATTGAAAAAAAGAAGCACGCTACTAGATTTATGCCACGTTATGTTTATGCTCAACGGTCATCGCAGGGTGACCTTAACAGTGCAGAAACCAGGTCAAAATTTTGGCCTAGTGTGCGATCGGGCATGCACAAGAATAGATCATAGTATCCATTTCATCTCTCGATCACTCGATCCGAGGTTATCGTATGATCGTCGAGGACTCCATGATTTCGTTTAGCACTGAGTTAAAGGAACCAATACCCAAGGAAATAATCACTATCATAGGAAAGAGCATAATGAGAGGAGCAATTTAAAAAAGTTTCATCAAAATCGGTTATAAAATATGAGAGTTATGGAAGTTTGAAAAGTCTCGTTTTACTTCTATGGGGATCCTCAAATTGGCAACATTGGCTTCAAAATGGCCGATTTTATGGACAACTCTCCATTGGTTTTGTACACAAATTTTCAGATTTTCCCCATTTTCTTTCAAAATATGACTTACCTCATTCTGAGCTCAAATATGTGTGGGAAATATATTTTTCCATGACATATTTTGAGCTCAGGAGTAAATAAGACATATTTTGAAAGAAAATGGGGAAAATCTGAAAATTTGCGTACAAAACCAATGGAGAGTTTGCATAAAATCGGCCATTTTGAAGCCGATGTTGCCAGTTGGAGGATCCCCTAAGAGGTAAAACGAGACTTTTCAAACTTCCATAATTTCTTATTTTATAACCGATTTTGATGAACCTTTTTTAAATGGCTCCTCTTATTGTGCTCTTTCTTATAAAAATTATTATTTCCTTGGGTATTGGTCCCCCTTAAACAAAGCTTTTTTCTCAAACACATCGTAGATTGGATGGTATGATCAGCGCAGGGTCATCGCGCAAAACAAAATTGCGAGGGTACGACGTTTCTAAAATCGCACAAAAACTCACCCTTGGGGGTTGGTGCGATAAAAGTAATAAGATGAGCTTATGCATGCTTATGCTGGACTATCAGAGGTCGCCCTACGATGATCGTACACCAAAACACCGCTTGAAAAGATGTCTCCGAAAAAAATAAGAAATCTCATAGATGAGATGAACATGATTTCCCCCGCGATTTGTTTGTCTTTTTTTTAAACCTGATTTAACAGTTTTTAAGAGGTAGGGGGTTCAGCTCACAGTTATGGAGTTGAAACAAACGGCCAAACACCTAATAGTTATTATTATATCCGTCATGGTAAGAATCTTAATAGGTGATTGGTCTAAACCCGTCATGTGACCAAAGGTAGTTCCAACCAACGTCATGAATTGTGCAAAAATGCACTAATCCTGACATCTGACGTCACAAGCCGGGAATATCCCTTGAGCCGTGGATAGTACCTGCGAATAGCCACGGCTCGATCAAGCGATAGTGGCCTATCGAATGATTGAACTAGCTGAGAGCAAAGCCCCATTGCAATTGAACAAAAGCCGGCGCCCCCCCCCCCCTCCGGCAGTTCCGGAGCCATGCTATTAAAAACATGCATCGTGTGCGCGTGCGCCCTTACAAAAATGTCGTGTGGTACCACGCAACGGTACCATAACAAAATACCACAGGATTTTCCTATGGTTTTTGGCACAAATACCACACAAAATACCATACAGAAGTACCAGACAAGCCAAAATACCATAGGATTTCCTATGGATTTTTTGGCACAAATACCATACAGCCAAAATACCATAGGATTTCCTATGGTTTTTTGGCACAAATACACACAACAAATACCATACAGAAGTACCATAGACAGCCAAAATACCATAGGATTTCCTATGGTTTTTTGGCACAAATACCACACAAAATACCATACAGCCAAAATACCATAGGGTTTCTTTTATGGTATTTCGGCACAAATACCACAGGATTTCCTATGGTATTTTAGCACAAGCACCACAAAAAATACCATACAGGAGTACCATACAGCAAAAATACCTAATAGCATTATCCCAAACTAGTACCACACATCAATACCGCACACAGTTACCAGGATTATGACATACCGTTACGACCGGAACACCACACGCCGTTAATTCAGGGATACCACACGCCGTTACCACAGGACTGCCGCTAGACACCCAATGATACCATACTCTGGTATATATACCACTATTTAGCAAATATATTTTGGATCACAGTTAGTTATTTTCTATATCTCTCGATAATAATGCAAATGTCAACTATCGCTCTTGATGTTACTTTGTGTTTAGGAAATATATTTCCCTAAAAGAAAAAATATTAATATGCAGGCAATTACTAGTTAATGACGTAAGCTTCACAAAATACTGATTTGTGCATACAAAAACATTGTATGCAAATGAGCTAATTACCATAGTACCACACGAAGTACCACAGGAATACCATACGACTACCAAACTTCAGCAGTAAACTGCCATAAATCCAATTTCACTAATGCCCGTTGGTTTCATCCCTGTTGGATGTTTATCTAATTAATTCCCATTTCGTCTAATCAAGTCGACTTGGTCAAACACCACTTAGTCAATTCCTGTAAGAAACTATCCCTTAGAATAAAAAAAAATGCCAATGTTTCATTGATCTTCGTCTTCTCACACAGTTGGTTATTCTGGACTTCTCCAAGGCCTTGAATACGATAATCACGAATTTAACTATTTTTTCTTAATTATAAACTTATATAAAATATTAGTGTCGTGGAAAAGCCATGTATGGTTCAGGAGCTACCTTTGTAACAGAAACAATGTATTTAATGAGCAGGCATCTGATTTTAAATATTTTCTTGTGTGTTCCGTAATGGAGCTTTTAGGCCCACTATTGGTTTATTTTTTATGTAAATGATTTCATAAATCAATCCAATGCTCCGTCATTTCATTTTATTTGCAGATGATACTAATTTTTTTTTTTTAAATAATGTGATTCAAATAGGCTTGTCGATGTAATTAACGCAGAGTGCGAAACATATTGAATGGATAAGAGCTAATAAATTTGGCACTGAATCTTCTGAGACTAATAATACATATTGTTTATATGACCCTTAGCATCATTACCCATGACATTTTTTCTTGACAGCCCCCTCTTAGAAAGTTTCTCACACAAAATTAGGGTTTGGTGGATTAGTAAACTTTCTGAAACTGCACATTGAAATATTTGTTAAAACTATTCTTGCATGTTGGTATCAATTAAGACTATTCACATCGATCTTTGCTTATGCTTATTCTTCTTCATTTACCAATAAGATTTGGACATTTTTTGCTGGGGAAACACGCTTTAAACATTGTGGGAAAATCTTATTATAAAAGAAAAGTCATTCGTATCATCTGTAATGCTCCTTTTCTTGCCCACACGGACCCGCTTTCCTTTGAACATAATATACTAACAAAAATTTAATGATCTTTACTTATTTACCTCGGTGAATTTTATGTATAATTCAGTTGTGGTACTCTTCATTTGCGTTTCACCGATATGTTTAAACGAAATCGTACAGTTCATAAATATCCCACACCGAGACAGTCTAAGAATTTCATTTATTCCTTTTGAGAACTTTTTTTCGCACAAAATACATTTGTCACATTCAAACTAAGGGGCATTTAGTTGAAATTTTAATGTGGCGCTTGTGCCTTGAAATGCAAATTAGAATCTTGGAATTTACACAAAGGCTTTTACAATACAAACCAATTATTTTAATTCAAACATTATGTAACCAGTTTTCTTGCTGAATAATTGATCAAAACAGAATTTGCACATATGGGACATGGTGCTTAATGCCTTCTTATTCTTATATTTAGTCACTTTTTTCAGATTTTGTTTTTGTTTTTTGTTTTTGCTATATAAAGTAATTGATCATGGACTATTCTAACAAGACATTACGCACACAGGTAATTTTTGATCTAGTTATTTTATTGAATTGTTGCATTAAGGCACTCAGTTTTGTGTCTTGTCACTCACGACATATAGAGGTGGACCATTTTCCACAGAGAGGGAATATTGATTAAGGACAAAAAAGTCAGAGAGTACCCTTTGATGTACATATACCAGCCTTTGGTACCCTAGAGATCTACTTGGGCACAAATCCAACCATAAACCAGATGGTCAGTAAACCATGTTTGTTTTTGTTTTGTTTTTGTCTTTGTTTGTTTTGTCGTGCACTCAACGCACTGTTTTTATTCCTAATTTCCAGGACCCATTGTAAAATTCAAATCCAACTGGTAATGACACATGCCATTCCTACATTCACATAATTATTGGTATCATGATTCATTCATAACCTACAAGTGCAAAAGATATGTGCCCTCCTATTATTCCAAATGTCGTTCCTCACGTTTGAAATATTGACATTTATTTTTCAAGGTCCAAATTTTGGAATACCAAACCCGTTGATTATGAAAACTCCCTTCTCTGATGGGTTTTAAGTTGGAAATCTTTTAAAAAAAATATTTACTGGCCCCGTACAAAACCTTTTTCCGGGTATTTTTGACTGACGCATGGCAGATTATTCGTTATTTTCCTCATTGTTATTATGTCATTATTGATTGAGATTTTTGTATTATCATAAAGAAATCTCCACCCACTCGTTTAATCCTCTCAACTGTTTTCTTCTCTTAGCAAATTTGATTTTGCGCGCAACCTCATTTCTGTTCGTTATCACTTCTGAGGTATTTCTTTCATCCACATGCGAACGTTTCTCGTATTGTCTCGATTCTCTTCTCACACTTTTTTTTCGCGAACATGTATTATTATTTGTTGTTGTTGTCTTTGTGGTGTTGTCTCTGTTGCCATTATCCTATTTTCATTTATGTAAATATCGTTATGAATACTAAATATAATCGAGGGAGTCCACGACTTACAGCATAGCTCTCAGTGGACCTCTTCAATTCGACTTAAAAAGCGACAATAATTGATTATTTTAATCTGCAATGTTTCTTTTCATTTAAACATGCTATTCTTATATATTCATTATTTTACATTGCATGTTATTACTTTGATTGTTTATTCGTATTGAATTTCTATGGAAACTGCCATTCTTTTGTTGAATGAGAAAAATAATTGAATTTGAACTAGTCAATATACAATGATATACCGGCCTAAATTTCATGGGTTTTTCTTCTCTGCAACTCCGACATCTGAACATTGCCTTTGTCAGGGCCAAAGGTTGTAGCCGGTCCACACGTTAATTTATTCCTTTTATCTATATACGTATTCTATACAGGGCAACTACAAAGTATAGCTCGTATGCACTTGCTATTACTTAAGTAGTTATTCAAAAGTCCTTGTTGCTCTTTAAAGCTGCGTTATAGTTGTGAAAATCTATTTAATCGTTCTCATTGTGCATATTTGAGCATCTTAAGATTCTCATCTTTCGAGTGATAAATATTATGTTTGATTCATATTTTGTTTTACATTTTATTCCAACCAAATTGTAAATTTGAATAATTACTTCTTCTTTTTTTTTTTTTTTTTGTTTTTTTTTTTTATTTTTTAGATTACCAAATCTTTATCGGACTCTAAAGAACGGGCAAACCACGTTTGAGAACTACTTAGTGTGACAATGACATTAAAGCTGGGTATAAGTGTTGGAGAAGGAAAAAATTTAATTTGGATTCACAGTTAAGATCAGTAATATGAAAGAACTGAAAATCCTATAACTATAACAAAGAAAGTTATATTACATGGAATCTCGTTTTAATGTTTTATTTCACGTTATTGTAGTATAAAAAGAAAGTCGGGGATCCGACACAATCCTTTGTGTGCACTAGGGCGTTCACATAGAAAACCAATGGGGATTCTCTTGTGTGGGTGAATTACACACAGATCGCTACGCTCCATTCATGCGGGAAGTTTCGGGGGACCGAGACAACCCAGCAAAGGTCTCAAAACCGTTACAAATTGTGTTATGGATTCAAACATTTCACTGAAATCACCGGAAAATCGTGAAAGGGAATATCAACAAATCGTCTCACACATGTCTTTAGTGCAATGTGAACAACATGAGACTATATTTAATCGCAGTTTTATGCCGATTTTTCCAGTTTAAGGCATTCCCAACAGATGACATGGACACCGCAAAAACAAGTACAGTACTCTTTAAAGTCAAGGAAATGTACTTAAATAGAATTTCTGATTTTTTTTTATTGAATTCCATGCGAATAAGAAACCTTCATTTAAAACGGAATGTACACAACAAAAAAAAAAACTCTATCTCTTATCACACTTCCTTAAAAAAGCAACACAAAGCCAAACATTATTTTCTTTTTAATAACAAATTCAATGCAAAACAAAAGAGCTTTTTCACTTATATTCCTCAAATGTAGATTATTTTCTATTTTTTCGGCTTGAATTATTTTATCTTAGCTATCATTCATTGGGACTTGAACCTTGAACCTGGAAGAAGTAATTCGTTTTCCATCTCATTTTGGAACTAAATGGGATGGGTGCATGTCACAGTCAAAGAGCCGACGTGACGTTGGAGGTTATTTAAAATAAAAAGTGGAGAGTGCAAGTAAAACATTGGCCATTCGCGTTTATAGTAGCCAAAGTCCAACAGTGGCTGGCAAAACTTCTGATGGTGGTGAAGGCAGCCGCCTGGAAAGTAATGATTGAAGGTGTGCTGATAGCTGCATAGTCTGTCCAAGATTCTCCACAGTACGAGGAATTAGAAAGAACACTTAAAGGCATCCACAGAAGCATCAGGTTGGTGAGCTTGAGGGGGGGGGGGGGGGTTGGTCTCGTCTGCCGATGAAGGGCATGGTGTGATGTTGTGGAAGTTGAATATCCACGATGATATTTTATTAGTAGAGTCAACTTGTTATAGACCAGTGGATATTTTTCGGGGACAAGTTTTTGAAAGTGGTTTTGCTTGCTTAGAGGTCACAAATCAAAATTAGCTGGGTTAGTCCCCTGCAGCCCCTTGGCAACTCTCGTAGGGTCAAAATAGGGTAAAATTTGGGCCAAAGGGTCAAAATTCCTAAAAATGCCTAGGTTGACTCAAATGAAGGTGCACTTGTTTGTCTTCTTCTACTTGAACAGAAATTAGTACCAAATTCATTTACTCTGACCTCCAGATATGGCGGGAAAAGTCAAAAGGTCAACGAACTTTCTCATGAAGGAATTATTAGAGCCTACACAAGTTAAAATTGATTTGAAACAACAATCTTTCTATTGTTTTTTGTGGCTATTGATTTTTTATGATTAAGGAAACTTAATCAAGACTATTCTACATGAAAAAAAAAAATCATATTCAGTAGATATAAGGCGCAAACTAAGGTCCAATTTTTTTAGGGGTCAAATTAGCTAATTCGGATTCTAATATTCATACAGCGCGTAAATCAGCTCCATTTTTTCGTGGTATATTCTCAAAGCTCTGTGTAAATGATGGTTAAAACTTAAGATTTGATTTCAATCAAAACCGCGTTCAGTAAATGTAAGAGGTCTATAATATGGTCAAAGGGTCAAACGATCAAGTCAAAATGTTACAATTGACCTATAAGAGATATTGTGCTGCAATTTATGCACACTTCAACCACTTGAGCTATGAACTCAAATTTGAAAGTATATGACTATCATACGAAATGATCTAATTTGAGTCTATAGAATGTAGGTGAAGGTCAAGGGTCACATGGTCAAGTTATAGGTTTTTGTTGTTGTTTTTACGCGTGCTCTCATTTATAATATGAATAATTACGTTTCACAATAACCTCACCTCATATTGCATTATTTTTAAAAAAAGCTTGAGATTACAGTGTTTCCTAAAAAAGGGATAACCGAAGTTCCAAAGTTGGCCTCTGTGCACCTGATATTGACCTTACATTTTAAAATTGCCAAAATTTAATCCACTCCTATTTTTTTTTTTTTTTTTTTTTTTTAGTGATACCCCTTCTACCATTCATGGTGAAAGTTTCACATTCAAATGAGTTCTGGAGATAACACAATGAGTCAAAATATTGCTTATTTTCAAAAGTAACCGTATGGCCCTTGACCGTCATTTCTTCCAAAATTGTATGAGATTGGCCTTTAAATGATGATACATGTTCATCATCAAGATTGAACTTAATATACAGTGTATTTCCCAGAACTGATTGAGATATGAACTTCTCATGACAGTAGAGGGTATTATGTTTGAAAAAAAAATAGGATGTGATTAGTTTTGGCAAATTTAGATTAAATTGTCAAGGGTTCCCACCATTTTTACCATCATTATTTTTGAAGAACTGTTGTATTGGTAAAATGTTAAAGTTGACATAGGTTTATGTCTGAAATTACTTGTTTTTTTTTATATTTATTTATTATTTTTTTTTTACTTAGGGTTTTAGACATCTGAATGATGCCCACATTAGAATTGTGCATTGTTGATTATTCGTCTTTAATCACAATCTATGTTCTGACTTTTTAACTTGGACAATGTTAATAATTGTCTTGTAGTTTTTTAACTAATTTTGTATAGTTTTTATAAAAACTGATACATACGCCGTTAAATAGCTGCCAAAATAGTCAGGCATCACCCTCCAAAATTCAGGTCATTATTATCACCCTATATCGTGATATTGTCATTAAGGTTGAGATCAAAAGCGTCGGAGTTATCAGTACTTGATTGTGGTACATTAGACCTTTATCTCAATTCTCTCAAATCAAATATTATCATCATTCCTATATGATACATTATCATTAAATATTCTATATCCTAAACACTTCTACAATCAATGTGAGCTGTGGCATATTGCAGCATTTTAGGTCAAGTAACCATAACTGTTCGATTGACCTTTGACCATATTATGACCCCTTACATTTAACAGATGTGGTTTTTGAATTAGAAAATACAAATCTGTAGAGTAAGTTTTAACATCAATTTATAATAACTTGAGATTATACCACAAAAAATGAGCTGATTAACCCCTTTACCCATATTTTGATCCAAAATTAGCTAATTACCCGCAAATGAACTTTGTTTGCCCCTTATATCTACGAATATGATTACTTAAGAGGAATAGTCTAATTAATTTTCTTCATCATAAAAAAATACAAATAGCCACAAAAACCCCACAAAATGTTGTCAAATATTTTAGTTGTGTAGGCCTAAAGCCTTCATGGAAAGTTCGTGACCTTTTTGGACTTTTTCCCGCCATAACTCCTTTCTGGGAGGTCAGAGGTATATGATTTTTGTACAATTGTTTGTTCTGTTTTATAGAAGATGACAAAACAATTTGCTCCGTTCTTTGCTCAATCTGGGCATTAAGATATTGACCCCTATTGGCCCCAATTTGACCCTATTTGACCCCCTAAACGATGAGTTGCCGGGGGTTAGCAGGGACTAAATCCAGCTATTTTGATCAGTGACCTCTAAGCAACCCAATAACCACTTAACCTTTGTCCCCGAAAAATATCCACGGGGTGTATTAATTATTTTAATACACAAGTGACTCTACTATTGGCTCCTGTCTGGTCACTCCTTTCAGAGAATGCCACGTAATCTGGGTGTCTTCTTCGACCAGTTGTTTGAGATGGACAGATATTTCCAAGGTATGCCAAGCGGACTTACTACCAAGCTACAAAATATTCAAGCCATAAGATCGCTAACTCACTCGTTCTCAGCTGAAAGCCTTAATTCATTCCTTAATAACGTCTAGGATTTGACTTTTGCAACAGTCTACCTCCGCTGGTCTACTTCTACTAGCTCAACAGACTCCAGAGTGTAAAGAATGCTGCTGCTCGCCTAATACTGGTTACGAAGAAATTATGATCACATCCCCCATTTCTTCTGGAGGTTGCACTGTTTTGCCAGTTAGGTACAGGATCAATTTCAAAATCTTCTCCTGACTTTCAAGGCCCTGTCCATGACCTAACTCCAGATATGTGACCTCCCTAATAGAACAACGGCGGCTTACGGTTCCTGGACTTTTACGCTCGTCTGGTCCTGCATCAACCTTCAGAGTCCTATCACACACCTAAGGGGATTCCCACTCACCTCTTATCTGGTATATGTTATTCTTTGATGCCTGATATGGTGACCGTGCATTTTCGTCCATTGCTCACGCCTTTGGAACTCCGTCCCTTAATTTCTTCACTTCATGAATTGACAGCACTCGAACACTTTCAAAATCATGGCCTCAAAACTCACTTATTCTCAGCAGTATGTGTAATAATTCAATTTAATTGGAAGAGGCTGCCCCACCTTTAGAATGTTTTCAACAGAAATATGAACGCAATAATAAATGCTGTGGATCATCACCATCATCATCACTATTAGAATAGATTTTTGAAGAGCATTGTATGATTGTGCAAAAAGACGACGAGAGAGTGGAATTAAGGTCGAGATTTAAGGCGGAGTCTAGACATTAGTTGAGGATGTGGTTTTCCTGTAATCTCGATGAATGAACGCGCGGCCAGCCTTTGGTCTCTCCCAGTCAATCAACGCTGGGTGGCTGATTGTGGGGTTCCATACCTCGCCCCGTATCTAGCTGTGGTCGCACAAGTGCTTGATAGGCTCTGGTCTGATTTTCTTTGGAGCAAGGTGATTTTAAAGTCCTTCTTAGAAAGCCCAGAGTGCGACTTCTCTATTCTGATTTTTGCCTGACAATGGGAATTCCAGCGTAGATCTCGAACATAAATTATATTTAGATGTTCAAGCATTAACATTTGACTTGCATACAAAGCCAATAGTGTTACCTGCCTTCCTCTTCTATTAGAAGTCCTGGAACCAAGGGAATTCAAATATTAAACCCCTTATTTTTGCCTACAAAGAATAACATAGGCTCCACGACTATATTATGCTTGGTGGACATTTGGCGGATATGCAGCTTTAATAGGGCCTGATCCTTGCAACGTGATTATTCATGTATGATTTGACAGACTTTGATCCATTAATTCCCGAGTTGGAAAAGAAATTAACGTCCTGCAGCTGTCGACTCATCCCCTACCCACGTATGTTCGCCGCGACATTATGTGTAAGCGCCATGTTGATTCAATGGAACAATGCGCGCATGCCTGATAATGCATATTCATGATGTCGTAGTCCCACATATATACGTTTTTGTAGTATAATTGAAAGACGTCAGTCCAATTAATTCTAGCATTTTAAAAATATTACTCATGTTCACCTTACCCAAACTTCACCATGTCATCAAGAGTATCGTAGATTATACTACTAAACAAGATACAAGAAACAAAATAGACACTGCAAATGCGTGAAGAAGACAAATTTGATTACAAGTCGGCAGTCACGTAAGTTCCACGGGAACCTGTTGCAAATGTTAATTTGAGGGGAAGAAATTTCACTGAACCGGTATTGAATGAACAAAGCCATATTAGCATATTGATGATTATTCATGATGCATACATAGTCCACATATAATGGTTTTTTGTTCGATAATTAAAAGGACGTCAGACCAATAACTAAAATCCTAGATTTTAAAAAACATTGATCATGTTCACCTTACCAAATTTCACAAGAGTGTCGTAGATATACTATTAGACAAGATACAACAAACAAAATTAGACACTGCAAATGCGTGAGAAGACGAATTGGGTTAAAGGTAAGTGAAGGGCAGTTTATGGCCTTACTAACTGCTGCTGCGAGTTGACTAGCCATGAAAACATTGAGGTGGGCTTTTCGCTTTTCCAGGCTATAATTTCAAATTATGAATAAAAATTGATCAAAACTTACTTTTTTGTTCGCTTTATGTATCTTACAAAACTATGCGGATGACTTAACCTTGTTTTTCATGTGATCAAAAAGAAAAGAAATGGCACCAGAATTGCCGTTCTGTGTAATAATGAGTCCCATTCGGGTTGTCAGTTTGCAATACGCATTGCGCACATCGGCAATAGCTGTATGCTGATTTCACGGACAGACGGAGATCGGATGAAGATCTGTTAATAGGGGTGGGAAAATACAAAATTTATTCCAGTGCACGCAGTTTTTAGGGAAGTTCTGATTTCGCGACATGTTCTGGTTTATGTAAGTGGCATTTAATAACTTATATTTTTTGCTGATTTTTACCTACTCTTAGTGGTAGTAATTACCATTCAAAATTGAACTTTGATAAATTTTGACGGGTCCCTCAGAACGCTGCATTGTGGCAGCTTCCGAGGGCGCATATTTATGATCGAACCTTGCTTCATGCAGTCTATCAGCAATCGAGTCTCTGTTAAGTGTAACTTAAACCCAATTGCCTTAATTGTAATTAGATGAAAGAATTAGCAAATGCCACGAGTAAATGCGAGACTAAAACTTGTTAACTCATTAAATTTACTGAAAATGTTTAAAAAATAATATCTGCATTGGAGACAGACAAAGCGAGAAAATAATCAGCGGCTCTTGAGGGCTATTCCTATATATCTGTCATATGTCAGCGCCCACATCGTTGACCGTTGGTTGTGTAGATTACAAAACCTAGTTTACCATATTTGTCAGACTTGTCTATAGCCCATCCAGAAGATGAGGCTTACTACGTTAAAACTCTCAGCAGACCGACTTCTTTGTTATATCAAAGAGCTTCAAGCTCTTTCGGTTATACGGCAAAACATTATTGTTGTCCTTCTTTTATGCACTGCTGGAACATTCTATTGTTAGGCATTTGTAAAGCATGTCCACCACGTTTGTTGCCTCTTATTCATTGCATGTCTTCTTTATACAGAGTGAAAATTTCAATCAAAAATTAGGCTCCTTATGCCATCGCTATACTAAATCAGGCCAGCTGGGTAACTTTCGATCGAACGAAGGAGGTACCAGTATCTGAAGCAGTATCGGAACAATGGTGGGAGGAGCCCCACATTTACCAACTAAACGTTTGTCAGTGTATCTTGTGCTGCACCGGACGTAAATTCCACTTTTTTGGGGGGGGGGTGATTGACACTTTGTATAATTATGTAATACCCCCCCCCCCCCAGTATGAATAGCATTCTTTACGGGATTTACGCCAGTGTTTGCCTATATGTGTTTCCCTACAAGTGGGGTGTCCAAAGAGATTAGGCCCCTTTTACAAAAAAATAAATCTTTTTTAAAAGAAAAAATGAAAAATGTCATAATTAAGATGACTAAATTGTCTTAAGTTGGCTTTTTGAATCAGATTGAAATGATAGCATGAAAGTCTTGCGAAGATATTCATTTTCTCTTTTTTTTCTCAAGTTTTTTTCTTCTTCTTTTTTTAATAATTTATAATAAAAGGTTGAAAAAGCCAAATTGGGGAACCCATTTAAAACCATTTTTTGGGAAAGGGGGCCAAAAGATGGCTTTTGTAAAAAAAAAAAAAAAGATAGGACAAAAAAAAGAAAATTTAAAAAAGATGATTAACTTTTTTCCATTAAAAGTTATCATACACTATCGTCAAGAATGCAACATGGCAAACATGAGCAATCTGTCCAGGGACGGAGATAACCCCCATACCCGCCCTTCTATTAAGAAATTCCGAGAATGAGTGCTTGTTTGTACAGATAACCATGCACCGAAAATTTGCTGTCTGTAATCTGCTGTTTTTCACCGTTTTTATTTTGGTATCTCGTCGTTTGATCAAAACGTCACCCAGTCTGCTGTCAATACTTAAGTAGTTCTTAAATACGATCCTTGCCCATCTTTGAACAATTGTTGGATAGTTTTGTTAAATTTAAAACATTATATAGTTTCAAACTTCGCACATTTTTGGAACATGATTTTTTAGATTTTTTTCTCTCCAAGTTATAATGTTTTTATCATATTTTTAAAAACATTATAATACCAAATTTGAAAGATTTATATCTTGGGTTAATCAAAACATACACAGCTTACCGAAAGAGCAATTTTGAGAACTACCTCAGTGTAAACAATTGGCATTACTATTCTTAAAATAGCATTGCATTATGATATAATTCCCTTTAAAAAAGCATTTTGTGGGGCGTGTCCCACCTTCCATCCCCCCTTGCTCTATGATACCCATGGTTGGCCTTTGAACATGCCCACCTTTGTGCACTCCATGACAGAAAGTGTGAGACATTCTCAAAAGATTCTAAGATGCACTATAATTCTTTATTGGACCTTTTGTATTTGGAAGTCGTACGCTTGCATGAATCATGTGCACATTAACAGTTGACAATTGCAAGGACCCACTGCTGATACAAAACAGGACACCGCTGCATAAATAGTTATTATTAAAAACAACTTTGCCATCGATGGTTAACTCATCGGTAACATGGCTCAACAGCCAATCCAGAAGCAGTATTTTATGAAAGTTAACATTGATGACAAAAGTAACTGTTAAACGCGTGCTCAGGAATGTGGAGGAGTACGCTGCCATTGGTGGATGGAGAGGAGAACAGGCAAGTCTGGTAGATTTACAACAGGGGGCGTTATACCAGAATCAAGACAAGATCATTCCACAGGTCAGTAGACAAAGCTTTGCAAAAAAAAATCCTTCATGATTGTTAATTCGTTGATCTATCCACCAATCTAATTTCATAATTGTTCCAAAATCATAACGGCCTTGCACACTGAATAACGAAAAACATTCTCGGATGCCGTCATTTTTGGTTGAATAAGATACGGACCTTCATTTTCCTAGAGTGGAAAGCATATTGTCCTACATAGGCCAATTTTCTAATCTTTACAATGATTAGTTGGGAAGTGCCATTGTAATTTATTATCCAGGCCTCTATTTTCGATCTGTTGATTTGTTCAAGATGCTTTAAATTCACGTGCAGTTTCTACCGCATTGAAAGTAGCTACACGTTCTCGTGCCCATAATAACAGAATAGTTGATAACGGACAGAGTAGGAAGTCTGGCTCCATGGGATTAGCTAGGATTTAACACGCGCTCGTTCATGGTGGCTCTTCAAGAAGTTAAGTCTTAAACCTTTGTCGAAAAATCGAGTGTGAGGAACCTAATTTAATTTGTTCGTTGAACGTCGGGCACTCAAGCCACGTTGTACAAATCACTGGTGGAAAAAAAATGGATTCGACAAGAAGGGTAGAGAGAGAAAATCCGTTATAAGAAAAAAAAGTTAGAAGGTATACGGTGGTAATGAAAAAAAAATAATGTAAATGATGTTAAGAAACGCCTGAAGAAGAATCCTGTCTCCCAGAAAGTGACCATTAGAAGTGAGTTATTGGTTTAGAATATTGAAGTGTGATAGATTTTTTTACTGACATTGAAAAGTGTGGGGAAACAAGATTAGAAACAATGCGGTACATTCCAGTTAACACGCACATTCCACATCCGTCTCACAAGTTAGACGAAATATGTGAAAGAACCCGAAAAAATCCAGGCAGTGATCATCGATTCTATAGTCGGATGATTTACACTTTTCTTAAAAGAAACTTTTGAAAACATTAATCACTTTTTTAATAACTTTCAAAATTAGTAATTTTAATGATGATGATGATGTATACATACAATCACATGTATTAACCTTTGAGTGAAATCTTTCAATTGACACGGGAAAACTCTTTCATTTTGGGAAAGGATTTCATCTTTATCTTTGGATAATGATTAATTGATTTGGTGATCGATTGTTAGGTTGCTCTGCTCTAACAATGCTAAAGGCCAAATCTTAATTTTCACAAAAATTCGATGTCTAAAAATTAATTTAACGGTCACTTCTTGCCTTATAGGCACTTAATTAGTTAGGGAGTATTTCAAATTTTAAATTGATATAAAAACTCAAAATTTGATTGATGTTATAAAAAAAAACCCACCAAGCTAGGAATATAACCCAGCTGTAATTAAAATTACCCGAAACAGGCATATGTGTATCCATTATTTGGAAACCTTATTTCTTATTAGTTATAGGCCTATTGAGATTATAAACTGTCAATCTTGAATTATAGGTCGATGTCCGTTGGTATCAACGTTTCATTAAACGGGCGGGAAAACGATTTCTTAAAAATCGCCTATAGGAATTACCACTGACTGAATTCTAATAGGCGGTTATTTGATTGGATGTTTTTAGCCTGGCCTGCCTGCGGACAAAGTACGAGATATTGAAACAACATGTATTAAAGTATGAAACTAAAAATACTTGGATCCAGTGGCATTATTTTTTTAATATTGTCGGGGGAAACATCGACCAAGCATTTGGTGTTCAAGAGCAAGTTTGTTTTAAAAAGGTATGCAGAAATAATAATAACTTAGAAACCCGCGTATTATTGGGAGAAGAAAGAAATGTTAGAATGTATGAAATGATGGGTTCCTTGTGCAGTCTAAAATACACACCGCTGTAATACATTGTAGAAAAAGAAGCATGTTATTGTGGGAACATAGAAACAAGCAAGGTGTACTATTAAAACAGTTATATACGGCCACAGAGGGAGTTGGTTGGAACTATAGTACCCGAACTGACGCGAAGGAATGCGACTATTCGGTCCGTGAGGGGACTATATCGCACACGCACACGATGCATGTTTTTTAATAGTAGGGATGTCCCTAAATTTTTAAGTTATTTTTAAGTTGTTTTGCTAGGCTTATTGGATAGAGCATTTTAAAGAAAGATTTTTGGTAGTTGAATTATCATAATTGGATGTTCCATTCAAAGATATGACCCAAGAGTGTTCAGATTACCTATTGAGCTGCTTAGAACACTTTTACAGTTTCAGACAAAGGCCAGGAAATGCAATAAAAGCTCTAAGTTTATTGAGTCCTTTTGTATTTATTTATTCAACCAAATTAATACCAAACATTTTCTATGTGTGATCAACATGAAATGAGATTATAGTAACATAATTGAGGCGTATGAGTTAGATTATACAAAGTTATGCTAGTACAAAAACTGATGGTTGACAGGTATGTACCGTATGTGATCCAATATGACCACCGTGGAAAAAATACTCCATAGGCATGTTTCAATAGCAACACCCTAGACAATAGGCTATTTTCATGGTGGTGTGGCTCAGGGCTGAGTGTTGGTGAGGGTAGATTAGTAATTTTTAAAACTTAAATGGCCAGTGGTAAACGTTGTTCTTTGTTTTTTCACCCAATACATTTTTTGTTCAAAAATAGTTTCATTATAGATTATCCACTTTTCTTATCTGAATTATTCCAATCATGAGAAATTCCAGTTCATTAACACACATCCACACAAACATCATGAACACGCTGTAGTTGTTTTCATATAATTTTTTCAAACAGGAAAGTTGATCAACCTGCCTGAGGTATTTTCTAAAGGAATAACTGAACAATTAGGAATAAAAAAATGATTGAATTCCCAGCTGGCCAAATGACAATTTCGAACTGTTTATTGAATTTGCTATCCTTGCCCGCATAGTGTATTATTGAGTAGCAGTGCATGGGTTTATTGTTTGCATTGTAAATGCATGGGGTGACTACATCCATACAGTGAGTTGGAAACCGTTCTAGTGGCTTTTTGCTGTTGTGTGTTCCATCCCTATTAATAGCATGGCCCGGAAACTGCCGGGGGGGGGGGGCGCGGCTTTTTGTTCAATTGCAATGGGGTCTTTGCTCTCAGCTAGTTCGATCATTCGATATAGGCCTCTATCGCTTGATCGGGCCGTGGGCTACCTTACAAAAAAAATGTCCTGTGGTATCCTATGGTATTTCCGAATGTCCTGTGGTATCTTATGGTATTTCTGAATGTACTGTTTGGTATTCTAATGGTAATTTCTATCGGTACAATAAAATTACCATTAGAAGTACCATAGGGAAATACCACACAGGAAAGGGTACCATAAGAATACCATCAGCAGTGCTTTGGATTGGCACAAAATACCATTATGTATGGTATTTGCTGTATGGTTTTGGCACCAAATTACCATATGTATGTATTTCTGATGGTTTTTGGCAAATACGTATGTATGGTATTTTGTATGTTTTTGGCACAAATAACCATATGTTATGGATTGCTTGTATGTTTTTTCTTTTTGCACAAATACCATATGTATGGTATTTCTGTATGGTTTTTTGGCACAATCCATATGTATGGTATTTCTGTATGGTTTTAGGGGCACCAAATACCATATGTCATGGTATTGCTGTATGGTTTTTTGGCACAATACCATATGTATGGTATTTCTGTATGGTTTTGGCTTTTTTAGCACAAATACATATGTATGTATTGCTGTATGGTTTTTTTGGCACAAATACCATATGTATGGTTTCTTGCGCACAAAATACCATATGTATGCGTTTCTTGGGCACAAATACCATATGTTGGTATTGCTGTATGTTTTTTTGGCCACAAATACCATATGTATGGTATTGCTGTATGGTTTTTGGCACAAATAACCATATGTATGGTATTCTGTATGTTTATTTAGAACAAATACCATATGTATAGTATTGCCTGTATGGTTTTTTTGAGGACAAATACCATAGTATGGGTATTGGCTGTATGTTTTGGCACAAATACCATATGTATTGAGCTATTTCTGCTGTGGTTTTTTGGCACAAATATCTATGTATGGTATTGCTGTTTAATGGTTTTTTGGCCACAATTCCATTATGTATGGTATTTGCTGGTATGGTTTTTTGGCACAAATACCATATGTATGGTATTGGCTTGTTTGGTTTTTTGGACCAAATACCATATGTATGGTATTGCTGTATGGTTTTTTTTTGTCACAAATACCATATGTATGGTATTGCTGTATGTTTTTGGCACAAATACCATATGTATTGGTATTGCTGTATGGTTTTTTGGCACAAATACCATTATGTATGGTATTAGATGTTATGGTTTTTTTTGTCACAAAAATACCATATTATGGTATTGCTGTATTTTTTTAAAAAAATTCACATATACCTATGTTGGTATTGCTTGTATGTTTTTTTGGCACAAATACACAGTATTGAGCCTCTGTACAATCGCCCTACCGTGTTACAATATTGTCCCGCGTCTCCCCTACCATCAGGGGCTGCGATTTCATGTTGATGCGGTCAGGGGTGGGGGAGAACGGGACCCCGGAATGGATTAATATAGACTCGAACGGAATAAGGCTTCCTAAATAATTTGTTATACCCAAATTCGAATAGAATGATCTATTTCAATAATTTATTATGCAGAAAACTAATTGACATTTTAAGAATATTAAGGTTGGAACAATAAAAAATATTCACAAATACGACCTGAAACATAGTTAAATCGTTTAAATCATTGTATTGTTATTTGGTTTGTGGCGCAAGCGCGAGCAAAAATTTTGCTCTATAATAACATTAATCTTGTATTCACTAGATGATAATCACTAATAGAAAATACAATTCCGAAGGAGCGATGTGAATCTAATTAACCAACGTTTTTACAATACATATGTGTGTATAATCCCTTTTCTGAATTATTGGTCAGTTTTTTATAACGATACGGACCTGAAAACAAAGAATTTTAAAGAAACTTAAAAGTTTATTCCATCACATTTGGACAAGTGGGCCAAATACAAAATTTATCCAAATTATTTAGAAATAAAACAAAAAGTAAAGGCTTGAAATCAAGGGGCACGTCCCCCTGATGACGTCAATTTGTAGGGTTAAATTATACACTAAAGATCGGAATAAATAAAGCACACCAAAGAGACAGTATAATATTAGAATAATATCCAAAATTCACAATTAGAATGACCTACCTCACACATTATGCCAAAGTTACAAATAAAGCGTTGTAACAAATAAGATAAATGAATATAGGGACCTGAAGAAAGATTATTATAGTTAATATTTGCCTGGTTGTTTTTGTTTGCAAGCGAAGGGCGCGAGCCGAAAATTTTACTTTATGACCTGAAACTTGGTTCATTTTACGCACACCGTGCTCTTCGTTATTATATGTACATATTATTTTTGTTAAGCTTTAAAAATCGCAGGTGGACGATTCCCCGATACAAAAAATCGATGAGGGGGGGGGGGCGACTCGATCGTCCCCCGTCCACCCGGGACGCCGCCAATACCTACCTTGTGTAGTATTGTCACAGATTTATTTTTT
>CALNVZ010003433.1:26083888-26104932 GCA_940671915.1 Paracentrotus lividus
CATTTATTCTCTTATTTGTTACAACGCTTTATTTGTAACTTTGGCATAATGTGTGAGGTAGGTCATTCTATTGTGAATTTTGGATATTATTCTATATTATATGTCTCTTTGGTGTGCTTTATTTATTCCGATCTAGTGTATAATTAATTCCTCTCCAAATTTGACGTCAATCAGGGGGACGTGTCCCCTTGATTTTCAAAGCTTTACTTTTTGTTTTTATTTTCTAAATAATTTGGATAAATTTTGTATTTGCCCACTTGTCCAAATGTGATGGAAATAAACTTTTAAGTTTCTTTAAATTCTTTGTTTTCAGGTCCGTATCGTTATAAAAACTGACCATATTCAGAAAGGGATTACAAACATATGTATTGTAAAACGTTGGTTAATTAGATTTTCACTCGCTCTTCGGAATTGTATTTTCTATTAGTGATTATCAGCTAGTGAATACAATGATTAATGTTATTATAGAGCAAAATTTTTAGCTCGCGCTTGCGCGCTCACAAACAAATAACAATACAATGATTTAACGATTTAACTATGTCTTCAGGTCGTATTTGTGAATATGTTTTATTTGTTCCAACCTTATATTCTTAAATTGTCATTAGTTTCTGCATATAAATTATGTGAAATAGATCATTCTATTTCGAATTTTGGGTATACAAATATTTAGGAAGCCTTATTCCGTTCGAGTCTATATTAATTCCCATTCCGGGGTCTCCGTTCTCCCCCCACCCCTGACCGTCATCACATGAAATCGCAGCCTGATGGTAGGGAACCGGGACAATAATTGTAACACGGGGCGATTGTAACAGAGGTCCAATACATGTGGGTATTTGTGCCAAAAAACATACAGCAATACCATACATATGGTATATGTGAATTTTTTTTAAAAAAATACAGCAATACCTAACATATGGTATTTGTGACAAAAAACATACACAATACCATACATATGTATTTGTGCCAAAAACATACAGCATACCATACATATGGTATTTGTGCCAAAAACCATACAGCAATACCATACATATGGTATTTGTGACAAAAACCATACAGCAATACCATACATATGGTATTTGTGCAAAAAACCATACAGCAATACATACATATGGTATTTGTGCCAAAAATAAGAATACCATACATATGGTATTTTGTGCCAAAAAACCATACAGCAATACCATACATATGATATTTGTGCCAAAAAACCACACAGAAATACCATACATATGGTTATTTGTGCCAAAAAAACATACAGCCAATACCATACATATGGTATTTGTCCCAAAAAACCATACAGCAATACTATACATATGGTATTTGTTCTAATAAACATACAGAAATACCATACATATGGTATTTTGTGCCAAAACCAACAGCAATACCATACATATGGTATTTGTGCCAAAAAAAACATACAGCAATACAATACATATGGTATTTGTGCCAGAAACCATACATATGGTATTTGTGCAAGAAACCATACATATGGTATTTGTGCAAAAAACCATACAGCAATACCATACATATGGTATTTGTGCCAAAACCATACAGAAATACCATACATATGGTATTTGTGCCAAAAAACCATACAGAATACCATACATATGGTATTTGTGCCCCAAAACCATACAGAAATACCATACATATGTATTTGTGCCAAAAAACCATACAGAAATACCATACATATGGTATTTGTGCAAAAAAAACATACACAATACCAATACATATGGTATTTGTGCCAAAAAACCATCATAAATACCATACATTATGGTATTTGTGCCAAAAACCATACAGAAATACCATACATATGGTATTTGTGCCAAAAACCATACAGCAATACCATACATATGGTATTTGTGCCAATACCAAAGCACTGCTGTATGGTATTCTTATGGTACCCTTTTCCTGTGTGGTATTTCCCTATGGTACTTCTATGGTATTTTTATTGTACCATAGAAATACATAGGAATACCACAGGACATTCAGAAATACCATATGAATACCACAGGACATTCGGAAATACATAGGAATACCACAGGACATTTTTTTTGTAAGGGTAGCCACGGCTCGATCAAGCGATAGAGGCCTATCGAATGATCGAACTAGCTGAGAGCAAAGACCCCATTGCAATTGAACAAAAGCCGCGGCGCCCCCCCCCCCCTCCGGCAGTTCCGGAGCCATGCTATTAATAGGGATGGCCACACAACAGCAAAAGCCACTAGAACGGTTTCCACTTCACTGTATGGATGTAGTCACCCATGCATTTAGCAAAAAACAATAACCCATGCACTGCCTACTCAATAATACACAGGCAGAGGAATAGCAAAATTTTCAATAAAAAACAGCTTTCGAAATTGTCATTTGGCCAGTGGTAAATATCAATCATTTTTATTCCTAATTGGTCAGTTCTTCCTTAGAAAATACCTCAGCAGGTGATCAACTTTCCTGTTGAAAAAATTGATATGAAAACAACTACAGCGTGTTCAAAGTGATGTTTGTGTGTGATGTGTGTTATGACTGGAATTTCTCATGATTGGAATAGATTCAGATAAGGAAAAGTGGATATCTATAAAATGTAACTATTTTTGAACAAAAAATGTATTGGGGTGAAAAACAAAGAACAACGTTTACCACTGGCCATTTAAGTTTTAAAATTACTCTACCCTCACCAACACTCAGCCCTGAGCCACACCACAATGAAATAGCCTATTGTCTAGGGTGTTGCTATTGAAACATGCCCTATGGAGTATTTTTCCACGGTGGTCATATTGGATCACATACGGTAACATACCTGTCAAACCATCAGTTTTGTACTGCCATAACTTTTTGTATAATCTACTCATACGCCTCAATTATGTTACTATAATCTCATTTATGTTGATACACACATAGAAAATGTTTGGTATTATTTGGTTGAATAAATCAAATACAAAAGGACCATAAACTTGAGCTTTTATTGCATTTTTCTGGCTTTGTCTGAAACTTGTAAAAGTGTTCTAGCAGCTCATTGGGTAATCTGAGACACTCTTTGGGTCATATCTTTGAAATGGAACATCCATTATGATAATTCAACTACCACAATCTTTCTTTTAAAATGCTCTATCCAATAAGCCTAGCAAAAACAACTTAAAAATAACTTAAAATTTTAGTGGACATCCCTACTATTAAAAACATGCATCGTGTGCGTGTGCGATATAGTCCCCTCACGGACGCGAATAGTCGCATTCTTCGCGTCAGTTCGGGTACTATAGTTCCAACCACTCCCTCTGGTGGCCGTATATAACTGTTTATAGTACACCCACAATAACATGCTTCTTTATTCTACAATGTATTACAGCGGTGTGTATTTAGACTGCACAAGGAACCCATCATTTCATCACATTCTAACATTTCTTTCTTCTCCCACAATAATACGCGGGTTTTCTAAGTTATTATTATTTCTGCATACCTTTTTAAAACAAACTTGCTCTTGACACCCCAAATGCTTGGTCGATGTTTCCCCGACATATTAAAAAATAATGCCAACTGGATCCCAAGTATTTTAGTTCATACTTTAATAACATGTTGTTTCAATATCTCGTTACTTTGTCCGCAGGCATGGCAGGTAAAAACATCCAATCAAAATAACCGCCTATTAGAATTCAGTCAGTGGTAATTCCTATAGGCGATTTTTAAGATCGTTTTCCCCCCGTTTTAATGAAACGTTGATACCAACGACATCGACCTATAATTCAAGATTGACAGTTTAGTAATCTCAATAGGCCTATAACTAATAAGGAAATAAGGTTTTTCCAAATATGATACACATTATGCTGTTCGGTAATTTTATTACAGCTGGGTTATATTCTAGCTTGGTGGGTTTTTTTTTTATAACATCAATCAAATTTTGAGTTTTTATATCAATTAAAATTTGAAATACTCTAACTATTAAGTGCCTATAAGGCAAGCAAAGTGACCGTTAAATTAATTTTTAGACATCGAATTTTTGTGAAAATTAAGATTTGGCCTTTAGCATTGTTAGAGCAGAGCAACCTTAACAATCGATCACCAATCAATTAATCATTATCCAAGATAAAGATGAAATCCTTTCCCAAATGAAGAGTTTTCCGTGTCAATTGAAAGATTTCACTCAAAGGTTAATACATGTGATTGTGATTGTATACAATCATCATCATCATTAAAATTATCTAATTTTGAAAAGTTATTAAAAAAGTGATTAATGTTTTCATGTTCTTTTAAGAAAAGTGATAAATCATCCGATATAGAATCGATGATCACTGCACTGGATTTTTTCGGGTTCTTTCACGATATTTCCGTCTACTTGTGAAGACGATGTGATGTGCGTGTTAACTGGAATGTACCGCATTGTTCTAATCTGTTCCCACACTTTTCAAATGTCAGTAAAAAAAAATCTAATCACACTTCAATATTCTAAACAATACTCACTTCTCTGGTCACTTTCTGGGAGACAGGATTCTTCTTTCAGCGTTTCTTAACATCATTTACATTATTTTTTTTTTCATTACCACCTATACCTTCTTAACTTTTTTTTTCTTATAACGGATTTTCTCTTCTACGGCCTTCTTTCGATCCATTTTTCCACCAGTGATTTGTCACACGTGGCTTGAGTGCCCGACGTTCAAGAACAAATTAAATTAGGTCCTCACACTCGATTTTTCGACAAAGGTTTAAGACTTAACTTCTTGAAGAGCCACCAATGAACGAGCCAGTGTTAATCCTAGCTAATCCCATGGACCAGACTTCCTACTCTGTCGTTATAACTATGTCTGTTAATTATGCACGAGAACGTGTAGGCTACTTTGCATGCGGGTAGAAACTGCACGTGATTTAAAGCATCTTGAAACAAAATCAACAGATCGAAATAGAGGCCTGGATAATAAATTACAATGGCACTTCCCAACTAATCATTGTTAACGATTTAGAAAATTGCCTATGTAGGACAATATGCTTTCCACTCTAGGAAAATGAAAGGTCCGTATCTTATTTCAACCAAAAATGACGGCATCCGAGAATGTTTTCCGTTATTCAGTGTGCAAGGCCGTTATGATTTTGGAACAATTATGAAATTAGATTGGTGATAGATCAACGAATTAACATCATGAGGATTTTTTTTTGCAAGCTTTGTCTACTGACCTGTGGAATTGATCTTGTCTTGATTCTGGTATAACGCCCTCCTGTTGTAAATCTCCCAGACGTTGCTGTTCTCCTCTCCATCCACCAAGGCAGCGTACTCCTACCACATTCCTGAGCACCGTTTAACAGTTACTTTGTCATCAATGTTAACTTTCATAAAATACTGCACTGTGATTGGCTGTTGAGCCATGTTACCATGGTAGTTACCATCGATGGCAAAGTTATTTTAATAATAACTCTTTATGCAACGGGGTCCTGTTTTGTTATCAGCAGTGGGTCCTTGCAATTGTCAAACTGTTATTGTGCACATGATTCATGCAAGCGATACGACTTCCAAATACAAAAAGGTCCCAATAAAGAATATAGTGCATCTTAGAATCTTTTGAATGTCTCACACTTTCTGTGCATGGCGTGCACAAAGGTGGGCATGTTTCAAGGCCAACATGGGTATCAATAGAGCAAGGGGGGATGGAAGGTGGGACACGCCCCACAAAATGCTTTTTTTAAAGGGGAATTATATCATAATGCAATGCTAATTTTAGAAATAGTATGCCATTGTTACACTGAGGTAGTTCTCAAAATTTGCTCTTTCGGTAAGCTGTGTATAGTTTTGATTAACCCAAAGATATAATCTTTCAAATTTGGTATTTATAATGTTTTTTAAAAATATGATAAAAACATTATTACTTGAGAGAAAAAAATCTAAAAAATCATTTCAAAATGTGCGAAGTTTGAAACATAATAATTTTAAATTTAACAAAACTATCCAACAATTGTTCAAAGATTGGGCAAGGACGTATTTAGAACTACTTAAGTATTGACAGGCAGCTGGGTGACTTTTGATCAAACGAACGAGATACCAATAAAAAACGGTGAAAAACAGCAGATTACAGACACATTTTCGGTGCATGGTTATCTGTACAAAACAAGCACTCATTCTCGGAATTCTTAATAGAAGGGCGGGTATGGGGTTATTCTCCGTCCCTGGACAGATTGCTCATGTTTGCCATGTTGCATTCTTGACGATAGTGTATGATAACTCTTTATTGGAAAAAGTTATCACTCTTTTTTAATTTTCTTTTTTTGTCCTATCTTTTTTTAACAGCATCTTGCTCATGTATGTCCAATGCTTTATTCAACCTTTTATTATAAATTATTAAAAAAAAGAAGAAGAAAAAAACTTGAGAAAAAAAATGAGAAAATGAATATCTTCGCTAAGACTTTCAATGCTATCATTTTCAATCTGATTTCAAAATAGCACAACTTTAAGACAATTTAGTCATCTTAATTATGACAATTTTTCATTTTTTCTTTTAAAAAGATTTATTTTTTTGTAAAAGGGGCACTATCTTTGGACACCCCACTTGTAGGGAACACATATAGCATAACACTGGCGTAAATCCGTAAAGAATGCTATTCATCTGGGGGGGGGGGGGTATTACATAATTATACAAAGTGTCATCACCCCCCCCCCCAAAAAGTGGAATTTACGTCCGTGCAGCACAGATACACTGACAAACGTTTAGTTTGGTAAATGTGGGGCTCCTCCCACCATTTGTTCCGATACTGCTCAGATACTGGTACCTCCTTCGTTCGATCGAAAGTTACCCAGCTGCCTGATTAGTATAGCGATGGCATAAGGAGCCTAATTTTTGATTGAAATTTTCACTCTGTATAAAGAAGACATGCATGAATAAGAGGAACAAACGTGTGGACAATGCTGTTACATTGCCTTAACAATAGAATGTTCCAGCAGTGCATAAAAGAGGACAACAATAATGTTTGCCGTATAACCGAAGAGCTTGAAGCTCTTTGATATAACAAAGAGTCGGTCTGCTGAGAGTTTAACGGTAAGTAATGCCTCATCTTCTGGAATGGGCTATAGACAAGTCTTGACAAATATGGTACACGTAGGTTTGTAATCTACACAACCAACGGTCACGATGTGGGCGCTGACATATTGACAGATATATAGGAATAGCCTCAAGAGGCCGCTGATTATTTTCTCGCTTTGTCTGTCTCCAATGCAGATATTATTTTTTAAACATTTTCAGTAAAATATTTAATGAGATTTACAAAGTTTTAGTCTCGCATTTACTCGTGATTTGCTTAATTCTTTCATCTAAATTAACAATTAAGGCAATTGGGTTTAAGTTACACTTACAGAGACTCGATTGCTGATAGACTGCACTTGAAGCAAGGTTACGATCATAAATAGCGCCCCCGGAAAGCTGCCACAAGTGGCAGCGTTCTGAGGGAAACCCGTCAAATTTTATCAAGTTCAATTTGGAATGGTTATTACTACCACTAAGAGTAGGTAAAAATCAGCAAAAATATAAGTTATGTAATGCCACTTACATAAACAGACATGTCGCAAATCAGAACTTCCTAAAAACTGCGTGCACTGGAATAAATTTTGTATTTTCCACCCTATTACAGAATCTCATCCGATCTCCGTCATGTCCGTGAAAATCGAGCATACAGCTATTGCCGATGTCGCGCATGCGTATTGCAAACTGACAACCACGAATGGGACTCAATTAATTACACAAGAACGGCAATTCTGATGCCATTTCTTTTCTTTTTGATCATCATGAAAAACAAGGTTAGTCATCCGCATAGTTTTGTAAGAACATAAGCGAACAAATAAAGTAGTTTGATCAATTTTATATTCCATAATTTTGAAATTATAGCCTGGAAAAGCGAAGCCACCTCATGTTTTCATGCTAGTCAACTCGCAGCAGCAGTTAGTAAGGCCATAAACTGCCCCTTTCACTACCTTTTAACCCAATTCGTCTTCTTCACGCATTTGCAGTGTCTATTTTGTTTGTTGTATCTTGTCTAATAGTATATCTACGACACTCTTGTGAAATTTGGTAAGGTGAACATGATCAATGTTTTTTTAAAATCTAGGATTAGATTTATTGGTCTGACGTCTTTTAATTATCGACAAAAACATTATATGTGGGACTATGCATCATGAATAATCATCATATGCTAATATGGCTTTGTTCATTCAATACCGGTTCAGTGATTCTCTCATTAACATTTCAACAGGTTCCCGGTGGGAACTTACGTGACTGCCGACTTGTAATCAAATTTGTCTTCTTCACGCATTTGCAGTGTCTATTTTGTTTCTTGTATCTTGTTTAGTAGTATATCTACGATACTCTTGTGAACATGGTGAAGTTTGGTAAGGTGAACATGAGTAATATTTTTTAAAAATCTAGAATTAGATTGGACTGACGTCTTTCAATTATACTACAAAAACGTATATATGTGGGACTACGCATCATGAATATGCATTATCAGGCCTGCGCGGCATTGTTCATTGAATCAACATGGCGGCTTACACATAATGATCGCGGCGAACATACGTGGGTAGGGGATGAGTCGACAGCTGCAAGGACGTTCATTTCTTTCCACTCGGGAATTAATGGATCAAAGTCCTGTCAAATCATACATGCAATAATCACGTTGCAGGATTCAGGCCTATTAGAAGCTGCATATCCGCCATGTCCACCAAGCAATAATATAGTCGTGGAGCCTATGTATTTTTGTAGGCAAAAATAGGGGTTTATATTGAATCCCTTGGTTCCAGGACTTCTAATAGAAGAGAAGGCAGGTAACACTATTGGCTTTGTATGCAAGTCATGTTAATGCTTAAGATACATCTAAATATAATTATGTTCGAGATCTACGCTGGAATTCCCATTGTCAGCAAATCAGAAATAGAGCAAGTCGCACTCTGGGCTTTCTAAGAAGGACTTTATCACCTTGCTCCAAAGAAATCAAGACCAGAGCCTATCAAGCACTTGTGCGACCACAGCTAGAATACGGGGCTGAGGTATGGAACCCTCACACAGCCACCAGCGTTGATGATCTGGAGAGAGACCAGAAGGCTGCCGCGCGTTTCATTCATCGAGATTACAGGAAAACCACATCCTCAACTCAACTTGTCTAGCTCCGCCCTTAATCTCGACTTACTCCACTCTCGTCGTCTTTTTGCACAATCAACAATGCTCTTCAAAATCTATTCTAATAGTGATGATGATGGTGATGATCCACAGCATTTATATTGCGTCATATTTCTGTTGAAAACATTCAAAGGCGCAGGCTCTTCCAATTAAATTAATTATTACACATCTGCTGAAATAAGTGAGTTTTGAGGCATGATTTGAAGTGTTCGATGCTGTCAATTTCATGAAGTGAAGAATTAAGGGACGGAGTTCCAAAGGCGTGGAGCAATGGACGAAAAGGCACGGTCACCATATCCCCTTAGGTGTGTGATAGGAACTTGAAGGTTGATGCCAGGACCAGACGAGCGTAGGCCAGGACGTAGGCGGCGTTGTTCTATTAGGGAGGTCACATATCTTGGAGTTAGGTCATGGACAGCCTTGAAAGTCAGGAGAAGGATTTTGAATTCGATCCTGTACCTAACTGGCAACCAGTGCAACTCCAGAAGAATGGGGGTGATGTGATCATATTTCTTCGTACCAGTAAGTAGGCGAGCAGCAGCATTCTTTACACTCTGGAGTCTGTTGAGCATAGTAGAAGGTAGACCAGCGAGTAGACTGTTGCAAAAGTCAATCCTAGACGTTATTAAGGAATGAATTAGGCTTTCAGCTGCAGAACGAGTGAGTAGCGATCTTATGGCTGAAATATTTTGTAGCTGGTAGTAAGTCGCTTGGCATACCTTGGAAATATGCTTGTCCATCTTCATACACTGGTCGAAGAAGACACCCAGATTACGTGCATTCTCTGAAGGAGTGACAGACACGGAGCCAATAGTAGAGTCAACTTGTGTACACCCCGTGGATATTTTTCGGGGACAAAGGTTTAAAAGTGGTATTGGGTTGCTTAGAGGTCACTGATCAAAATTAGCTTGGTTAGTCCCCTGCTAACCCCCGGCAACTCTCGTAGGGGGTCAAAATAGGGTCAAATTGGGGCCAATAGGGGTCAAATTCTTAAAATGCCCAGATTGATGCAAAAGACGGAGCAAATTGTTTGTCATCTTCTACAGAACAAACAATTGTACAAAATCATATACCTCTGACCTCCCAGAAAGGAGTTATGGCGGGAAAAGTCAAAAGGTCAACGAACTTTCACATGAAGGCATATTAGGCCTACACAAACTAAAATTATTTGAAACAACAGTTTTGTGGGGTTTTTTTGTGGCTATTTGTATTTTTTATGATGAAGAAAATTAATTAGACTATTCCTACTTAAGTAAATCATATTCAGTAGATATAAGGGGTCAAACAAAGTTCATTTGGGGTCAAATTAGCTAATTTTGGATCAAAATATGGTAAAGGGGTTAAATCAGCTCCATTTTTTGTGGTATAATCTCAAGTTATGTATAAATTGATGATTAAAACTTACTCTACAGATTTGTATTTCTAATTCAAAAACCACATTCTGTAAATGTAAGGGGTCATAATATGGTCAAAGGGTCAATCGAACAGTTATGTTACTTTGACCTAAAATGCTGCAATATGCACAGCTCACATTGATTGTAGAAGTGTTTAGGATATAGAATTCATTTTAATGATAATGTATCATATAGGATGATGATCTATTTGATTTGAGAGAATTGAGATCAAAGGTCTAATGTCCCACAATCAAGTACTGATATATCCAGAACCGCTTTTGATCTTCAACCTTAATGACAATATCACGATTATAGGGTGATAATCTGACCTGATTTTGGGAAGGGTATGCCTGACTGTTTTGGCAGCTATTTAACGGTCAGTACTGTTATCAGTTTTTTATAAAATATACAAAAATTAGTTAAAAAACTACACAGACAATTATTAACATTAAGGTCCAGTAAAAGTCTGAAACATAGACTTGTGATTAAAGACGAATAATCAACAATGCACAATTCTAATGTGCATCATTCAGATGTTAAAACCCTAAGTAAAAAAAAAAAATAATAAATAAATATAAAAAAAAAAACAAGTAATTTCAGACATAAACCTATGTCAACTTTAACATTTTACCAATACACAGTCTTCAAAATAATGATGGTAAAAATGGTGACCCTTGACAATTTATCTAAATTTGCCAAAATCTAATCACATCCTATTTTTTTTCAACATAATACCCTCTACTGTCATGTGAAGTTCATATCTCAATCAGTTCTGGGAATACACTGTATATTAAGTTCAATCTTGATGATAACATGTATCATCATTTAAAGCCAATCTCATACAATTTTGGAGAATGAAGGTCAAGGGCCATACGGTTAACTTTTGAAATAACAAATATTTGACTCATTGTGTTATCTCCAGAACTCATTGAGATGTGAACTTCACATGATGGTAGAGGGTATCACTAAAAAAAAAAAAAAAAAAAAAAAAAAAAAATAGGATGTGATTAAATTTTGGCAAATTTACAATGTAAGTCAAATATCAAGGGTCACAGAGGCCAACTTTGGAACTTCGGTTACCCTTTTTTAGGAAAACACTGTACATCTCAAGCTTTTTCTTAAAATAATGCAATAATGAGGTGAGGTTATTGTGACGTAATATTCATATTATAAATGAGAGCACCGTAAAAACAACAACAAAAACCTATAACTTGACCATGTGACCCTTGACCTTTCACCTACATTCTATAAGATCAAATTAGATCATCTTCGTATGATAGTACATATTACTTTCAAATTTGAAGTTCATAGCTCAAGTGGTTGAAGTGTGCATATTGCAGCACAATATCTCTATAGGTCAATGTAACATTTTGACTATGATCGTTTGACCCTTTGACCATATTATGACCTCTTACATTTACTGAACGCGGTTTTTTGGATTAGAAATACAAATCTGTAAGTTTTAACCATCAATTTACACAGAGCTTGAGAATATACCACGAAAAATGGAGCTGATTTAACCGCTGTATGATATTTAGATCCCAAATTAGCTAATTTGACCCCCAAATGACCTTAGTTTGACGCCTTATATCTACTGAATATGATTTTTTTTTTCATGTAGGAATAGTCTTGATTAAGTTTCTTAATCATAAAAAATACAAATAGCCACAAAAAACATAGAAAATTGTTGTTTCAAACAATTTTAACTTGTGTAGGCCTAATATTCCTTCATGAGAAAGTTCGTTGACCTTTTGACTTTTCCCGCCATACTGGGAGGTCAGAGGTAAATGATTTTGTACAATTTCTTGTTCAGTAGAAGAAGACAAACAAGTTGCACCTTCATTTGAGTCAACCTAGGCATTTTAGGAATTTGACCCCTTTGGCCCAAATTTTACCCTATTTTGACCCCTACGAGAGTTGCCAGGGGTCTGCAGGGGACTAACCCAGCTAATTTTGATTTGTGACCTCTAAGCAAGCCAAAACCACTTTCAAACCTTTGTCCCCGAAAAATATCCACGGGGTCTATACAAGTTGACTCTACTAATACATATCATCGTGGATATTCAACTTCCGACAAACATCACACCAGCCCCCTTCATCGGCAGACGAGACCACCCCCTCAAGCTCACCATACCTGATGCTTCTGTGGATGCCTTTAAGTGTTCTTTCTATTCCTCGTACTGTGAGAATCTGGAACAGACTATGCAGCTATCAGCACACCTTCAATCATTACTTTCCAGGCGGCTGCCTTCACCACCATCAGAAGTTTGCAGCCACCTGTTGGACTTGGGCTACTATAAACCGAATGGCCATGTTTTTACTTGCACCCTCCACTTTTTATTTTAAATAACCTCCAACGTCACGTCGGCCATTGACTGCACATGCACCCATCCCAGTTTAGCTTCCAAAATGAGATGGAAAACGAATTACTTCTTCAAGGTTCAAGGTTCAAGGATCCCAATGAATGATACTAAGATAAATTAATTCAAGCCGAAAAAATAGAAAATAATCTACATTTGAGGAATAAAGTGAAAAAGCTCTTTTGTTTTGCATTGAATTTGTATTTAAAAAAAAAATAATGTTTGGCTTTGTTGTTGCTTTTTTTAAGGGAAGGTGATAAGAGAAAGTTTTTTTTTTTGTGTGTGTACATCCGTTTTTAATGAAGGTTTCTTATCGCAAGGAATCAATAAAAAAAAATCAGAAATATATTTAAGTACATTTCCTTGACTTTAAGAGTACTGTACTTGTTTTTGCTGGTGTCATGTCCAAAATCTGTGGGAATGCTTAAACTGGAAAAAAATCGGCATAAAACCGATTAAATATAGTCTCATGTTGTTCACATTGCACTAAAAGACATGTGTGAGAGATTTTGTGATATTCCTTTCACGATTTCCGGTGAATTTCAGTGAAATGTTTGAATCCAAACACAATTTGTAACGGTTTTGAGACCTTTGCTGGGTTGTCCGGTCCCCCGAACTTCCCGCATGAATGGAGCGTAGCGATCTGTGTGTATCACCCACACAAGAGAATCCCCATTGGTTTTCTATGTGAACGCCTAGTGCACACAAAGATGTGTCGGATCCCCGACTTATCTTTTTTATACTACAATATCGTGAAATAAAACATTAAAACGAGATTCCATGTAATATAACTTTCTTTGTTATAGTTATAGGATTCAGTCTTTCATATTACTGATCTAACTGTGAATCCAAATTAAATTTTTCCTTCTCCCAACACTATACACCAGCTTTAATGTCATTGTCACACTAAAGTAGTTCTCAAAACGTGGTTGCCCGTTCTTTAGAGCCGGATAAAGTTTTGGTAAATCTAAAAAAAAAAAAAAAAAAAAAAAAAAAAAAAAAAAAAAAAAAAAAAAAGAAGAAGTAATATTTCAAATTTACAATTTAGTTTGGAATAAAATGTAAAACAAAATATGATCAAACATAATATTATCACTCGAAAGATGAGATCTAAAGAATGCTTACAAATATGCACAATGAGAACGATTAAATAGATTCACAACTATATCCCAGCTTTTAAAAGAGCAACAAGGACTTTTGAATAACTACTTAAGTATAGCAACGGCATACAGAGCTATACTTGTAGTTGCTCCCTGTATAAAGAATACGTATATAGATAAAAGGAATAAATAACGTGTGGACACGGCTACAACCTTGCCCTGACAAAGGCATGTTCAGATGTTCGGGCAGTGCAGAGAAGAAAACACCCATGAAATTTAGGCCGTATATCATTGTATATTGACTAGTTCAATTCAATTTTATTTTTTCTCATTTCAAACAAAAGAATGCAGTTTCCATAGAAATATCAATACAATAAACAATCAAAGTAATAACCATGCAATGTAAAATATGAATATATAAGAATAGCATGTTTAAATGAAAAGAAACATTGCAGATTAAAATAATCAATTATTGTCGCTTTTTAAAGTCGGAATTGAAGAGGTCCACTGAGAAGCTATGCTTGTAAGTCGTGGACCCCTCGGATTATATTTAGTATTCAATAACGATAATTTACATAAATGAAATAGGAATAATGGCAACAGAGACAACACACACAAAGACAACAACAACAAATGAATAATACATGTTCCGAAAAAAAGAGTGTGAGAAGAGAATCGAGACAATAACGAGAAAACGTTCGCATGTGGATGAAAGAAATACCTCAGAAGTGATAACGAACAGAATGAAGGTTGCGCGCAAGATCAAATTTGCTAGAGAAGAAAAACAGTTGAGAGGATTAAACGAGTGGTGGAGATTTCTTATGATAAATACAAAAATCTCAATCATAATGATCATAATAACAATGAGGACAATAACGAATAATTCTGCACATGCAGTCAGTCAAAATACGCCGGAAAAAGGTTTTGTACGGGGCCAGTAAATATTTTTTTTTTTAAAGATTTCACTTAAAACCCATCAGAGAAGGGGAGTTTTTCAAATCAACGGGTTAGGTATTCCAAAATTTGGGACCTTGAAAAATAAATGGTCATATTCAAACGTGAGTGACACGACATTTGGAATAATAGGAGGGCACATATCTTTGCACTTGTAGGTTATGAATGAATCATGACTACCATATTATGTGTAATGTAGGAATGGCATGTGTCATTACCAGTTGGATTTGAATTTTACAATTGGTCCTGGAAATTAGGAATAAAAAAACAGTGCGTGAGTGACACGACAAAAACAAAACAAAAAGACAAAAACAAAAAAACAAAAAACAAACATGGGTTTCTGACCATCATTGGTTATGGTTGGATTTGTGCCCAAGTAGATCTCTAGGGGTACCATAAGTGCTGGTATATGTACATCAATAGGGTACCTCTCTGACTTTTTTTGTCCTTATCAATCATTCCCTCTCTGTGGAAAATGGTCCACCTCTATATGTCGTGAGTGACAAGACAACAAAAACATGAGTGCCTTAAATGCAACAATTCAATTAAATAACTAGATCAAAATTACCTGTGTGCGTATGTCTTGTTAGAATAGTCCATGATAATTACTTTATAAGCAAAAAACAAAACAAAAACAAAATCTGAAAAAAGTGACTAAATATAAGAATAAGAGGCATTTAAAGCACCATAGTCCCATATGTGCAAATTCCTGTTTGATCAATTATTCAGCATAAGAAAACTGGATTACATAATGTTTGAATTTAAATAATTGGTTGTATTGTAAAGAAGCCTTTGTGTAAATTCCAGATTCTAATTTGCATTTTCAAAGGCACAGCGCCACATTAAAATTTCAACTAAATGCCCCACTTAGTTTGAATGTGACCAAATGTATTTTGTGCGAAAAAAGTTCTCAAAAAGGATAAATGAAATTCTTTAGACTGTCTTGTGGGATATTTATGAACTGTACGATTTCGTTTAAACATATCGTGAAACGCAAATGGAAGAGTACCACAACTGAATTTATACATAAATTCACCGAGGTAAAATAAGTAAAGATCATTAATTTTGTTAGTATATTATGTTCAAGGAAAAGCGGGTCCGTGTGGGCAAGAAAAGGAGCATTACAGATGATACGAATGACTTTCTTTTATAATAAGACTTTTCCCACCAATGTTTAAAGCGTGTTTCCCCAAAGCAAAAGTCCATAATCTTATTATGGTAAAATGAGAGAAGAATAAAGCATAAGCAAAGATCGATGTGATTTAAGTCTGTTAATGATACCAACATTGCAAGAAATAGTTTTACAAATATTTTCAATGTGCAGTTTCCAGGAAAGTTTACTATCCACCAAAACACCTAAAAATTTTGTGTGAGAAAACTTTCTCAAGAGGGGCGCTGTCAAGAAAAATGTCAATGGGTAATGATGCTAAGGGTTCATACTAAACAATATGTAATTAGTCTTCAGAAGATTCAGTGCCAATTTATTAGCTCTTATCCATTCTAATATGTTTCGCAACTCTGCGTTAATTACATCGACAAGCCTATTTGAATCACTATTTAAAAAAAAAAAAATTAGTATCATCTGCAAATAAAATGAATGACGGAGCATTGGATGATTTATGAAAATCATTTACATAAAAAATAAACAATAGTGGGCCTAAAAGACTCCATTACGGAACACCACAAGAAATATTTTAAAATCAGATGCCTGCTCATTTAAAATACATTGTTTTCTGTTACAAAGGTAGCTCCTGAACCACTACATGGCTTTTCCACGGACACCAATATTTTATAAAGTTTATAATTAAGAAAAAAAAAGTTAAATTTCGTGATTTATCGTATCAAAGGCCTTGGAGAAGTCCAGAAATAAACCAACTGTGTGAGAAGACGAGTCAATGAATGGGCAATTTTAACAACATAAGACATTAAAGCATGAACATTACTATGTTTTCCCCTAAAACCAAATTAAAAGTTTTAAAAATATCATAGTTTTTTTTCAGGAAAACAATCATTCGAGTGAATCTGTTTCAAGTTTATGAGCTTTTTTGTATAAAAGTATAAGTTTTGCTTATTCATGGAATAAGGAAATTGATCATGCAATAATGAAAAATTAAAGATATGGACTAAAGGGTCGACAATAAAAGGAATAATTGTTTTCAAAATGACATTATTAATTCCATCGAACCCAGGCTCATTGCATTATCTCAGTATGTGTTGATTTTGTTAATACCAAAATGAACAGATTATGTTAGTGTATATACCTCTGTTGCCAAATCTGTGTAAAGTAATGGATTCGTTTATTCCAGTTAAGTTAAAGTCAAAATAAGCGTTTTGCATGTTATGCAAACTCAATAGCGAATATGATATTCCATTATTTGACATAAACTGGACATGTTAAAATGATTTTTTTAGATAATGTTACAAACCGAACATGGGAACCCGAGGGACACGGATCATGCGATAGATTTAAATATTTATTATTTATTTAGATATTATTATGTTTTGTCATCTATGAATACACACATTAATAAAGTACTTTCACTTCTGCTAATTTAGTTTCTAGAAATATTGACATAAAAGGAAGTAACAATGTATTTTAAACTACAAAAATATAACACACAAGCTACAACAAAAAGAAAAAGAGATCAACTGATGCATTGACTTAATTTAAACATATTCATGTAAGACTTTCCTTATTATCTAATTATTGTACAATATACTCAAATTGCATAAGAAAAATTCATGGCTTTAAATTGATACAGGTCATGATAAAAGAAAGAAAGAATAGTTATAAGATATAATACAAACATTCTACCCCAAAAACCAAGATAAAATAAAATAAAAAGCTTGACAGGGTAATCGTACCAGGGGAGCGTGTAAATCATCTTGGGGTTATTTACCATGTGGTAATTTTCCTGGGGATAACAGGGTAAAATTGTTTAGGAGTAATAAACCAGTTTACTAACATATTCAAATTGTATGCATACTTTGTTTTAACAAAGGTTGTTCTTGACAACCTGAAAGCTTGCCAGAGGCTTGCCCGACATAGCAACAACTAATGTATGCAAACTGGAATCCATGTATTGTAGTTCTTTTTTTTTTATTACAGGTTGTTTAAATAACTTGTTACTATGTCGCCAGAAAGAGTATGCATGGAATTTCAGTATGTTACACTTCGATAATACAACTACACAGATTGTTCATCTTTTTCCATGGTAGCTTGCTGATTAGGGATGATATCCATGGAGTTTCTTTTCGTGTACACCTCGTTATGCTCATCCAGTGACGGCTGGACTATACTGAGATTCTTCTCATCAACCTCCTTCTCATATATCCCACACAATAGAGAGAGAGAGAGAGAGAGAGAGAGGGGGGGGGGCATAGAAATAAATACAGAGAAACACAAACGGAAAGGAAAGGAGTGGTATATCAGAGTGGGTGTGAAAAGGAAACATAAATAAATAGAAGGGATATAGAAATGGTATACCGAGAAAGGGGTAAGAATGACACGGGAAACAAGAGAGAAAGGAGGTAAATGTGAATACGGAAACAAATATTAAACATGATGAGGGGATATATTTTCTCAAATGATAAAAGAGAAAGTAATAGAGAAATAGTGTGGGAGAGAGAAAAAAAGAGAGACGTAATTTAAGGTGTGAATTAAATAATTGACATTGCACACGTTTTAAACCCAAAGTTAGGCACCGATAGCTAACCAACGGAGTTTATTGAAAATATTTCTAAGTTACAAATAAAATGAGGTGAGAGAAACCTAATTTGTAAGTACCCAAAACGAGACACAATATTACGTCAGGATTACTACACTAAATCTTCATGATGCGAATTACATCTGCCTTTTTAAAAATAAAGCAATTTTTACGTTTATTTTTTTCTGGTGGAAATTTAGCTAATAGCATTCATAGAGATACAAATATTTTCAAATATTGTAATATAATTATGTTTCCGGTTTTCCCAGTCAACGCTATGCAGATATAATATTGTTCAAAGACAATTTCTCATTAAAAAAAAATTAATAATACAGGTCAAATGTTTTGTTGCGAGATAGTAATTATGATCAAATTGTTCAAAAATATGTTTAAAACTTTGTATCGGTTTCTAGCACGTTTTCCATCCTGCCAGTCTTAGTTATCATTCAATTTACATAAAATGTCCATGTTGTAAAGAACCTAACCTCTCTGTAGTTGATTTTGCCCACACCACAACGCATCCATCGCTTCAATTTTTCAGGTAGACAACAAAAGAGGGCGTCTGTCAGGTTATATTTGAATCGAATATCTACGGATTCGGGATCTTCAAAACCTATCAATGAACGAACAAAAATAAGAAGAAAATTTTATCAAATAATAAACAACAAATGTAAAATTTGACATACTGAAGAGAAAAACTAACGACGTATTATATTCTTTCTTAATGATTTTTTTTTTATTGTAATTTCCCCATTTTCGACCTTCACAAACCATACATAATTATGGAACATGAGAGGCCCACTGCATTGCATAACATTAAACATGCGTACTGTGAAAGTCTTGCCCGAACATGAGAGGCCTCTGCAATGCATAACATAAAAAATGCGTACTGTGGAAAAGTCATGTCTGAATCTTTCCCCAATTTAATTGTTATTTCTGGATACGGTTTATTCGACTAATTAATCCACGTTCTTGTCAGACTTTCAGATTACACATATTGCCATCAGTGATTTTGTTTTAAATATATTTTTTAATGGATAAGTGTAATATATTACAAAGTAGTTAAATGAATAATTATCATTGCAATTTGGCGTTTCAATTGGAACTTTCCGTCATGTTACCTGTTACTCCACTAACGATCATGCCTACGAATACGCACAAGAAACATCCAATTGGTGTGTAGTACACAAATGAAACATCGTAAAAATCGGCAATTGTGGGTCTGTGAAAGAATTGATATTAAAGGGGAAACAAATGCGTGAGTACTATACCATGATCGAGAGAGTATCAAATAAGACAGTTAAGCAGACAAGCTTTTTTTTTTAATGGTTTTAAGTTTAATCAAAACCCGGGGGTGTTCGGTTTTTAAAAAGGGAGAAAACAAGACTTTCTTGAGTATTTTTTCATCTCATTTGGTGCTGTAGATCTTAAGATATAATTAGTTTTCTACAATTAAAGGCATGAATGTGTAGATTATGGATACCTGTATTTATTATCACTATTTATTCACTATATCTATTGTCATTTCTAAAACAGGTAAATATACATGTATAACGGAATTTTGAAAAAATGATTTCTGCAAGGATAGAACTTGTACGAAACCTTGGATTTAGTCTACGTTGAATAAAAAAGAATCAGTTTGCGCCCTCAAAGTTTAAGATAAAAATGGCGCACACTTACTTTAAGACCAATCTGGCGCCCGAATGGTTTCAGGTCAACTTTGCACCCCAAATTATAGATCAATATGGCACCCCAACGATTAAGATCAATTTCGCGCCCCTCTAAAAAGACAAACATAAATTTGGTGCCCCTAATTTAATTTTTATTTTTAAATTGGAAGTCGCACAATTGCATTTTTCTTAATTTGATGGGGAAGAAAGGATATATGGCAAAATAGATTTATAATAACTCTACTTTCAGATCATCATTTTATCAAAATCTCAGCTAGTGGAGGCACTTGCATACTTTTTATAGGGAAAATGAATACGAATGTGGAGCTGCAAATGTGTAAATACCATATACACTGCGTACAAATCATCGATCTGCTGCGTCATAGACAAGTGCCTAGGTTCCTAGAAAAAGTTGTACACTAGACTTGTGTAACATGAGTTTTGATATTTATTATGGAAATAATTTCGAATACAGTGGAATTAATTTCATCAATTATTATGGGGGGAAATACGCATAAACGTATTTTTTTTTTCTTCAGGCTTTTAATCTATGAATGAGCAACTGAGCCCCAATGGGGCCTAGGCCGAGGGGAGACCGGGGACAATTGTAACATGACCCAATTGTAACAGATGCTCCCATCCCTAGCAGAAACACGCTACAAACTTAACATGTGTACAGAGCATGTGCATTTCGTCGCTCCACATGCTGTTTGAGTGCTGTTTTTTTT
>CALNVZ010003433.1:26108256-26125242 GCA_940671915.1 Paracentrotus lividus
TAAGTACCAGAATCATTCCGCCATTTTGGACTTCCCATACTTACCTCACTAATGTTGCCATGTCAGGCAACATTCATACAACATTGCACCCTTCAGTACAACAAATGGACCTGTACATGCTAGTATGATCAACAATGAAACTATAAGCTTACTAAATATACAAAAAATTGAGGTACCCCTCAAACACCCTTTCACGATCATCTATCTGTGAAATATCATATTTACATCAGGATAAAAAAATGCCGTAAGTTTTACCTACCTTGTTGGTTTTCAGCAATTTCTCAGAGAAATTTCGGCATCAGATGCGTCTCACGCAATAGATTTCGTTATACAGTAAATATGACAACATTATGGCGCTCCCATCGGTCACCGGTCGACCGTCACGAACATGATTTGTTTCAGGTGACCCAATTACCTGCATTACCTAAGAGAACGAAATGTGAGCCTGTGTTGAAGTATTGGAGTAGATCAATAGGATGAGAGGGGGGGGGCTCAATATTTCCAAGCACCTTTTGCAAAACATTGGAGTTACCCGCAGCCGATTGTTCTTTTGAAGAAGAAAAAAATTGCGAGCGTACAGCGCGAGCTGAAAATCCTGTCAGTAGTACCATAAACTTGTGGAGCTGTGTTCGGGAAGGGGGGGGCTCAATAAAATCCGAGAGCCAAAAGATTATAGAAGAGACTATAATATCTGCCCAAATTTATAAGACTATGTAACATAATATTATCCGAGTCAAGCCAAATTATAATTTTTAAGAGGTCGCTGATACTATACCGGCCAACAATTATCTGGAGGGAGCTTTTTGATCAGACGTACCCCCCCCTCCAATAATTTTGTTTTACTATTAAAAAAGTTTTCTCTACTAAGTTCTTTATTTCTCTTGTATAACTAATTGCATAATATATGAATCAACTAACACAAATCTTTCATTTTCTTTAGATAAGGAACAACACAAGGAGTCAGAGTCACTTGTTCCGTGAAAATCCTGACAGGGTATATGGGTTGTTTGCGATCAGGTACACCATTTTGTCTCATGGACCCCAAAAAAAGTTTGTTTGTTTCCTTCAATTTGTGTATGTGTTCTAGACAAGTAAATGTATGCTTCTTAAATTTGGAGGCATGAGGTCAAACACTTATTTTTCTCATAGGGGTTCAAATTTTTTATTACACGTAAAGTCATGCTTCATTTTCGGAGAGGACGTTTTTGACAGAAGCGTAAATGACAACGTTTGTAACGGTAACTTTGAAATAAATGGATGTGGGTGAAGTAACATTAAGTTTGTGGAATATACAAGTGTTCTTACAACAAAAACATGTTCTTCATGTGATGTCTAACTTGCGTAAAACTACCGATTTCGGAGAGACATTCTTTTTGACAGAATTGGCCACCTTTTGTTAATGGTCACAAAAAAAAATCAAATTACTCCAGCTTCTGGGTTTTCAGTTTTTAAAACAATCGGCATGTTCAGTAGTCAATTCTGATTGAGAAGGAAAAAGCCAAATCATGCTATATCAATGCCAGGTCTCAAAATCAGAAAAATAAAATGAGAACAGTATTTTGCCCTAAAAGCCATAAATGGTTAATTGTTAGAGTAAAAATGTGTATTTCAATAATTATTTTTCTCTGTAAGGTTGCTCTTAAACGTGGCCCAATAGCTTGCCATTGTAGGTTTAAAATTACCAATACCCTCTATTTCTTTTTAGGTGCAGAAGGCAATTTTTGACGTGTACCGGCTGATCGTAAACAACCAGCTATTACAAGCCGAAATGATACTTATGGGGTATCCTTTTAGGCTACCTCACATATTTAAGTTGGCGTAGTCCCTGGCCCTCTTTCTGACTTCTACTGTGATTTAATATAAACTGTTGTGTTACCAGTAGAAACTCAATTAAAAGCACGATATACAAATGCCAGATTTTTTTTCATCTTTATCTTTGTTAGTAACTCATGTTCATCTTTGGACATTAGACTATGTGCCAATGACGTTACTAAGATCGATAGTGAGACCATAGGCCTAAATGTTTATTTGAAGATTGTGCTGTTTAGAAAGTCCATGTACCCATTGATTTCCACTTTTGATTAAGTTATTGTCATTGTGCCTCCATTATCATATCCTATATATGTGATACAAGTAATTTATGAGTTTTATGTAGAATTTAGATGTATATTTTAACAGGACAGTCCATTAGCGATATGGGGGTGTTAACAAAATGAATACCTAAATTAATTTGCCTGCATTTTACAAGGACAACTGCTTGGTATCAAGTGCTTTCAAACACTTTGGGGTTTTATGCAAGTAATTATAGTACATTTGCAAGCAGGTTACAAGATTCCATTTTTCATGTTTTTTGAAAGACCTTTAGCAGCTTCTAACAAAAAGTTGAAGACACTCCACGGATTTGAAACCTATAATGATTGACCTATGTTTGGGACACATTTCTGTGAAAAAATCAGCCGAAAAAAGTGGGCCATTTTTGTTACACTCCATGAATATTGCAAATTTCCCATTTTTCTCCTTTCCTGAAACAATGCAAAAAATGGCAAAATCCCTGTTGCAAAAATGGTACCTTCCAATCCTTGTTTTAAATTTATTTACATGCCTGCAAAGAAGAACATTTAATTAAAGCCTGCAAATTTTATTTGATCGAATAATTTCAATGACTTTTAATAGGCATGAAATGACCATAATTTGAAAAATGCAAGGCTTGAAATCACCAAAAGGGTCAATTTTAGGGGGTGGATAACTATGAGATAATTTGATCAGAAATTTTAACCCCATTTTTGGGGGACCTACCCTCTGTACTTAATCAAATATAAAAGAAATCCGCCGACCCATCTTCCAACTTTTTTCAAATCTGCCTGATCCTCAGACAGTGTCTTAAGCTGTTGTGCGCACCATTTTTTATTACACGCTAGCGCAATAAGGCAAATGACAATCCATACTCTTCCATTCAATTAACACGGGCGTACCTACAAAAAAATATAATATAATAATAATACGGTTTCTTATGAAGGCTTACTGTAAATAGGGTTGGGCGAATCAACTTTTTTTTTCAAACAAGTTGTTCTATAGTAAATTCGACGTGGAAACTGAAAATGACAAATTATTTTGCATACGATGACGTCTTACGCTCGTAAAGTGCAAAAAACAAATGGCCGCCAAAATAGCGTAATATGCCCAATTATCATACTTTTTATACGATAAACCACTTTTATTGCGTTTTATATGTCTTGGGTGTAGGGACCCAACATGAATTAACCACATGATTTAACCTACCTAAGTTGACTGTAGTGTAGTTGGTAGTTAGTTTCAGTCAATATCGAGCAAAAATCACCTCATATCAAAATCACTAATTAACACCTATAACCATACTAGGTACATGTTGGTCATGATAAAATTTCATATGTTGAGCTTTTAACCATCAAAATCCTCAAGAAACAAATAATACCGGTTTATACCTATAAGTGTGTGATGAATGGGCAAAATACCACTGTTTTGGTTTTTTGCACTTTAGCGACGTCAGACTTCATCGTACACAAAATCATTGTCATTTTGGATTCTACATCAATTTGACTATCAGAAATAACTTGTTTGACATAACTTTTCAGAAAAAAGTCATTATTTGCCCACCCTACTGTAAGACCAAAGCGCTTACAGTATATTATACCCGGTCATTGGTTCATTTTTTCGATCCCGCACTTTGCAGTGCACAATCTCCACTCCCTGGGGAGCATTCCAGCCCGGTCGCCTGTTAGGCGCACACTGCTAAAGCGAACCACATAGCATTCGCAATCCTACCGGGTTGTTATATGTACATTATAGAATATAGCAAATTCAATAAAGTCACGTGGATACTGATCTCGCAAATCCAACACGTATTTCTACCACTATTACTATAATCATCTATTAAGTATCATCTATTTGTTTTAAGATCATCATGTCACCGGACTATGGCGCAATCAGTAGAGGTCTGCCTCATGAACGGAGACCGTGGTTCGATCTCCGGTCGAGTCATTTTAAACAATTAAAATATGGGACCCTCTGCCTTCCAGACGCTCGTATTTGAAATGGAGAGGGTAATATAACATTATGTTATGCAGCGCCCGCTGGGAGACCAGTAAGGGGAACCTGGACAATTGTAACAGTTTTTCCAATTTGACCTATCAGCTTATAAAGCTAAATACTTGCTTAAACTAAATAATGAAATATGCATATCTTAGCTGACATATGAATAGGTTGGGTAAGTAAAACATTTTTGAAGCCATTACCATTTCAAACAAGAGGTCGAGTGTTACAATTGCCCCGTGACAGGGCAATGAACAGACGCGGGCAATGTAACACATGAACTTGTAACATTTTGTTTTCTTTATCAAAGCATGCACATGACAAATTAAACATCATTAACCACATAAACTAATTATAATGAAACTGACAATGCTTGACTCATTTATATTACATTTTCCACTTGTTATATGCATGAAATGGGGAAGTTATGATAGTTTTTTTTGTGTTTTTTTATAATTATTTTAGTTGTTGTGCTTCACCCTTTAACTGTAGAATTATAGAACCTTCATTAATTCATATTTTGGTTCTTATCTACTTGTACCTACAACTATATCTTTTAACTGAAACTGTTTGTATAACACTTTATGTTAGGCTTACGCCTTTTGACTTTAACGCTTCTTTCAAAAAAGTGATACATTTCTGAGAAGAAGTAAAATGGACAGCTTTTTTTTTTTTTCTTTCTTTCTTTTTTTTGTAAAATCAATCTTCAAAATTTAAGCCACTTTTTTTTTTCTTCTGGCAAAATCAATATGTCTTTGCCCTTTTAACAAAACGTATTGACATATATTTTCAGGATCATATTGAAATATATTTAATTTTTTATGGGGCTGCCATCTCCCTCTCTCTCCTCCGTCTTTCTTTCTTTCTATCTTTCTTTTCTTCATTCACTCCCTCTTTACTTTACTTATCTCCCCCCCCCTCTCTCTCTCTCCCACCTCTCCCTTTCTCCCTTCTCCTCTTCTTTCTCTCTTTTAATAAGTGCGTTTTTTAATGAGAAAAACAAGTCAGGGGGTGGTCCCTATTCCTTTCTCATTTATAGACCCCATTGTAAATAAGCCTTTCGTTCATGGGCTATCCTGTCAGTGTTTCTTTTATGTGTATATACATGAACACTCGACGAATAAATAAAATAAAATGAATAAAATCATGTTTCCAGTTATTTATTCATGTTTGAGCTCATAGATAAGTTACCTTTGTCCTGTAAAAAAAAAGAAATATATTGATTATACATTCAAAGTTATGAAGTCTCTGATGTTCTCTAGTAAGTGATATAAATTATAAAAAAAGAATAACAAACTTGAGGTCTGATACAATGAAACAAATGATAAACAAACTAAAGGCACTTTTTCGGAAAATATCAATATTTCATTGCATTTCTAAAAAACGTATTAGACAGATATGTTCAAAGTTATTGAATTTCATGACTGAGATTATAATATGGTTACCTTTGTTTTGTAAAGCATAATAATCGACAATACATTCAAAGTTAAAAGTTTGATACTTGAAGCTTATCAACGAGGCTTTCTTGCTATTTTCTTTATATCCAAGTCTACTCCTATTTACAATCTGGCATTAAAAGAACGTAATGGTCACTCTCTCATATTTTTACTTTTTTCTTTTTCCAGTAAAGTGATATAAATTATTTATAAAAAAAACAAAACAACAACAACAAGAATAAAAACTTGAGGCTCTGGTATCTCACTTTGCGGAGACGTCTCCAGGATAGAATAGAAAATTTTGTTTCGCGACGCAGAATGTATTAAAAACGTTCCAATATCGCGGAGACGTCTCGGATAGTCTGTAATATTATTATCCGTCGCGGAGACGAAATTTCTATTCTGTCGCGGAGACGTCTCGCGAAGTGAGATACACCTAATTTTTATGTCTGAGTTATAGTGTTTACTTTTGTTTTGTAAGCATTATATTGAAAATACATTCAAAGTTCTGGGGGCTTTCATCAAAGGACTTGTCGGACGTTTTATCCGACAAACTGTTATAAGCTACTGAAATGCTTGCATCTGATGGCTGTGAGCAAATTTGTCGGATGAAACGTCCGACAAGTCCTTTGATGAAATGCCCTCCAGAAGTTATGATGCTGAGCTAAGGTGCTCATCTCATTCGCGGAGACGTCTCCGCGACAGAATAGAAATCTGTCTCCGCGACGGATAAATAGTATTAGAGACGTCTCCGAGACGTCTCGCTATTTCGGAGACGGATTTTTTTATAAATTGTCGCGGAGACGTCTTTGGAGACGTCCTCTGATACTATTTATCCGTCGCGGAGACGAAATTTCTTTATGTCGCGGAGACGTCTCGCGAAGTGAGAAACACCCTTATCGACGAGGCTATACTCTTGCTGTTTTTCTTTATTTCCAAGTCTACTCCTATTACAATTTGGCATTAAAGGAACGCTAATGTTCCATCTCTTCATATATATTTGTAGCATAATCCCCCTGAAAAATTGTGTCTAATCAGGCAACTCCATGGTTCAGAGGTTTCTGATTATGTTTTAATTAGTTTACAGAAGCACAAATCTGGAACAATTGTAATTTTTCTAGAATTACAGGGGCCACGGAGCCTGGAGGGCTTCGTCAGCGAACGTGTACAAAAACGGAAAAATGAACCATACATTTGATTTTTTTTAGTCTGTCAGCCCCCCCCTCCCCCCCTCCCTTCCCACTTGCCGCCAGCCCCTCCCTTCCAAAAACGCTCGCGGCCTGATGGTATTTAAATAGCTTGGTTTTGATTCAGCGGAATCTGCTTTACCGAGTTATAGGGAGTTCTTCTAACAGAAACAGGGGCAATTGTAAAGCTTGTTACAATTGCCCTGCAGGGTGACCATTTGGAGAGATTTTTCTATCTTAGCTGCGGTATTCGTCGTTTGAACTTAGCAAAATATGCCTAAGAACATAATTTCTAAATATACAAAAATGACAGCCGTAGCTCATCCACATATTTGTCCAGAAGAAAAACAATGGTATATGAAATATTACTTTTATGCTCAAAAACGGTTTTCCGCTTAGAAAGTTCACGAACCGTTAAATCTGCTAACACTCATACAGCATGTGGAGCGATTAAATGCGCATGTCTCTACAAATTTAGTTTAATGCGTGTTTCGCTAGGAATGGAGCCTCGTTACAATTGCCCTGGTTTTACTTGTCCCCGAGTCCCCCTACATAAAGGAGAATGAAACCCTAGAATTCAGTTGAATTGTAATAACAAGAATTCAAAGAAACAGTTAAAGAAAGTTTGAGAACAATAGAATAATAATAAGAAAGTTGTGCATTTGAATGTTGTGATCACTAACGCTATGGAGATCCTCACACTGCAACAGGCCCAAGATGTGTGATGTCACACAGGAACAACTCTTCCATATGACATCCACAAAATATTAAAAATACCCTTTTTCTCATTCCAATGGAGTATAGACTCTCACCCATGATTATATTTGTGAACCTGTATAATGTCCCCATGAAAAGAATCTCGATCTTCTAACGGAATAAATAAAAGAAAATTGAGTGAAATATACAAAAGTAATGGGGAAGTTGTTCACGTATGACATCAACATCTGGCCGTTTGCCAATGTGAGGATCCCCATAAGCGGTAGTGATCAACATTCAAATGCTCATAAATTTGTTATTCATTATTTTTCTCAAATTTTCATTGATAGCTTCTTTGATTTTTCTGTTTTGTACAATTTAATGAATTCTAGGGTTTCTTCCCCTTTAAGAGCCTGTAGTGCCTACCCGTAATTACTGAATATTATTATTATTTTATTATATATTATATTTTTATTATAATTATTATATTATTATTTATTATTATCATATATTATATATCATATCATTATCATTTCATTATTATATTATCATTATATTATCATTATGTTATATCATTATAGTTATCATTATCATTATCATTATATTATTTTATTTTATTATTATTATATTATTATATTATTATTATATTATTATATTATATTATCATTATTATCTATATATTATCATTACATTTATATCATTATCATTATTTTTATTATTTATTATTTATTATTATTAACCAAAAGGCCGATATTGATGTAGTCAATGTAGTTTTATAGTCACGCAATCGTCCATACTTACAGAGTAACTTGTGATCGTCGTGTAGGTCCGTTTTCCCATATTCGGCCACTGTTTCTTGACACTACCTCGGCCGTAACCGCAGCAAAGGCATTAATACCGATGAAGTGTGCTGTAACACAAAGGAATAGAGCAAATTACGATGTAATAACAATACAGAAATGATGATACAACAAAAATGATTCCACCTCCTGTGCATCTAACTTGGTTCTCGTTTGCCAATAGATTGCAAATCTACTGAAATCTCTCTGACTCATTAACAATATTCATGAGTAAACTGAAACTTTCTTATTTTCAATCTTACTTTTGATCATTAATTAAAATGTTGTACTCAATATATCATTCTCTTGTCTATTTTTGCTATCTTCCTTCTACTTTTATTTTCTTTAAAGCACATAAGGACTACATAGTGACTAGCTGTAATAAAATGGTGTATTACTATTATTACTCATTGATTAACATACAGTAGATATTCCCCCAACCGCATTCAAAGGCCCTACCAGTGAAATTTCACGCACATTTTAACAACCGTTATTCACCTAAACTTATGGGTATATTACGTATACTCCAATCATCAGCTTAGATAAGCACGGAGGAGAATGATCTCGCTTCGTATGATCTATGACGTAATATAAGCCTGTCAGAGCCCAGCGACGCACGAGAGTCGCACATGCCACAAACATATTTAAGAATCCCGACTCTCGACAAAACCTTGATTTCAACAGCGTCGGTGCAGCTTGTATTTGGGTCGTGCAAAAGTTAAAGGATGTCTGTTAGATAGTCTATCTATCATCGATACACCGTAGTTTTTTTTAATTAACCGTCTACTTTTGCATTATAACGAAATTCAACAACGATTTGTTTTTCGTTTCTTTCACCGACTGGTAGATTTAGACAACAGGCTGAGTGAAAAAAAATCCTCTAAAATCCTCGCGCGATCGAGCTAGTTGCGTACGTGTGTAAATGGATCACAATGCACAATGCATGACTAGTGATATACCGTAGTATTGTGTTTAGCGTTTACTTATCTTCTGTGTGCGAGCTCAGTTGATTTGGAAAAATACGCGATTTGTTTTCGTGCCAAATTGACATTTCTGTGATTATTACTTTCTGAAAATTAAGAACAACAACTTGGTAAAATGTTTACAGTATTTACCGTATGTTGATGGATGTTTCGTAACAAATTGAAGTCAATAAATAGTTTCTGTTTTTGCGTCGACTTGACTCGGCTGTGTACAACTGACACTGTGATTGTTCAACAACTCAACATACACGTATGAATGATGGAAAGTTAGTTTGGATTACATAAGCACAAATGCAACGATTCTCATCGTAAAGATAAACCTAGTAACTCTGATTAACAATAATAATACTCACTGTTCCATCTGACTGATGATGCATTTTTAGAGATATGATTCCAGAAAGAAAATGACGCACAGAATACAATGATATAGCTTCCTCACTCTTTCTCTCGCTGCCTATAGTACCATGAGTACAGGCATACATCTCTCTGTCAAACGCTCCTTCCCCATCTCGGCCCCTCTCTTCTCCCCTTTACCCTATTTCTTTTCCCCTCTGTGTGATATCTCTGTACACACTTGGTTTCATTGAATTAGATACACGCATGCTCACTCTCTTTCTACCTCTCTCTCTCCGCCTCTCCTTTTTTACGCATCGTCCTCTTTCTCTCCCTCTCTCTCCCCTATCATCCCGGATTACATAACGTTCATGCCAACGAGGGAACTGCACTCTCATAGTTCACGCACTGTAGTGTCAATGGTGCGACACACATCTCTATGTGTATATATATTTGGATACACACCGCATTTCCGGATCACGCTTGGCTGAATTCTGTTTAAATTCGATACTTTTGAATTAACGACTGTACTGATTCTAGCAGTTACTATGGATACCACGTTCTTCGGTTCGGTCGGTGCGAAATAAAATCACGGGTCTCGGTAAACGATGATCACGACCTAAAATGGTTAGCCCAAACTGATCATGAAGAATATTCTCCACGTATTTTTTGCCGGATTCGTTGTAATTTGGCATAGTTTCGGGTTATTACAATGGTAGCTGTGACTTTCAGTTGGTTTGATACGGACGATGGGCCATTGCCCAATTAAGTATTATTTGTACCTCAATGAAGCACTAACTACAGCCGATAGAAAGAGGCCGGGTACTCCGGGGGTATCGGCGAAAAGTTCCAAGACCATAAGTGGCATGAGCTGAAAGAAAAAAAAAAAAATAAATAAAAAATACTAAAAACAAATATGAATGTTTCATAGATGTATTAATAGATACAGAACATGATTTAAAATGATGTAATCTCATAATATATATACCTGTCTTATTGAATCATATCAGGCGAGGAAACCAGGGGGCCCAGCGCCCCCCAAAGGAAAAAAAAAAAAAAAAGAGGAAAAATGGACGATCTACAACTGAACCTTACCCTATGGCCGTATTTCATGACCTTTAAGATGGCCGAAGGCAAAAAAAAATTAACAACTAACCCCCACCCCCCTCCCTGCGCTTGTCGCACTGCCAGCGTAACGTGGGAAAAAAATATGTACCTTTTTGCTCGCCCGGTGTGACGGAAAAAAATTTGGATGTACCAAAATCTGAAATTCCAATTTTTGGCCCCCCTTTCATGAAATCCTGGATCCGCAACTGTATATTGATGGAATTTCTTGGCAAATCTTTTCGAACTCGTGAAGTAAGGTCTCCTTGATTTAATGGCTTTTTTTAAACAGAGCGCACAATCGAGAATCGGCATAATCATGATAATAAACACAACATAAAAGGAAAGTTCCCCCAATTTCAGATATCAATAATTTTTGAACCAGGAGGAATTTTAAAAATCTAATTTTATGTTTATGTAGGGAATTTATTTAGCAACAACGGGAGCGAATTTTAGGAAAAAATCATCAGTCATGCTTCAGTGAGCAATGGTTAAATGCAAAAATGTCATTTTTTGAAGTTCGCAAGCCTAAAATGGCAAATTTGATTCAATGATAACGGACCCATTTTCAGATTTTAAAACATTTTACACGTCAGAATGTATGCAAAACGTGCTTCCTAACATACGGAAACGAAATTTGCATCAAATTTTACGGTTGAGTGAGCTGGCAGCAAAATTGCCCAAACTGCTATTTTTACTTCTTTGCCATGGTATGAACAAATATGAGGGAATTCCTGTTTGGAAGTGTATGCAACCAATATCCATTCATTCACGGTTGAATGAACCCATCAAACAACCAAAAATAGGCCATTTTGAATTACGAAATGCACTGCAGTAATTTTTGCACTAGAAAGCATCTCAATAACGTTTTTGGGTTGTATTTATATTCTTTGGGCACGTGTCAATGATCCTATGGCATTTATTTACAAATTCATGCTTCAGTACGCACGTGAAACTGGAAAAGCCCTTTTTTCACGTATGGACTAAAATTCAAATTCTTATTTTGATTGAATATAACAAATCTTTTTGGGGAGTACATTTGATTTTATTTTCACAAAAATCCCGATGTTTCACGCCTCAGTGGGCACAAAATACAAGAAAATCATGGAAATGAGAAGAAAGTTTCGGGCTTCGTCATGGATCAGTGACTTTTTGAGTACGTAATTTGAATCAAGATCATGTTAGTTCGAGGTCAGTTGAAGCTGTATGCCAAGTTTCGTGACATAACTCACAGTAGAATTAACAATAATCATCACTGAAATTGGCCGAATTTCACATTTGTCAGGTATTGATTTCCTCCTCCATTGACACTATGTACAGAGGTTTCGCAAAAGTTTAACAAAAGTGAAATTTGGCATATTCTAATTGTCAGTTTTTGTCCATTTGACTGTGAATTATTTACTGAAACTTTGCACATAGCTTCAACTAGTTTCTAAGTAACATGATCTTTATTCAAATTACGTATTCGAAAAGTCCCCCCCCCTTTCATGAAATCCTGGATCCGCAACTGTATATTGATGGAATTTCTTGGCAAATCTTTTCGAACTCGTGAAGTAAGGTCTCCTTGATTTAATGGCTTTTTTTAAACAGAGCGCACAATCGAGAATCGGCATAATCATGATAATAAACACAACATAAAAGGAAAGTTTCCCCAATTTCAGATATCAATAATTTTTGAACCAGGAGGAATTTTAAAAATCTAATTATATGTCCATATAGGGAATTTAATTAGCCACAATGGGAGCGAATTTTAGAAAAAATCATCAAGTCATGCTTTAGTGAGCAATGGTTGAATGCAAACGCAAGCCTTTAATGACAAATTTGATTTACATAAATTTTACGTCAGAATGAATGCAAAACGTGCTTCCCAATATACGGAAACGAAATTTGCATCAAATTTTACGTTTGAGTGAGCATGTAGCAAAAATTACCCAGACTGCGATATTTACTTCATTGTCATGGTATAATCGATCAAATATGATGAAATTCCTGTTGTGGAGGTGTAATCAACCAATATCCATTCTTTCACGGTTGAATGAACCCATCAAACAACCAAAAAATAGACCATTTTACAATTACGAAAATGCATTGCAGTAATTTTATGCACTAGAAAGCATCTTAATACCATTTTTGGGGTTGTATTTATATTCTTTGGGCATGTGTCAATGATCCTATGGCATATATTTACAAATTCATGCTTCAGTGAGTACGTGAGACTCGAAAAGCCCTTTTCTCACGTATGGACTAAAATTCAAATTCTCACTTATTGGGGATTAGACCTACTTTTTATTTTATTTTCACAAAAATCCTGATGTTTCACGCCTCAGTGGGCAGAAGATACAAGAAAATCATGCAAGTGAGAAGAAAGTTTGGGGCTTCGTCATGGTACAGTGACTTTTCGAATACGCAATTTGAATCAAGATCATGATAGTTAGAGATCAGTTGAAGCTGTGTACCAAGTTTCGTGACATAACTCAGAGTAGAATTAACAATAATCATCAATGAAATTGGCCGAATTTCACATTTGTCATGTATTGATTTCCTCCTCCATTACTTTATGTACAGAGGTTTAACAAAAGTTTCACAAAAGTGAAATTTGGCACATTTTAAAGGGCCTGTCCCACAGGAGGCGGTCGTTGTGGCGACAACCTATGCAGGTAAGAACCGGCCAGAATCGTAGGTGACCAAATATCATATACGTATCTACGACTTTGACTACGATAGGCTACGACAACGACTTGCTTCCAAGCAAACATAGGCTAACAATAGCTAGTATCCGTTAGTACAATAGCCTCGACCTTCGCGCATCTCGCGGCCCGACTTCTCTTGTCGCAACTTAAAATCAACCAAAATATGAACTTGCGCACTGTGGCGATCCTTACGACTGACACAGGCGATCGAGTGTTTTCTTCCTGATGGCGGCCTGTCGCCTTTAGATTCGTGTTAGTCCTCTCAGTCGCGCATCATAATTTGGGTCGTCAGTAATTTTTGAAAATTTCAAAAATTAGCGGCGACTGTACAGTATCTGAATGGGAGGCCGATCCTTATTTTGGTGAATGCTGGTAGCGACAAGGGCCGTAGCGGCTTAAATTTCACTGGCCTTTCGGTTCAGCGATGCGTGCACCGTACGCTGGAGCGCGACAACCTACAACTGGCCGCCGTTCCGCTGTGCTAAACAAGTTCTATCTGGCAACAATCTACGATAGCACCTTGTCGCAACAAGGGAAGACAGGCTACGGTCATTGACGCCAACCAAATTGACGCCGGCTATTGTTTAACTTGTTGAGAAACTTTTGCTACGTATTTGTTGGCGACAGACGCGATAATTCACGATTATATAGGCGATTGGACCTGCGCATGGTGGCGATGGGTACTAAAAGGTACTTCGTAGTAATATATGCCATAGGATCATTGACACGTGCCCAAAGAATATAAATACACGCCAAAAAAACGTTACTGAGATGCTTTCTAGTGCATAAAATTACTGCAATGCATAATTCTGAAATGGCCTATTTTTTGGTTGTTTGATGGGTTCATTCAACCGTGACTGAATGGATATTAGTTGAATACACTTCCACAACAGGAATTCCATCATATTTGATCGATTATACCATGGCAAAGAAGTAAATATCGCAGTCTGGGCAATTTTTGCTGCATGCTCACTCAACCGTAAAATTTGACCCAAATTTTGTTTCCGTATATTATACATTCTGACGTGTAAAATGTTTAAAATATCAAAATGGGTCCGTTATAATTAAATCAAATTTGTCATTAAAGGCTTGCGTTTGCATTCAACCATTGCTCACTAAAGCATGACTTGATTTTTCCTAAAAATTCGTACCCATTGTGGCTTATTAAATTCCCTACATGGACATATAATTAGATTTTTAAAATTCCTCGTGGTTAAAAAATTATTGAAATCTGAAATAGGGCGAATTTTCTTTTTGTGTTGTGTTTATTTTGAGATCGCCGATCCTAGGAATTCTGTTTTGACCTCGTTTTTTTTTTTTTTTTTTTTTTTTTTTTTTTTTTTTTTTTTTTTTCGTTGCGCGAATTTGATACTTATGCCGTCTACTTGATTGATATTTACATTTTTGTTGATATTGTGCTGATTTGTTTGATCTGATAATTACCTGGTCTCTTGAAGTGACGTCACCTCGTGTAAGGGTCACAGTTAACATAGTAAGCATACATCACCACGCCAGATGTCATCGTCATGCTAAAAAATACCACTTTCATGATGAGAGATAATCCAACAGCCCTACAAAGAATACAGATCATGAAGATTGAACAAATCCTTGGAGAATTTCGAAAAGCTGCGTTCCAAGGTGAATTCGCAAAAACATTCTTCTATTAACTTCTTCCGTTGCCATGATACCTATGGGCGGCGGAAAGGGTCAATATTAATTACCACAAAACTTATCAAAAAAAGGTAAACAAAATTAAATATTAAAATAAACTCAGAAATTAATATCAAAATATACAGAAATAAGGTTAACCGAAAATTTAATATCATATATACAGACATAAAGAAAAGTTTAGAAATAAAAGACAATTCAAAAATAAATACAAAACCAGAAATAAAGATCAATATGGAAATCAGAACGCTTTAAGAAATAAAGACAAATTCAGACAAAAAGATACTTTCGTAAATGAAAACTACTTCAGAAAATAATACAAGTTTAAAATAAAGTCAACTTCAGCATGTACAGAAAAAAGACAAGTTTAGAAATAAAGATATAACGACAGGACACATAATCTACTACTTCAGAAACAAAACAGGATACGCGTAAATCACAATAGACCAATAATTATAGTCGAGCTCAAAATTATAACGATCTTCGCAAACAATCTGACAATAATAACACATGCGGGGCGTAAGCAATTTCGTAACAATTAAAGCCCAGTATATTTCCTTTTGAGCATAAGGAGCAACTTGATTTGCTTCTGTTTACGATTCGGAGAGGTCAGAGTGTGTGCGTCGATTTGCTATTGTTTTTTATTCTACTGAAATGTCGCCCGGAAATATATTTACGGACACTGATGACTGGGAAGTGGGTCGGGCAGGGCGAGATCAGGAAACACGCCGGTAAAAGGTTCGAAGATCAATTAAAAAAGGCCTACCGTAATCTATTGCTAAACATAAAAAGTGGCGATCCAGGATTTCATGATAAGGGTGGGGCTAAAGTGGAATTTTGGATTTGGTTATACCGAAATATTTTCCCCATCACATTGGGCGAGCAAAAAGAAACATCAAATTTGTTTTTCACGTCATGCTGGCTGTGCGATAAGCGTGGGGGGGGGGGGTTAGGTTTAATTTTTTTTTCAGCCATCAGCCATTAAGAAGGTAGGGAGGCGGGTGTCAGGATTCATTTTTTCGGCCTTCAGCCATTAAGAGGTCAACAAATATGGCCATAGGGGTAAGGTAGTGGGTTGGTCAAATTTTATTTTCATTTTTTTAAAATTTATTTAATTTTTTTTTTTTTGCTGGGGGCGGTCCCGCTCGGACCCTGGATCCGCGCCTGGGGGCGTTTCATGAAAGGACTTGTCGGACGCTTTATCCGACAAATTCGCTCTCAGCCAATCAGATGCAATCATTACAGTAGCTTATAACAGTTGTCAGTGAGAATCAGTGAATATTTGTTTCATGAAATGCTACCCAGGCTGTACTGAAAAATAGCTGCCTGTCGCCCTCGTGGTTGCTAAAGAAACTTGGTTGCTAAAGAAACTCAACAATAATCAGTGAAACCAGCTTTAAATCTACCTCAGAATAAATTAAGATATCTATACTATTATTGCAATAATGATTCTTCAATTAGATTGTCTAATTTTGTTTAGTAAAATTTTGAGAACGTTTTTTTGGAACATGCCTCGATCTTTGACTGTTCTTCGATTGAGAGAAAACTGCCACTGTCCTGCACTCACGGTGATGTTAAAGAAGAATGAAACCATAGGATTCAGGTGAATTGTATGAAACAGAAAATTCAAAGAATCAGATCAATGAAAGTTTGAGAAAAATTGAATAAATGATAAGAAATTAAGTTATCAGCATTTAAATGTTGTGATCACTACCGCCATGGAGATCCTCACACTGGCAACAGGCCCAATATGTGTGATGTCAAACATGAACAACTCTCCCATTTGGTAGACAGAAAAAAGATCAAAAATATTTATTTTTCCCCATTCCAATGTTAGAACAGACTCTTCATTCGTGGTTATACTTTATGAAACCTGTGTTACATGTCCTCCCATGAAAAGGATAACAGATCTACTGACAGAATTAATAAAAAGGACGATTTAAGTGAAATATGTACAAAAGTATTGGGGAAGTTGTTCATGT
>CALNVZ010003433.1:26125342-26154370 GCA_940671915.1 Paracentrotus lividus
GCATAACGATGACGTCTTACGGTCGCTAAAGTGCAAAAACCAAAATGGCCGCCAAAAGCGTTAATATGCCCAATTATCATCTTTTTAACGTATAAACACTTTTATTGGTTTTATATGTCTTTTGGGTGTCAGGGAACCCACAGTCGATTAATCGCACATGATTATCCTACCTTAAGTTGACTGTTAGTGGTAGTTTGGTAGTTTAGTTTCAAGTCAATATCGAGCAAAATCACCTCATATCAAAATCACTAATTACCACCTATACCATTACTAGGTAATTTGGTCATGAAAATTGTCAGATTTGAGCTTTTAAAACCATCAAAATCCATAAAGAACAAATAAAACCGGTTTATACTATAAAGTGTGTGATGAATGGGCAAATACACTGTTTTGGTTTTTTGCACTTTAGCGACGTAGACTTCATCGTACACAAAATCATTGTCATTTTTGGATTCTACATCAATTGACTATAGAAATAACTTGTTTGACATAAACTTTTCAGAAAAAGTCATTATTTGCCCAACCCTACTTTTGTACAAGTGGCTATTGATTTGGGGTAAGCGAAGCCTAGGGGAGACGGGGACAATTGTAACACTTTTTTCCAAATTTGAATTATTCAACTTTTATAACTAATACTTGCTTTAAACCAAATAAACGAAATTTGGATATCTTCGTCGTTATACGAATAGGTTTGGGTTAAGTAAAACTATTTATTTGAAGTCATTATCATTTCAAAACACGAGGTTGAGTGTTAACAATTGCCCCTAAACCAGGGGCAATTGTAACAGCGCTATGGGGGCAATTGTAACACTTGAAATTGTAACTATTTGGTTTTTCTTTATCAAAGCTATGCACTTGAGAGATCCAAGATTTAACAATTAACCAAATAAGCTAATTATTATAAAACATGACAATGTCGCTCAAGTTACATTATATTTGCGACTTGTTATATACATGGCATGGGATTATTGCAGAAGTTTTACGTGCTCTGTACGGGCGATGACAGCGCGCTGAATTGTCCGGGGCTATAGGTACGGGGCAAAATTATTTCCTAAACGGCATTGTGTTATATTGCCCCTGTGGTGGGCGACCATTTGGAGAGATTTTTTCTATCTTAGCTGAGGTATTAATCGTTGAAACGTTAGCAAAATATAGCCTAAGAACATAATTTTCTAAATATACAAAATGACAGCCGTAGCTCATCACATATGTGTTCAGAAGAAAACAGTGGGTAATGTGAAATATTACTTCTTACTCAAAAAAACGATTTTTCTGCTGTAGAAAGTTCCACGAACCGTTAAATCTGCTGATATACTCAAACAGCATGTGGGTGATGAAATGCGCATGCTCTGTACAAATTTCAAGTTTGTAGCGTGTTTTCTGCTAGGGATGGGAGCCTGCTTACAATTGTCCCGCGGTCTCCCCTAAGTTTGGCCCAAAAAGTTGTTAACATAATGTTATTAAATGCAAATGAGAAGTCACAGGTTTATACTTTCCTTGCATAATATAGGTATATAGAACGACGTGTAATTAGAATATTACTGCACTTTTCATTTTATAGTAGTAATAGAAATGTGAGAAAGGGGGCCATAATTACCCGAGTCTCCCTTAACTTTTAAATTAAATGCGTAGTGCAGTATAATATTGGTGTATTCAATTATTAAGAGATATCAGATGGAGAAGAAGTGAGAGTGTTTTGAAAGTGAAATGTAATAGAAATGAGGAGAGGGGAGGGGGAGTGTGAAGTTGAAGGTGGGATATATACAGTACATGATAAATATTTAGTACAGAAAAAGTGGGTAATCGGAAAACTCCTTAGAAGATTAGATGGTCAAAACGAGTTCCATGAGTATAGTCGGAGGGGATTAGAACTGTGGTAAAGCTGAAACCCCTATTTGGCTTATATAGAAAGAACCCTTTTGCACTCCATCGAGCAGCGAGACACTCGCCTCGTGAAAGAAACCAATACCGGTTGAGAGTGAAACGAACGCACACACAGCACAATGTCAAAAATTTGTCATAAATGTATTATTAGGGTTGGGCGAATCTCAACTTTTTTTTTCAAACAAGTTGTTCTATAGTAAAATTCGACGTGAAACTGAAAATGACATTATTTTGCATACGATGACGTCTTACGTCGCTAAAGTGCAAAAAACCAAAATGGCCGCCAAAATAGCGGTAATATGCCCATTATCATACTTTTTATACGTATTAAACCACTTTTATTGCGTTTTTATATGTCTTTGGGTGTTAGGGAAACCCAACATGATTAATCCAACTATGATTAGATCTACCTTAAGTTTGACTGTTAGTGTATTGTAGTTAGTTTCAGTCAATTATCGTAGAAAATCACGACCTCATATCAAAATCACTAATAAACTATAACCAACTATGTACATTTGGTCATGATAAAATTGTCAGCATTGAGCTTTTAAACGCATCAAAATCCATAAAGAAACAAAATAAAACCGGGTTTATACCTATAAGTGTGTGATGAATGGGCCAAAATACACTGTTTTGGTTTTTTTTGCACTTTAAGCGACGTCAGACTTATCGTAACACAAAAATCATTGTATTTTTGGTCTACAATCAATTTGACTATAGAACTAACTTTGTTTGACATAATTCAGAAAAAAGTCAATTATTTGCCCAAGCCTAGTATTATTATTATTATTCTCGAGGGTTTGAATTAAGTTAGTAGGCCTGCTATAAAACGTGCGCACCCTATGTGGGTGGGCTAAAATACGTATTTAAGTGCGCCTACAAACTTTAGTAACTCTTCGAGAATACAGGCCATTGAATTTTGTTTTCGTTGCCTATTTACAGGACATCAGATCACGATTTATACAGTGTTTGGGGTATAATGATAGGGCCTACGTTCAACAATCTAAGGTGCAGGGGTGAACCAAATAATTTGTTCAACGGATGCTGGCTGTGGTTCGATGGACACAAGGCAATAAAGTGAGAATATATATTAATTTCTAGGCCAGTGTAAAGTTCGTCGTCATCGATATGTAATAAAAGAGTTTTGTTTTATTTTATTTATATTGTTGAGGCAACAGTGGCTCGTATGTAGTGGTCATCATTTTGCTCAGTTTGGTTAAAAGTTAAGAATTTCTGTCGAACTATTAAAGGATATGGGGTTCATAAACTAAGATAAAAGTTACAGATTCACATTGAGTTATTTATTGAATTCAGGTTATACTATAAATTCAGGGTCAGTCCGTGCAGTGTCCACAGGGTCTGCCTGCTCCAGGAACGGCACTCAGAAATGAATAACAATGAAAAAAATGCAGGCACTAATCAAGAGAAGTTTTTTTTATCACATCATAGATTTCTGAAAACTTTTACATAAAGAAATAGACAATTATTCGGTTAAGTGTAATAGTATAATCATGTATCCAAGATAATGAATGCTATATGTGTGTGTTTATTCTCTCCGGCGGCCTACTAGAATGTTGGGCAATAAAAATTTCTGCCACTGCACGGTGGTAATAGTGGTAATATGATGGGCGGGCGAAAGGGTCAATATTTATTTACCAAAAAAATTAAACAAAGAAGTGGAAAAAAAAAAAAATAAAGGTAAACTAGAAAATCAAATATAAATATACAAAATAAGGTTACCGTAAAATTAGTTTGAAATACAATTCAAATCAAATACACACAGAAATAAATTCAATTGGAAATGAAGATACTTGAATAAAGTCACTTCAGATATAAAGTCACTTTATAATAAGACAATTTCAGAAATAAAGACAATCTAAAATAGACATCTTCAAGAAGCTTAGGACAGGGGCGATCTAGGTTTTTTTCCAGCGAAAATTTTGGGTTATAAAAGATATATGGAATAAATAAAGGGGGCACTTTTTAGTATTGAATAATTTTTCAGAAAGATAATTGTGTAATTGTAGACCTATTAAGCTATATGCGAGCGCGAAGCGCGAGCTGAAAAATTTGAGCTCAAATTAGAAGTTATTTGTGCATTAAAGATTTAGTTATCAGCGAGGCAGAAGCGCGAGCCGAAAATATGGGTTTTAAGATTATGGAATAAATAAAGGGGACTTTCTAGTATTAATTAACTTTTTTTTTTAGAATAATTATGTATTGTAAGACACCTATTAATTATCTGCGAAGCGCGAAGCGCGGAGCCGAAAATTTTGAGCTAAAATTTGAGTTATTTTGTGCATTATTGAGTATCGCGAGCGCGAAGCGCGAGCCGAAAATATTGGGTTTTAAAAAAGATATATGGAATTTATAAAACAGGCACTTTCTAGTACTTTCCATTTGTTCGCCCACCCAGTCTCTCCTCCCCCCCCCAAAAAAGAAATATAATAATAATAATAACTGATGATGATCAATTATAAAATAAAATAAATACATAAATATAAAATAAAATTACAAGTTAAAAAAAGAAATAAGATTAAAAAAAACAAAAATGGTCCCCAGATTTTTTTTTTTTTTTTTGGGGGGGGGTTGCAACCCCCAACCCCCCCTCTAGATCGCTTCTGTAGGATATCTTTAATAATAAAACAATTCAAAATTCCCACAAGTCCCGAAAATAAAGTCGACTACAGAAAAAAAAAGGAAGACTAGTTTAAGAATAACGCAGGAACAAATCTTCTCTGACAGAAAAACAAACAGAATACGCGTAATCACATAGACCAGAAATTATATTGAGCTAAAATTATAGTGGATCTTCGCTAAATAAACTTGGACAATAATAACTACACGGAGGACGTCAGCGATTTCGTAACTCCTTTTTGCCGGAGTGCAACAATTGATTTTTACTTCCTTCCTGTTAAAGGTAGGAGCTTGTATTTACATAACTTTTAAATGGTAAAATACTTAAATGAAATTTGCATATGCGGTGTTTGCGTTTTGAATGCTGGCTAATCATTGTACAATTTGATCAATTTATGCGCATGAATTAATTAGGAATAAAATGAAATAAATGACGCATAAATTAGCGTGTGTGGGTTTTTTTTTTTTTTTTTTTTTTTTTTTTTGGGCATGCCGAAGCTTCATGAAAATATAGGCCTTCAGGTTGAGTGACATGTCATTTAAAAGCTAATTTCATATTGCAATGAGACAACAGTCGTTGAAATTCAAATAGAAATAGTTTTGCGCTAGTAATGAATAAGAAAGCCTTGATTTCATGGAAAATTGAACCTTATATGTATGCAAGGTGACTAATTAAGTACACTTTCTTAGAAATTTTACCAACCTAAAGCGTCATCCAATCTCTGATGTAATATACTACATAATGTGAATTTCATTAATAACGGTGATAATTCTGAATACAGAAGGGACTGTTCGAAACTTATAGATCATAAAAATCTAAGTGAAAGGTACTTTAGATGCCTGTAAAACTTTCCTTGTCTCTTTATATCATGAAAATTATACTTAGGCCTATTCATTAATGGGAAAAAGGTATATATTAGGTAACTAATTCCAGACTCCTTTAACGTTACGGAGAGGGCTAGGTGTGTGTTGGAGGCATGTGATTTCGTTACTTTCTTCTTAAGGAGAAAGAAAACCTGGGAATCTGAAAGTTGTACAAAACAACAAATCAAAGGAACTGATCAATAATGGAAGAAAAAAATGAATAAATAATAAGAAAGTTATAAAGCTTTGAATGTTATTATAACTAAACCATGGGATTCCTACATTGGGCAACAGCCCTAAGATGTGTTGATGTCATAGGGTAGATGTTAGGGAATAACGGACAGTAGGGAATATCGACGGTCACACAATGTCAGCCTAGCTGCCAACAGTAAGATAACCGAGTTGAATACGCGGCATCTATTGGTCAGGTGGTTCTGTCGGAAGGTTGAATGCTGTTTCGACAACAACAAGTGAGAAATCTCCGAGAAGTTACCACAATCTGTCAGGCTAGGAAAATTTGCAGTTGAAAAAAAGGGGTGTGGCCTGATGTAAAAATTGGACATTTTGAAAATGTGACGGTATAAAATATAATTTGGGCATCACCTCTGATTTCATGCTATTAATGGAATGTGTGGAGGGTAGGCCAAACGTGGTATGGGTGTTTGCATTGTACAAAGCCTGTGTATTGGGGTGGCAAGTGTGTTGGAAAGTGCTAGTCAGTCATTTTTTTGTGTAGGGGAATATTCGGACACCAATGGAACAGTTGTTTGCTTTTTACTTCCGTGTTGAGTTGCTAAGCATGTACATCATAGTAAGTTGGCATATATAATGTATTTATCTATTTATAAAATTGTTTGGGCAATTTTGAAATGTCCTATTTTTCTTTATTATTAGTTGTGATATGTCATGATCTACATGAGATAATAAAGTTATTCTGAGTGTTTGAAATTTTGTTGTAAAAATGCATATAATCTTCTAAAATGATAATGTTATAAAAAATCAATACAAACATGTTAAGTTGATGGTTTACATTCAAAACAGTGGCTTCAGACAGATCTTTATGCAAAACAAAAAGGGTAAAAACATACTGTCGCGGTATTTTCTACCTGTAGGGAATGCCGGATAATTTACGATGACGTCATTATTTACATTAATGCTCAACAAATATTTGATTACTAATTTTTTGGGAAAATAAAGTTGAATGATGTAGCTAAGCAATGAGAATCTTTTTCTTTTGTGATTTTTATTGTTTTTCATGTGCTAATTAAGCAAATGAGCTTAAGTGGCCGGTATTCCCTACATCTCCCTACATGACACTTCCCATCATTTTGTACATATTTACTTAAATGCGTGCTTTTTATTATTCTTGTAGTAGATATGGTTAGTCTTTTAATGGGGAGGACATGTAAGCACAGGTTTGCATAAAGTATAACCACGAATGAAGAGTCTGTTCTAACATGGAATGGGGAAAATAAATTATTTTATCTTTTTTCTGTACTACCAATGGGAAGAGTTGTTCATGTTTGACATCACACATATTGGGGCTGTTGTGCCAGTGTGAGGATTCTCCATGCGGTAGTGATCACAACATTTAATGCTGATAACTTAATTTCTTATCATTTATTCATTTTTCTCAAACTTTATGGAGTGCTGATTCTTTGAATTTTTCTGTTTCATAACAATTCACCTGAATCCTTGGTTTTCATTCTTCTTTAATCATCACGTGAGTGCAGACAGTGGCGTTTTCTCTCATCGAAGAACAGTCAATAGATCGAGGCATTTCCAAAAAAACGTTCTCGGAAATTTTATACTAAACAAAATTAGACATGCTAATTGAAGAATATTATTGCGCAATAAATAGTAAGATATCTTAATTTATTCTGAGTAGATTTAAAGCTGGTTTCACTGATTATTGGTTGGTTTCTTTAACCAAGTTTCTTAGCCAACCACGACAAGGGCGACAGGCAGCTATTTTTCAGTACAAGGGCTGGGTAGCATTCACATGAAACAAATATCACTGATTCTCACTGGACAACTGTTATAAGCTACTGTAATCGATTGCACTTTGAATTGGCTGAGACGAATTTGGTCGGATAAAGCGTCCGACAAGTCCTTTCATGAAACGCCCCCAGGCGCGGATCAGGGTCCGAGCGGGACGGCCTCAGCAAAAAAAAAAAAATTAAATAAAAATTAAAAAAAAAGAAAATAAAATTTGACCCATCACTAACTTCCCCTATGGCCAATATTGTTGACCTTCTTAATGGCTGAAGGCCGAAAAAATGAAATCTGACACGTACGCGCCTCCCTACCTTTCTTAAGGCTGATGGCTGAAAAAAATTAACCTAACCCCCCCCCGACCCGGTTATCGCACAGCCAGCATGACGTGAAAACAAATTTGATGTTCTTATTTGCTAGCCAATGTGATGGGGAAAATATTCGTGTATACAAAATCCAAATATTCACTTTAGCCCCACCCCGTTATATGAAATCCTGGATACGCCACTTTTTATGTTTTGCAATAGATTACGTGTAGGCCCTTTTTAAAAGTTGAATCTTCGAACCCTTTTACCGGCGTGTTCCTGATCTCGCCCTGCCCGACCGCCACTTCCCAGTCATCAGTGTCCCGTAATATATTTCGGGGACATTTAGTGAATAAAAACAATAAAAATCGCACACGCACACACTCTGACCTCCCGAATCGTTAAACCAGAAGCAAATCAAGTTGCTCCTTATGCTCAAAAGGAAAATATACTGGGCTTTAATTGTTACGAATTCGGGCTTGACGCCTCGCGTGTTGTATATTGTCAGTTTTGTAGCAAGATCATATAATTTTGAAGCTCGACTATAATTTCTGGTCTATGTGATTTACGCGTATCTGTTTGTTTTCTGAAGTAGTAGATTTTGTTCGCTGTCGTTTATTTCTAAATTCTAACTTTCTTTTTTCTGTACATGGCTGAAGTTGACTTTATTTTAAAACTTGTATTATTTCTGAAGTAGTTTCAATTTAACGAAGTATCTTTTTGTCTGAATTTGTCTTTATCTTCTTAAAGCGTTCGATTTTCATATTGATCTCTATTTCTGGTTTTTGGTATTTATTTTGAATGGTCTTTATTTAAACTTTTCTTAATGTCTGTATATATGATGATTAAATTTACGGTTGACCTTATTTTTCGATATTTGATATTATTTCTGAGTTTAATTTAATATTTAATCTTGTTACGCAATTTTTTTGAATAAAGTTTTGTGGTAATAATTTGACCCTTCGCCCATAGGTTAATCATGGCAAAAGGAAGAAGTTAAATAGAAGAATGTTTTGCGAATTCACCTTGGAACGCAAGCTTTTCGGAAATTCTCCAGGATTTGTTCAATTTTTCATGATCTGTATCTTTGTAAGGGCTGTTGGATATCTCTCATACTGAAGTGGTAATTTTTTAGCATGACGATGACTCTGGCGTGGTGATGTATTGCTGAACTATGTAACTGTGACCCCTTACACGAGGTGAGTCACTGTCAAGAGACCAGGTAATTATCAGATCAAACAAATCAGACCAATATCAACAAAAATGTAATATATAAGTAGATCGGCTAAAGTATAGAAATTCAAGCAACGAAAAAAAAAAAAAAAAAAAAAAAAAAAAAAAAAAAAAAAAAACGAGGTCAACAGAATTCTGGATCGGCGATCTATGCGAAATAATACACAACACAAAAGAAATTCGCCCTTTCAGATTTCAATAATTTAACCACGAGGAATTTAAAATCTAATTATATGTCCATGGTACGGAATTTATAAGCCCACAATGGGGTACTGAATTTTTAGGAAAATCAGTCAATGTTTAGTGGAGCAAATGGTTGAATGCAAACGCAAGCCTTTAATGAAAATTTGATTTAAGTTATACGGACCGCATTTGATTTATTTTAAACATTTTACACGTCAGATATGTATAATATCGGAAACAAATTTGGGTCAAATTTTACGGTTGAGTGAGCATGCAGCAAAAATTGCCCAGACTGCGATATTTCTTCTTTGCCATGGGTAATAATCGGATCAAATATGATGGATTCCTGTTGTGGAAGTGTAGTTCAACTAATATCCTTAGGTACGGTTGAAGAACCCATCAAAACAACCAAAAAATAGGCCATTTCAGAATAATGCATTCAGTTATTTTATGCACTAGAAAGCATCTCAGAAGGTTTTGGCGTGTATTTTATATTTCCTTTTGGGAGCCACGTGTTCAATGATCCTATGGCATATATTATACTACGAGTAACCTTTTAGTACAAAAATAATTGTCATTTTCAGTTTCCACGTCGAATTTTACTATAGAAACAACTTGTTTGAAAAAAAAAGTTGAGATTCGCCCAACCCTAACAAAAGTGCAACAGCACGTAAGGACGGTTCGATTTTCGTCTGCTTTAGTGCTTTTGTATAGTTTCCTATCATCACGCGACTTATGAATGTCTATTTACACTTTGTATGAAGACATCATTAACCATTTACCATTTGTAAAGTGTACAGATTTGAAGGTAGGGGAGACCGGGGATGGAAGTTACACAGGTTAGTTGTTACAGTTCTCAGTGTGCTAAGTTAATAATAATAATAAGCATTTATAATGCGCCGTCTATCTAGTAAACTATTCAGAGGCGCAGCTAATATCATTACCCGGCTATAGCCATAGCTGCCCTAATAAAGGGCGTTTTAAACAATTCGAGGAATTTCTTCCTACCGGTACCCATTTACCTTACTTGGGTCAAGTACGGCAAATTTTGCAGGTTGACACTTGCCAAAAAGGATTGCTAGTGGTAGGACGGGATTCGAACGCGTACCTTGTGATCGTAAGTCCGCTGACTTATCACTTGGCAATTTGGAACAAGAGAGTTCGTGCTAACTGGCATCTATATACAGCCTACATATAGCTGTGATGAACTGCCGGTCGTGGGGTTTCTCCGTTGTTTTATTAAAAAGTAACTCAACAAAAACCATTTTTCCACAGTTCCAAGTGAATTTTTGACAAAATTAAAATTTTATAGTTTCTTACAAACTGAAGGCACATGATGATAGCCTGGTATTGTGAATATAGTACATGTATGTCACTAATATACCCCTATGCCATGCCTTGTAATTCTGCCTAATGGCTGTGCTACAGTTGATTTTATGTGTAAAATCACCTATGGGGTAGGTTGTTACAGGGCAAGTCCACGATATTTGTTCCCGAGATGGTGATTTTTCGACTTTTTGACCATTTTTGTGTCAAGTGTGTCAGTGGGTTTGTAGGTATACATAATGTGTCATATGTCACCATAAGGGTATGAAATGAACTTAATGCAAATGAGGTCAAAAAGTCATTCTCAGTGGTCATATACGTCACAAGGCTCATTAATATTCATGAAAAATATATAAAATGCATTAAAAATGCTATTTTCAACCATTTAAAAAAGAGGTTTGTCATAGAATCACAACCAAAAAGTAAGTATTTTCTGTTTTTATATTTTCTTGGCTAACTCTGATGAAAATATCACGAACCTAGCACATAGCTTTCCATATTTTTAGACCTAAAATATTCAGGTCTCAGAAATAGTCTCACAAAAGTTACTGAGCTGATGTAAAATCATACATTTTTATTACCCACCCTCCCCACCTTTAGAAATAAAACAAAATAAGTTTTTCTTAGATTTGTGTTTTGTATTATGTTTCTTTTGATTTATCAGAGAGATTTATTTTTTAACAAAAGATGTTGCTACTCCTTGGCTACACCAATTGTTTAATAAAAAATGTTATAGGGAATAATTGTCCCGTGTGTTACTGTCCCGTTTGTTACCTGACATAGTTTTGGAAACTTGACCTTTGCCAAGAAAACTCGAAGTTGTATTAACGTTAAAATATGTCCTTACAATGTTTATTACATGTTTAAGAGGATATGACTCTGCAAATTTCAATTCAATTCAATTCAATACTGCATTTATTAAAAACAATGCCTTGCAGCCATGGGCTGAATTATGCACGTTTACAATCATTTCAAGTTACACACATGTACATTTGTTCACATTTCATCAAAACAATGATTTTCGAAATGATATAATTTACAAAGTAAGCTTAAGCTTACTTATACTTTGGCTAAAAGACATTACTTGCACATAAAATTGATGATACATTCAAAATTTCTATAACTTCATTGTGAAACAAAAATGTACAAGATTAAAATCTGATATTTAGACTGAGAATCATTAAAATAGAATAAAGCAGCTACATTGTATGTTTAAAAATCTTCATGTGTACAATGTTACTGTTTTGTAAAAAAAACAAATCATTATGGCAAGATATTTCAAATAAAAGAGAAAGAAGTTACATTCTAAAAGGTTGAGTATTGGCTATTAATTTTTTTGATAAATTGACATATTTGTAAATATGTGCCAGATTTTCATGGCAAGTAAATTCAGATTAGATGGCAAGTAAATTCAGATTAGATTGCGACGGATTTAGATCTACTTTTTAAATTCAGAGTTATATGCGAACAAAGTCAAAATTTGAAAACTCCCTTTTTTTGCGGTCCCGTTTGTTACCGACGAATAAATGATCATAAATTAATTATGAATTAAGTTATTACAATTTACTATTCGTTATGTTTTTGTTGGACATTTTTAGTACCTTCAGGAATATACCAAAAGATTGAGATTTCATTTAAGATTTTTCAAATAAGCCCTATTTTTGGCTCTGAATGTCCCGTTTGTTACCGCGCAAAATAGCTTGCCCATACAACAACCTAACCCCATGTCGATGTAACAACCTATCCCAATTACTTTACACATGTAAAGTAAATTTGTTTCAAATTTCAGTTTCTATTATTACTTTAGTCTATTCTAGAGCTCTACTTGATCTACTGTTAACGATACCAAGAAACTGGAAAGTTGAAACAAAAGAATGGTGTAAGAGATTTACACATTGTAATAAATTACCCCGTATGTTTACATTTAGTAACAATTTACCCCGTATGGTGTAACAACCTACCCCGTATACGGGGTAGGTTGTTACAAAAAAAATGTCTTCATTAATTAAGCTGTAGTTAATTAGCTGTTTTTCATGTTCAAGTTTTTGTGCCTCTAGGTTTATCCACATAATAGGCTAACTACAGCCCAAAATGGAGTGTGGTGAGTACTTTCCATTAGAATTATCTGGTCCAAAATGTAAATTTTTTAACGTCCATCCCGGTCTCCCCTAATTAATCCCGTAGAGTAAAATCATCAAGTGATATTATTTTCCCAGATGAATAGAAATAAGTGGTTTTCCCTTACCAGTACGACGATAATCATGGTGATGATTTAAATTACCATGATATAAGACAAAGTCTGAATTTTTTTATTTATTTTTTTGCTGTGAACTTGAAGATGCGGGGTATATCAAGACGAAGGCCTCAACTTTTCACTGAAAATATGAATGATCTCCATTGGTTATTCTTTCATAAATCTTTAATTCGATTTTTTTTTCTGGGGCACGCAGCTGATGTGTAATCAATAAAATCATTTTTGTTTATGAGAATGTGTATATAAGTATTTTGATTTGTTTTCCTGTTGATATTTGTAAGACCAATAATACAGTGACTCGATAGTCTCGCAATCCATACTTCCCCTTTCCCTCCAAAAAAGCCAGGCTAGCAATTATTAGGCCTATTCGTCAACCTTTTAAAATAAAGGAAGTAAAACAATTTTCTCTATAAAGTTATAGCATACACAATCAAAGGTGTTTGGGGTGTTGAGTGTTTTCTGTTTCGTTTTTTTTTTTTTTATATGTTTATTTTTTTTTTAATTTTTAATTATTTTGGGATTATTTTTATTACACCAGAGATACTCCAAATATTGTTGTATTAACCAAAAAGAAGACCACATTAATTAAATATAATTACTTATCAACACAGAATCAATATAGAATTTGTAATAATGTAGCTATTAGATGTTTTTGGTGCTCAATCTTGGTTCAATAATACTTCTATTGATCATGCGATGGCCAGTCTTGCCACTCAAGTGATAAGTTCTTTATATATTCTATAGTGTCATTGAATTTTGATATTTATTATGCGTGAAGGGTCTATTGGCCCTGTGAGAGGGCGAAAAGACAAAGTAGGCAAGCACGGATCTGCAATAGTCAAAGGGCAGAATAAGCACTTATGACACACGGAATGGTGATACTTGTAACACATGCGATGGCAAGGCTGCTATGGGGTCGATGGCTGGGGAAAAGGCTAGGTTATAGCATTCACCTTGACACTAAAATTCTCCACTTGGTTCGAGGAAAGGCACTACTGTGCATTATTAGAATAAGCAAAAACGACAATACAGCGAGTCTGCACCGATTTGGCTTTATCTGGTAACATTATGTACTTATAATGTTATAAATTTATGTAAGATATTGTTAAGAAATGAGTTCTATACTATTTGTGTCTTCTGTTACCCTACCTTCTTCATCTGATCATTCGTCTCAATTTTCTACATAAGCACTGAAAGGTACTCACCATTTATATCTATCGTTATGACTACACTACACTTTCTTGTCGGATATTGTCATTCCATGTTTATATTCTTTTCTTCAAATCTCAGTGCATCTTTTTTCCCACATAATAATCATCATCGCGAGCATCAGAGGGAATCTTATATCTTTTGTATAGCACACAAGGACACACTTAGATCCGTGTACTGCGTTAAAGAAGTAAGAATTTCATGGACGATGATCACCATGAAAGACCCAAAATGATAAGACAATTGAATAAGGCTACTATCTCTACTTCAATGTTTCTTAATAATTTCAGAACCACACAAGGGTTCGTGCGACCGAGAAATACTAGTCAACTTGTATAAATACGGGGCTAGTGGTCAAGTTCAATCTCATCTACTTAAAGACATATGTGTAGAAGTTAGCTTTAAACGTTACCTACTGGCCAGAAACTATTACTGAAAAGCTTCGAGTATATACGAAATAAATGCATACAAATATGTCATACAATTAACATGAATAGTGTTCATTCAGTGGCGACAACTAACAGACACACAACATCAACTGGTAAATAAATCAAACAGTATTGCTCCGCCGCGCATTGTATTCACGGCTGTTGACGATTGCTGCCCACAGTCTGCACTGATCCTGAGCTCTTTGTTGGTCAGAAAAAACACGCCACTACTTTATGTTGCGTCGGCTATGCACCATTTCTATTATTGTTCGAGGAAATGGAGTTGCCTTACCGCCCTAATGTCCACTATAATGAGCTTCTTTTCCTTTAAAAAAGAGCACAGGGTGATGGTGTACTTAATTTTGTGTTTTACTTCTTTTCTTCCAGAATAGTTGACAAAATCAATCAGAGACGCCATGGGAGGAATTGTTGTGTACCTAAAAGCGAACAGACATTATCAATGTCATTGGACGATCGGCGCTACAAATAGTTGATGCTAAACTAAACGCTAGAAGAACCGGTTTAGATTTAAAATCCAGAATTACGTAGATCCCAAACACACAAGCTAGCTATACGCGCGCGTACGTGTCCTACACAGAATATCCGGATTTCTCCTCTTACAATCAACGAAACTTTGAGGGTAAAGTTGAATAAAATCCTATTTCTCTACTTTTTATTCCACATAGCTTCAATTTATATTTTTCCCAATCAGTAAATTAAAAATAAATGTGTATCGCCGTGGCAAACCAACACACTACCCCTACCCGCATACTTATACTAGTTTGCTGAGCGCGTTATACATGTAACTAGCAAGGCCCGCAGATGTCGTCACTATGAGTAGAACTGAGAGTCTCGCCTGGGCATGGTCAGCATATGATGGAAGTGCTCATCGTGCGTCAGCAACAGGAAAAGGAAAAATAGGAACATCTTACCACCCGCTTCTCCGTAAAGGATTCCAATGGCACATTTCAATGAGTGCTCTGCCGCGTGTAGCGTTGGCGATACAGGCGCGAAGATAGACTCGATACAATACATAACAAGAGACCACTCTCAGCCTTCCTGTAGTAACTCTTCATGAGATCAGGAAAGAATTGATGCCTTATCAATTTAGTCTCCATGTTATCACTAAGTCATCATTTTAACAATGACTTTATCTTTAGTATTGCGATCCTGTGTTATTATCTTTCGTTATTAAATGTTCTCTATATGAGCATGATATAAATAATTAGGACCTACGTGGCTATTATCTGTTACATGATAATTCATTGTTGCCGTACTAGGGTCAGGTTATTACCGTAAATGACCCACCTGGTCTACTCGACCTGGGCGTAAGTCTATGTTCCTGTGTTCATATTTTATCTCCTTGTTAGTGAAAAGTGATGTAACTCTCTCCCTCACGCGAGAAGTTCAACAAAAATAGATGGCTTTTCTTTTACACGCGCAGCTCGGCCAAAAATATGTTCCTCCGGGCTATCTCCTGGTGGACTGGACTTAATCAACATAACTCCAACTAAACAACCATGAATATAATATTTGCGGGCAATTCCATATGCATATTGCACAGCCGCATATATAATGGACAGGCTCTATAAACAGCGGGCTGGGTGCCAAATTCATTGTGGAAAAATTTCCAAACGTTATACGCTTAATGAGTTATTGTATTATGACAAATAGAGTCTCTTTCTTTTTGTTATAAATAGATGTAGCGTCATAGTTTTGCCGGTCCAATCCATTATCGTTGTAATGATACCAAGGCAATATTACTATACTAGCCACAAAAATTCCATTCATTATTCTGTGCTTCACTTTTATTCTCAGTATTAACAACTCTGATGTTCATGATTTTGTTTTCAAGTAGACAATGACATTACTATGGCCATGAGTCAGTCTAGACTAGTTCCGCGATTTGAGTCTCGAGAAGTCGTGGAGATGTCTCCTGAGTCTCCGGAGAAGTGTGAGGAAAATTGAATATAAAATTTTTAAATAATTATTTTTCCAGTCGTAGCTGCAGTCAACCGAACATCCGCTGATACTCTTATTGTATTACTAGTGATTACACAAAATAGGTCTCGACATAGTTTGTGACTCCAGTCTTGCAGTCTTGAAGATGTGCGCCGCATGTCGTCTGGGTCTCCCGGAGTCACCCAAAAAATCCACATCACATGACTTCTTTTGAAAAAAAGCCCTTGCTTACTTGTAATAAAAGATGGAAAAATGTGTCTGGCATTTTTTCACAATCTTTTAATTGAATTTTGAGGCGACTCCCTGGAGACACCCAGAAGACGTTGCGGACATCTTCAAGACTACAGAGACTGGAGTTGCAAACTGTCGAGACCATTTTGTATGTATCACTAGTAGACAAAAATGTATCGGTGATGTCAGGTTGACTGCAGATACGACTGAAAAAACTAATTTTGTTGTAGACGTTTACTCCTACAATTTCCCACACATGCTCCGCGAGACTCACGAAGACATCTCCACGACTCGTCGACACCAAATCGCAAACTAGTCTAGACTCATGGTCAATAAGATATGGCATTGAAACCAAAAGCATGGCATCAGAGTTGTTAAACTGAATAAAAGTGAAGCACAGAATAATGAATGGCATTTTTGTAATGCATTCCTATTCATCAAACTTGGAATGGTTAAAATGACTACTCGTACAAAAGAGCCTGTGCATTCAAAACACAATTAGCGAAACGTTTGAAATTTCACAGATTCGTAAGTATTATGTGGGCTTTCAAAATATGTGCATATGGAATTGGCAATAATTCTTTGTTATTGAAGTATAAGCGCCCAATCAAGAGGGACATTTTTTTGGAGACGCGCTGTAGTTATCTTAAAGTTTAATGAAACATAGGAAATATAATTCCACCATAAAATTTAGGGGTCAAGGGGAATAGAACATCGCCATATTCTCATAAGCAAACTCAAAATTTCATATTTTTTTTCAATCTAATTAGTTTATATCATTAATTATTGGCCGATTTTCTCCCAATATTTTGATACATGTTTGACACACAATCCAGCTGGATCCAACTTTTTCAAAATTCTCTAATCCTTGTCAATTGCAAATGTATGACCTAATTTATATAATGTACCCTTCTATTCATCAATTTACATGTAATGTTTGGTATTGGTAATTTGTTAATGCCTTTAAGTATTTTTTATTGTAAACATGCCCATTTCAGCCCTTCGGCTGTCATTCATGTATACTCGATCGCTTTTATTCACAATAAACATCATTTGAGAATATGTGGAAATTGAATAAGCTTTATGCTATGCGCTGAGAAAAATTCCCCAACCAGTTTAATTGTGAAACGTAATTCATGAAATTACCCACATTACACATTTCACATATCAGGACATACCACCGAAGATTGTACGTGTCTATAATTATAAGGCTATCATGTCTTTATTTGTTGTTTTTTTTTCACCGGGAAAATAAACACAGCACAAAAAGAAAGTTCCTCCTATTTGTCAGATATCAATATTTAAAAACCAGGAGAAATGTACAAAATACTAATTATATGTCCATGTGGGGAATTTAATTAGCTACCACAGGAGCGAATTTTAAGAAAGATCATCAAGTCATGCTTCAGTGAGCATTGGTTGAGGTCGCAAAAAATGTCTATTTTTGACGCTTCACGTAGGCCTAGCAAGCACAACTCTTTGATTGAATGATATTCGGACCGCAGTCCTTACATGATTTTAAACTTTTCACCCGTCCAAGACATGTACTGCAAAAGGTGCTTCCCAACATATATCGGCGAAACAAATTGTGCCGTCAAACTTTAACGGGACTGGCTACTCAGCGCACACACAATTCCCAAACTGACGATTTTAACTTCATTTATGCCATGGGTGATTAACTCGATCGCGATACAAATGATGGATATCACTGTTTTCTAGAAGTGCATGCAAATCGAATATCCCTAATCATTCACGGGTTGAATGAACCAATAACAAACAAAAATAGGCCCACTTATATAGAATTACGAGAGGTATTGATAGTAATTTTTATTGCACCTAGATAAGCCATTACTATAAACTTTTGGGGCGTGTATTCACTATTCTTTTCGGGCCACGTGCCAATAGAGTTCATAAATGGCATTTTATATAAAATTCATGTTATGAGGACGTGAGACTGAGAAAGCCCTTTGTTTATGTCATGGTGACAAATCAAATTCACTTCCTTGATGATATTGTATTTTTGGGAGCTTGTTTTTTTTTCCAACTCTCCGATGTTCAACGCCGCTCAGTTGGACACAAGAATACACAGAAAATCTCAATGAACATGAGAAGAAGTTTTGGCGCTTACGCATTGGTTCATGCACTTTTCGATCGTATTTCAATTGCATCTATTGTGACTTGAGACAGTTGACTTGCAAAGTTTCATCAGAATAACTCAGAGTCAATGGACAACAATAAAAATTAAAATATGCCCAATTTCTTTACTGTTTAATCTTTGTTAAACCTCTTTACATAAAGTCAATATGTGTCAGGAGGAATCTACCTGCACCAGACAATGTGAATATTTCCGGGCAAGTTTCATTGATGATTATTGTTCCATGGCCATTTGAATTTAAAATGGCTCGACCGCTGAGTATATGTCATCGACTAGGCACGAAAACAAGTCTTCAATACTGATTCTCCTAAGTACCATATCTTTAGATTCAAATCTACGTTATTTCGAAAGTTGCATGTATGATAACATGTCGAAGCTCAGCGCCAGAATGTTCGTTCTCATTTTACTGTAAGGTCCAGCACTAATCTTTGTTCGTAACAACTTGAGGCGTGAAATGCGAGCGGAAGTTTGCTGTTTAGTAGACCAAAAAAAATCAAAAAGTATTGCCCGAAAAGCATTTGAGTTGTATATTCATACACTAGATACAGTAAAATGTTTCTTGTTTTTATTGAGCTCACGGCATCGCCAATGTAATATAATGGGTTTAATTCTCTACTACAACATGACTCATCGTGAAAGCATGAATTTCGGACAACAAATTAGCGACAATATGGTGATTACCACTGCTAGTCTCAGAGTTCATTTGACACTGTGTCCAAGAATGAATGAAATATACCCAATATACTGTATATTAGAGACGAATTACATAGTGGGCATAAAAGTTTATCTTGCATATACCAATCTCGTAAACTCTTACAATCATTGCCGTCTATATTTGCGGGGTGTTTGGAGTAGAATATTTCTCAAAAATGAATGAACAGGTTTAGTTATAGCGTTCGCATACACTTAAAAAGCAGGAATGCGAGTCATACATATCCTTCACCGAACGTCCTCCAGGCAATGAAGTACACAAATACGCACAGTTTTTGGCATATTTTGGCCGGCCTGAGAATGAGCAACTAACTGTGTAATTTATAACAACCCATTAATTCTGTCAACGAAGGATTATATAATTATTTTCGTTCTAAAAAGAAATATTTCCAAAATTTATTGTTCAGAGACATATAGATATCATATATTATGTACATCATAATGATAATATTTTAACCATGATCTCAATATATACAGAATGTATGAAATAATAACTTGTCAAGTAATTACTTAAAGCGACATATTAAATCTTCGATGGTGTATAGAAGTAATAATCAAAAAGGAATGCAGTCAAAACAAAATATACAAACTCATTTCAGCGGTGTCTAAACACCTTCACTTATAATCAAGTTTTTGAACGAGAGAGCCTCTCTTCTAACTTATCAGTTAGGATGTCGATCTACTGCACACTGTATATTTCATTTTTTGAAATTTAGGTTTATAATCGCCAGATATATTTGATCTAATATTCAAAAAACAAGACATTATTCTCTTTGTTTATTCTTTTGCGAGCATATCATTGAGCGTACACCCAGTCGTTTGCAAGCCGATGCAGCTAAGTATTCGCTGAGCTTGAGCTGCTGTGTTATGCACATCCATCCACTCTTCCGCGTCGAACGCCCACTCACTGTCAATTCATCGTGCAAAGAATTAAATATTGTCGCGATTTCATGTTCTATTCGCGTCCTCTTGCGAACTGGCAAGAGTTTCTCAGATATGCGGACATCATGATTGGGGCTGGAGAGGTAATAGGAGGAGGAGCTTTGTCAGAGCGCCGCTACCGACTGACACCTCCCAGAGAAAAACACAACAAAGAATCCTCTTGCGAGATCGCCACTTTTTTATTTTTTGTAAATTCTTATCTTTTTTTTTATAACTATGTAAATTTATTATTATTTTATTTATGTATTGTGTACTTTATTATAATGAAGCATCCAATCATTATTATATATTGATTATTAATTTGTTCATTTTTGAGGGCGCGGGGAGGAAGAGGTGGGTGGGCGAACTAAATAGAATGTACTTCATGTTAGAAGTAGACCTGTATTATTTATTCCATATAATCTAGTTAAAGAGCGTCACATAATTTATCGGCTGGCGCGCTTCACTGCGAGCCTCGCGAGATACTAATTTACATGATGCATCAAATACACTTCTAGTGTAGAGCGAGATAATTTTGCGGAACTCGCGCATTCGAGCCGCAGATATAAAACTAATAACAGGGTTCTACATATGCGAGCAATAATCCAAAAAAAATATTAATATAATACTTCCGGGAGAACAAGTGCCCTTTATTTATTCCATATATTTTTAAAACCCACACATTGTTTCGGCTCAGCGCTTCGCGCTCGCGATACTAACATCCAACTACATAATAACTTCAATTTTGTCTCATAAATTGCCAACTCTGCGCTTTTCCGACAATCGGTGCAGATACTTAAATAGGGTCACAATACACAATTATCTTTTGAAAAATTAATTAATACTAAAAAAGTTGCCCCTTTATTTATTCCATATAATCTTTTATACCCATTTTTCGGCTTCGCGCTTCGCGCTCGTGCCTATCAAATGCACAAAACTCACTCTAAAATTGTTTAAATAATTCTCTTTTAGGTCAGTATAAGCCTATAAATCGGAGATTGTCTAAAACTCCGCCCCACTGCAGCTCCGACGAGCAAAGATTTTTTTTTTTTTTTGGTACTATCCCCATCACCTAATAACTTTCCCGCCCTATCGCCCAAGCAACTAGGTAAAAAACCTAGCAATCCGCCCTGGCAGGACACCTATGACATAGTTGCGTCGGATGGTTCGAGGGTTTACAATTGAGAAAGCAACACTGCTTGATTACGTAAATAGTAAGCTCTGCCTGCAGATGGCATTCGGATGAAATTGATGTATTTTATCATTTTTTAATAAAGTATTCAAGTATATGTGGAGTGCAGAGGTGACATTTTCGAATAGATTAATTCTCGTTACAATTATACAGAACGAAAATATATATCCGAAGCGCTTCTCCAGGAATAAAGTGAAGTATCGTTAAGAATATTTATAAAGAAAAATCAAAATGAGAATACACACCTCCACAGTCTTGAGATGCTAAATCAATATATTGCACGACGCCCGGCTGTTGCGTTGGCTGGCCTTTAATCTCTCTGGCTGTGACCTTGGGTGACATTATTCTGTAACGGAACACCGAGGTCAATGGAACAAGATGTTTTATGATACTTAATAAGCTTGCTTGCTGGTGAATTTAAGGAGTATTGCTATATTTCTTTGCATAGAGACTAAATAGGAGTGTCATTGATAGTAGGCGGTCGAGGTGTACGCGTTCTTGAAGCACGGACTTCGGTTCGTCATGAGCAATCAGATATATTTGTCAGCACTCTATCAAGTTATGAGCAGTCCACAGGGCAGCGGTTGATCCTATAATAGCCAAGAGTGCGAAATTTATACTCAGATCTATTTCAGTCCCTATACTTGCTAATTTGTGCGAGATGCTGTAGCGGCACGGTACCTGTGCGGGCTAAAAAACTTGAGTCTAATTTTGCAACTTGCTGTACGAATTTCTTGATTTGTTGAACATCGGATATTTCCTCGATTCTAATACATATTTATCAGCAAAAGAAGATAATACTAAACACTTCAACCTATATAATGCACATTGTTATGGTATTCTATACTTTATATCATAGTCTGACATTAAATTGTAAAAGATTGGTGAAAGATATGTGTAACAAAACACTAATATTCAGTTCGGTATATCACCTTGGAGTTGAGCAAAGAAAAAAGTACTTATATCTTTGCCTGATTTCAAATAAGGAGATTACAATATTTTGGAAGAGAACTGAAACTTAAGCCTCAACACAGTAACTTTTAAATAATTCGCTTTGACTTTTTATACAGTCAGAGAGCTAGACAAAATGATAACGACAAGATATACTCTTAAGATGACCCCCCCACAAACTGCGCGGTTCAAAAGAATAATGAGGCACGTAAATGCTTGAATCAGGGGAGGTATTATTGTATGGCAGAGGCGGTGCAAGGATTTTGAATAACACATGGGAGCCGTTACACGGTAAATTTGGAGCTGCACATAGATACTCATTTGGTGCCATCGAATGAATATTATACACGACATCAGCGTCAAGCTCTAAATCACATCTCACACCACACAGGAAATCAGACCAGCCCCACAGAGTCAGATTCGACAGGTCAGTTAGGAGAAGCAGATTAATTGTAATATATGCTGACTAGCATTTTATATGAGCTAGCTACTTATGCGGATATATCCACCTCTAGAAATAAAGCGCCATGTTATGGTTATTATGCTATTGGAATATGTCACTAAGAAGAGATTGCAAGCTTTGGAGTGAATTTTTAATACCTTTTCTCGTCGAATAGCATTTGCGAAAATTATAGAGAGCCGAGGGAGTAGTTCGACAGGGCTAAGTTTTATTCTACATAAAAAATATGCCAACGCGATATTGGAACCGCCACAACTATTTAGAAGTATACACAAGTTGCGTACAACATCATGTTTGAAAGACTACGACTTAGTTCATCCTCTATTATTTACTAGGAATAACGATTTATCGATAAGTATGTATTTACACCTTTCAAAATTCACGCGTCGAAAATTTTATCATTCAGAGAGTTAGGGTACATTTTACGTAATGACAGGAATACTATATCTATCCGCACAAATGACAACGGAGTATAACAACCGGCACACATTTGGGAGGTATGCCAAACGACACACAACTCAATCTGTAGAGCGACTTTGTATTATAAAATCAGAGTCTAATTCTGTTCGACGACTGACAGAGTAGAATTTGCGTATGAAAATTCAATGTGCCAGATTATAGGAATTACTCTTAGAGAACAAACAATTTATTCTTTGAATGTCGAGGATCACCCGAATCTATTTCTAGTTCATTCGCGCATGAAAATCCTCAAGTGATCGATATCAAGTAAGAGCATATTTCCGAAAGGGTATAGGGATGAGACCTTGAATATAGTCCGGCATATAAAAGGCATGATTGAGAGGAGAGACTATATTGTATAACGAATCGTCTTCGTGAATACACTGAGGAGCTGAACTCTCTTGCTTCAAATCTTATATATTCACTTTTAAACAATATTGATTAATACCGTGTAAAATTAAGAGCCGACTAATAATAGTCCTCTTTTCCTATTACTGCTGGCATAGCACGTTTGTCATTAAATCTTCTTCTTGTACACATGAGTGTAATAATGTTTTATGAATCTTCCTTCACACAAATCCTGGTAGGTCCTGCAATTTGTTTCCTACTATTTGTCAACTGAAATTTGTGATAATTGAGTTATGCCTTCTCGTCGCAATCAACTAGAGATAAATGAGCAACTTTTCTTGCACCATTCTCACTTTATGTGATTTACTGTATTTCCATCGTCACCTTTCCTTTAGATAGTCTATTACCCTCATTTGATGATTTTTCCTTGAGAGTTTCGCCTCTCCTTCCTCTGGTAAGACTAATTAAACCTCCCTAAGCTTATGGAGACATACACATTATGTGTTTTTTTTTATTGGTCCTCCCTGTTGTTCATAAAAATTTAATTAACACTTCTGAATAGTGGGGTATTCATTCTTTTTGTGTTCGATGTTAATGACTATAAAAGAAAGAAAATATATCATAGCTCCGTATCACTTACGCGGAGTTGCTAATTTGTTGCGAATCCCAGCATAATATATGCCGATAAATACTCTGATTTCGCGAGGGCACAGCTGACTATTTAGTAAATTATTGACGACTATTACCTTATTGATATCTCATATATTGACAATTGTTTTAATTTCTAGTTATTCTCTGCTTTATGCAAATTACACTATATATGGAGGTTTGCTAGTTAGTTTCACTATTTCGCAGAAGTTAACGTTATTACACGTCAATTAACATCTTCCATTTATCATATTATTCCGCACTTTGCAGTAGTCACTATCTCCACGTATCTCTCCTTTATCGAGAATGATCTTTTGTACATGAGCAGATTATTTGTCTCATCACTGTTGACCTTTGATGATTGTACATAATACTTGATCACGCATAAATATGGTATTATGAACTTTCTATGCTCTAACTTACCTTATATTTCTTTACTCTCACGGAATTGAAATTTTGCGGGTTCCTTCTGTCTCACAATTCTCGCTTGCAACAAACTTTTTCCGATACCACTCCACCTCACATGTTCCCGCTGATGACAAACGGCAACGACTCCGACGATCATGATAACGGCCTTGTAGGGTGTCTGTCCAAACACGACTGGCTTTCATAACACCTTTCTATTCAAAACACAAAATACAGAATAATTCACAAAACAGGTAGAGAAGCATTTCACATCCCTGTGTTAATATCTACACTTTATCTGTCACAGTTGGTACTAATGTCGATTATGTCCTTCCTCTGCTTTCCTTATGTATCTTTTCATAGCTCCCGATGTATATCGTCATATTATCACTTTTCTCTTGCTTATAAGTATGGAATATGTCAATGTTTCTTTCACTGTTTCTCTCTGTTCCATGCATTAGTTATTCGACTTAGTAGATGATTTTGGAATATCAATCACTAGAGCCATCGCTGTAATCCCACCATTGTGTGATTTGTGCTGTCACTTGTAAATCACATATCTATCAGGATGTTCAATTTCTCCACTTCTATACTGTTATTTACCCTCCATCAGTATATATTTGTTAATTATATTTCTTCTACCAATAAATCCATGTTATCTCTGTGTATTGTTTATTAATATTTATGATCATAATTGCATTTAATTGCGTCAAAGCACGTGTTGACTTTTTAGTCGCTTACTATAATGAGTGTTCAAATCTCAATTTGTCACAAATAATGGATGTCACTTCATTGCTGTAAATAACCTCAAGGGGTCAAGCTACACAACACAAAAAGTAAGTTTCTCCTATTTCAGATATCAATCAATTTTTACCACGCCTGACAGGTTGAAATAACAATGCGTAGGGGTTATATTTGTCCTGGTCACTAATCTTTTTATTCTAGCTATACCTATTCGTATTGTGTACCCAAAGAATTTTTAAGTAACAATGTATCTATTCGTTCTATGCTCAGTGAGTTAATTGTGGTAATATTTCATTGATATTATTTCATGCACATATATTGTTCATTTCTGTCAGTTTCACGTGTTTCCGATTACAATCCAATTTAACGAATCAAATAATTACTTGTTCGTGATACAATTTACTTACTAATGATTCCATCATCTTACACTCGCTCAATAGAAGGTATGATCTACATACACTTCCAGTTTCGATATATAGTGTGATACTATTGTAGGCGCTTATTATGCGAACTTGCATTTGCTTCGATGCATATTATTTCTTCGAATTATGTTTGTTCCACTGCATACTTTATTTTTGAGTAGGCGATCACTGCTGGCTCATATTCTTCGCACTTAATAATTTCCTCTCCGCGCATACTCGTCCCTGCTGGCCGACACTTTATCTCTCGATAGAGAGGTATTTGCGTCTCACAACTTCGCCCGTGTAGACCCATATATATTCTACATCTTTTTCTACGATTTTAGGGCCTGCCCATTTGTTCAACCCTGCACGCCTGTAATGTCAAATGACTCCCACACCAGGTTTCACACTACCCATAGGAAAACGCGAACTGATCTACGAGATTGAGTATTACAGTGTCCAATCTATAGTTTCATCGTGATGATTATCTTGGGAGAAGGCCATATATGGATCTCTTGTCTAGGGGAGGGTTGAAGTAAACAAGAATGGTGAAATTGGAATATTTTACCATCTTTAATGCTGAAAACAAAAAAATGAAAAAACCCACCTTAAACCCTTAAAATATCATCAATTTTGCCCCTTAAGTTTTGTTTAGCCTTGATGAGAAGCTGTAAATAGTCATTATTGATAATATTTTATTTTTATGTGTTTGGGTGAGATTTTACAATACATTGGAGAAGATAGAAATTTCCATGGTATAAAATGAATAAAATGAATGTTGAACCACAATAAAATAAATTTTTGAACCCTCCCTAGACAAAAAGGGTCGAGCCTGTACCATATCTTAGAATTAATTAAAGAACAATAAACAAAATCTCCACCTCAAAGACGTGTTCTGAGGTAGCAATGAGGGGCCTTGTTGTGGGGTCCAGTGAACAAAAAAAGGGCCCCAAAAATAGAAAAATGACGAAATTTTGGCCATCTTCTGGGGTGAAAACTTTTTTGAAGAAAAATGCCGGGAAAATGTTAGGAAGTCAAGATATATCTCCAGGATCCCCAACAAGTGAAAGCGGGTGACTAACACATTCAAGAATTATAACGGAGCAACATAATGTCGATTGAGCCAGAAAAAATATTCCACTTATGACGAACAGTGTATGTGCGCCTAACATGCAAGAATTGAGGTCAGGGTCCAAATTTCACGTTGATTGACTCTGGTAAATTGCCCAAAAAATGCCATTTTTTAAAATATTTTACCTGGTATGATATCAAAATTATGATGATAATTCCCTGTTTTGTAGTGTGATGACGATATCTTGCGAATTCAGTATTGAATGAATCCAAACAACCGAAAAATGGGCATTTTGATGAATATCAGATGTATTGTAGGTAATTTTAGCATTAAAATCATCTCATATAAATTTTTTGGGTTATTGTTATATTCTCGGGCACATGTGTCATGACCTAAGTATGGCACTATATTTAAATTCATGCTAAGTGAGCCATGAGACTAAGAAAAACCTATTTTGTAATCATATGGACAAATTAAAAATTTTTCTACTCTTGATATAACAAGATCTTTTCGGGAGTACTTTGAAATTTTATTCACAAAATTCCCGATGTTTTCACTGCCTCAGGGGCACGAGTACAAGGAAAGATCATCTAAATGAGAAGAATTAGTTTCGAGGTTTCGTTCAACTGAGTTCGGGAAGGAACGTATTGAATCAAGATCATGTTAGTTGGAGAACTGTGAGCTTGTGTGCCAGTTTCATGTGAATAATGCTCATGGTAGAATGAACAATTCATATGGAATAGGGCGAAATTTTACATTTTTCAGATGATTGTCCATCACCCTGGTCCCCCCATGAACTTTTGTAAGAGGTTTAACAAAAAGTTACAAATATTTGGATAATTTTATTTCTTAATTTTGTCCGTGTTGACTGCTTAGTTATCACTATGAAACTTTGACACGTCGCTTCAAATGCACATACTAACATTCGATTATCTAAATTACTTACTGTAATAAATCACTAGAACATGGCAGAACCAAACTTTCTTCTCATGTTCATGATTTTCTCTGTATCTTTGTGCTCCATGAGGTGAAATACGGGATTTTTGTGAAAAAATAAAGAGGTACTCCACAAAGAAATGTGTTATTAATCCAAGTAGAATTCTGAATGTTAGTTCATACGATGTAAAAATAGGCTTTTCCAGTCTCACGTGCTAGAATCTATTTGTAGAATAATGTGTCGATTGACATGTGCAAGAGTTATAAATGAACTAACGCCCAAAATGTTACTTAAGATGATTTTAGTGCATAATTATCTGCATACCTTTCTAATATTAAAATGCCTATTTTTTGTTGTTTTTTGTGTTCCTATTCACCGTGGATTGTAAGGGATAAGATTGCAAATACTTCAACAGGAATTCCAATTATTTGATCGAAAGTACGCAAAAATGCTGTTTTGCATTAACCCAGTGCCACTCAACCGTGAATTTTGACGCAATGACTCATTTTGTATGTTAGGGCACACATGAGGCAATCTTTTTTTTGACAAGCATGACGTTAAAAATTGCATATTTAATCGAATCATTTTATTCAATTTGTGATAATCGCCTTGTGACTTCAAAATGCATATTTGCATTCAATCATTACTCATTGAAGTATGACATGACGATTCTTTTTAAAAATTGGTGACATGGTAGCTAAAAAAAAAATTACTACAAAGACCATATAAATTTTTTTTTTTATTAGATTGTTTTCATTCTCCTGTTAAAAAATTAATTGAATCTGTAATAAGGGGGAATTACTTTTTTGTGTTGTCTTTATAATTTGGGGTCATTTTGGTAAATAATTTGTAGTAGGCTATTGAACTAATTGTCTCCAACTGTGGTATAGAAGATGCGACAGCCCGATTGTTATTATACACCCAAGGCTAAATCCTGTAACTGTGAAGAGAGAAAATGGAATTGAATAAAAAATACATAGTGTGTTACAAGTAAAAGTTGGAACAGGATTTTCTCGAATTAGGCAAACAAGTTAAGGGATAAATGAGATTTGTTTTTATTAACCAAGGCATAGAATTAAATAATGGAAGACATATTGGGTAAGTCCAACTAAG
>CALNVZ010003433.1:26154470-26170656 GCA_940671915.1 Paracentrotus lividus
ATCAGATCGCAGTTATTGAAGCAATTTTGTATTTGCTGCACATTTAGCTAGCTCCTGACTGGTATAAATCTTGAAATACCATGTTTGGTGAATTTTTTGGAAAGCTGAAGAGTTGCTGAAGATTTTGAACCTATTTTCTCGTCGAATCATTGAAAATAAAGCGTATTTGAGGCTAGTTATTCAAAAAATTCCCAAACGGATTTTAACGCAAACATATATTTAACAATTTCTACTATTTTGAAAGACATATTTTCTTTCTTATTAAGGAATATACATTTTGATAGTATGATATATTAATGCCGAAAATTTCATGTCAAATAGTCATTTCTATGCCAGAATTATAACCGCACAAAGACAGGGGTACAATCTGCTCATTACGTATTCAAACACACAAACTCATGAATACGAGTTGTATAAAAACGAGCTATTTCGAAAGCGCTGCCAGTGGATTGTATGCAATTCAATTCATGATTATTTGAACCTCTTAAACCAAACAATTTATCTTGAAGTGAAAATACGATTCTATTTCTAGTTCCATCGGAAATCCAGTGTTGTAGCATATCCCAAATAGGTTTAGCATGAGTACAAATCGCATAACAAATGGATAACTTTTACGATCTGTTCGTTACAAAAAGTGAACTCTTTTCTTGGAACTAAATTCATTTTAAACAATATAACCGTGAAATTAGACGCAAATGTCCTTTCCATATGCTTGGAAGCACGTTTTGCATACATCCTGACATGTAAAATGTTTAGAATCTGAAAATGGGTCCGATATTATTGAATCGAAGTTGTGATTTTAGGCTTGTGAACTTCAAGAAAATGACATTTTTGCATTCAACCATTGCTCACTGAAGCTTACCTTGATGATTTTTCCTTAAATTCGCTCCCCTGGTAGCTAATTAAATTCCCAACATGGACATATAATTAGTTTTTTTTATTCCTCCTGGTTCAAAAATTATTTAAATCTGAAATAGGGGGAACTTTCTTTTTGTGTTGTGTTTAGAACAAAAAGAAAGAAAAAAATTTGAGTCCGAAGCGGGAGTGCAATTTGTGAACTCCGAAATAGAGAAAACCGTGCGGGACTATGACATTGCAGAATAATGACGATAAACATGAAACATATGAATTTCTTTTATTTAGTTATTCTGTTATGAAATTCAATATAGGGGTTTCTAGTAGTCCATTTCGAGAAGTAACTAAACGTCAATAACACTCATTACTTTTCTGCTTTGCAGAGTATACTTCAAGAACCCTGCAAAGGTCTTTGTATGCAATATGTCATTTATTTGTTGACTTTGATGATGACAATACTTGACAGCAAAATAGTATGAACTTAGCTTAACTAGAATTCTTACTCTAGGAATTGAATTCGGTTTCCTTCGTCTGCAATCTGCCAAACTTTTCCGATACCACCCACCTCAATGGTTCCCCTGATGACAACGGCAACGACACCGACGATCATGATAACGGCCTGTAGGGTGTCTGTCCAAACGACTGCTTTCATACCACCCTATCAAAACCCACAAAATACAGAATATTCACAAAACAGGAGAGAAGCATTTCACATCCATGTGTTAATATGTACTTTATGTTCACGTTGATAAGGTTACCTCTTTCATAGTCCAGTATCGTCATATTACAATTTTGCTAATTGAATAGTTATAACACTGTTTTGTCATGCTAGTGCTAGAAGATTTTGGAAAAATCAACCAGAGCTGCTGAAAACATGGTGTTGTGCGTCTGTAAAATAATCTACAATGTTCAACTTCAAGTATTTTCCCCCCAGAATATATATAATTATATTCTACAATAAAAATGTACTTTGTGTTTTATAAATTTATGATATACAAATGGTTAAACACGTGTGAACTTTAGAGTTAACAATGAGTCATATTTTGTCACAAAATGGATGTGCATATTGCTGTAAATAACCTTCAGGGGTCAAGCTAAACACAACACAAAAAGTAAGTTCTCCCTATTTCAGATATCAATAATTTTTTAACCAGGCTGAATTGAAAAAATCTAATTATATGTCTGGGTAGGTAATTTTATTAGCTACCATGTGACCAAATTTTAAGAAGAATTATCATGTCATGCTTCAGTGAGTAATGGTATAATACAGAAATGTCATTTCTGCAGGTTCACAAGCCGATTATCAAATCTTTGAACAAATAATTTCGGAACAATATTCAATTTTTCCACATCACACTTGTCAAAAAGATGTCACATACACTGTCCGTCATAAAGGTGGAATATTTTTTGGCCGCTATAGCGACATGATTTTGCTCTGACTTTATTTTCTTGAATATGTTTGTCCCTGCTTTTACTTTTTGGGACCCTGGCTATATCTTCCCATATTCTCCCAACCCTTCACGGCGGCCCCTTTTTCCAAAGAAGTTTTGTCAACCCCGTATGCCCATTTTTGTCATTTTTCTCATTTTGGGGCCCTTTTTGGTTTTTCCGCCGATCAAGCCCCCCTCAGTCCTACCCATAGGAAACGCGACTGAAGTGAATTGTTTTATATTGTTCTTCAAGTTAAATCTATATTTCTGGGGAGAGGCTTAGGTCTCTTGTCTAGGGGAGGGGTTGAAGTAAAAACAAGAATGGTGAAAATTCGGAATATTTTATTCATCTTTATGCTGAAAACAAAAGAAATGAAAAACCACCTTTAACCCTTAAATATTCATCATTTTCCCCTTAAGTTTTGTTTAGCCTTGATGAGAAGGCTGTAAATAGTCATTATTGATAATATTTATTTTTTTATTTGTGTTTGGTTGAGATTTTACAATACAATTTGGGGAAGATAGAAATTTCCATGGTGTAAAAATGAATAAAATGAATGTTGAACACCAATCAAAATAAATTTTGACCCTCCCCTAGACAAAAGGGTCGAGCCTGTAACCATAAATCTAGAATTAATTTAAAGACAATAACAAATCCCACCTCAGACGTGTTTCCTTGAGGTAGCACTGAGGGGGCCTTGGTGGGTCACGTGAACAAAAAAGGGCCCAAAAATAAGAAAAAATGACGAAAATGGCCATCTTCTGGGGGGTGACAAACTTTTTGAAGAAAAATGCCCGGGAAATGTTGAGGGAACGTCCAAGATATACCCAGGATCCCAGAAAGTGAAAGCGGTGACTAACACATTCAAGAAATTAATAACGGAGCAACATAATGTCGATTGAGCCAGAAAAAAATATTCCACCTTTATGACGAACAGTGTATGTGCGCTAACATCAAGATGAGGTCAGGGTCAAATTTCACGGTTGATTGAGCTCTGGGTTAAAATTGCCCAAAAATGCATTTTTTAAAATATTTTACCTGGTATGATATCAAATATGATGAAATCCCTGTTTTGGGAGTGTGTTACGATTTTGCGAGACAATTCAAGATTGAATGAACACTTAAAACAACAAAAAATTGGCAATTTTTGAATAATGATCAGGTATTGTAGTAATTTTAGGCATTAAAATCATCTCAATAACATTTTTGGGTTTGTTTAGAACCTTTGGACATGTGTCAATGATCCTGTGGCACTTATTTAAAAATTCATGCTTCAATGAGCACATGAGACTAAAAAACCTATTTTGTCATATATGGACAAAAAATTTGAATTTTCACTTTGAATAAACAGCACGATTTTTGGGGGAATACCTTGAAATCTATTTTCACAAAAATCCCGATGTTTCACGCCGCAGTGGGCACGAGATACAAGAAAATCATGCAAATGAGAAAAAGTTTAGGTCTCCGTCACAGGTTCCGTAACTTATCGGATAGGCAACTTGAATCAAGATCATGATACTTGGTGAACATCTTAGGCTGTGTGTCAAGTTTCATGGAATAACTCATGGTAGAATAAACAATTCATCACTGAATTTAGGCCAAATTTCACATTTTTCAGATGATTGCCTCATCCACTGACTTTGTGTACAGAGGTTTAACAAAAAGTAAAATTTGCATATTTTCATTGTTAATTTTTGTCCGTGTGACTGGTAGTTATCCATGAAACTTGACACGCAGCTTAAGATGGTCACCAACTAACATGATCTCAATTCAAATTACTTAGCTGGTAATTCACTAACCGTGGCAGAGACCTAAACTTTCTTCTCATTTGCATGATTTTCTTGTTCTTGTGCCCACTGAGGTGTGAAATAACGGGATTTTGTTGAAAATAAATTTCGAGGAACTCCCAAAAGAATCGTGCTGTTTAATCAAAGTAAAAATTCAAATGTTAGTCCATACATGACAAAATAGCTTTTCCCGTCTCACTGAAGCATGAATTTTTAGATAAGTGCCATATGATCGTTGACACATGTCAAGAGGTTATAAAACATAACAAACATAACCCCAATGTACTTGAGATGATTTTTAATGCATAAATTACTGCAATACCTGATCATAATTAAAAATTGCCATTTTTGGTTGTTTTTTGTGTTCATTCAACCGTGGATTGTAAGCGAAAGTCAAAATACGGTTCCAAAACAGGAATTCCATCTATTTGATCGAAAGTACGCAAAAATTGCTGTTTTTGCAATTTTAACCCAGTGCCCACTCAACCGTGAATTTTGACCATGAACTCATTTTGTATGTTAGGGCACACATGAGGCATCTTTTTTTGACAAGCATGACGTTAAAAATTGCAATATTAATCCGAAATCATTTATTCAAATTTGTGATAATCGCCTTGTTAACTTCAAAAAAATGACATATTTGCATTCAACCATTACTCATTGAAGTATGACATGACGATTCTTTTAAAAATTGGTGACATGGTAGCTAAAAAAAATTACTACAAAGACATATAATTAGATTGTTTTCAATTCCTCCTGGTTAAAAAATTATTGATATCTGTAATAAGGGGAACTTACTTTTTGTGTTGTCTTTATATTGGGGTCATTTGGGTAAATATATTTGTAGTAGGCTATTGAACTAATTGTCTTACCACTGTGGTATAGAAGATGCAGACAGCCCCGATTGTTATTATACACACCCAAAGGCTAAATCCTGTAACTGTGAACGATGAGAAAATGGAAATTGAAATACAAAAATACATAGTGTGTACACAGTAAAAGTGGAACAGGAATTTCTCGATTAGAGCAAACAAGTTAGGGAATAATGAGATTTGTTTTTATTAACCAGCATAGATGATTAAATTATGGAAGACATATTGGTATGTCAACTAAGCAAACCATGTTCACTTCAATAATTTGCAGACCTGGGCTTTCTTGCATTAAAAAACTTCGATCAAACCGATGAGGGTTGACAAAATAGGACAGGACAAGAAAGCTCTTTACCAATGTTAAACATATCATAATAATAAGTGTCTTGTGTGCATCACGGGAAAGGCGATAAGGACATTTTAAATTTAAATAGAAATTGAAAGCTGTCGTGTGACGCCAACAAGGATAAATTTCATGTGTGAATGTGAATTTACATAGAGATTTTGTGCAAGTAAAAAAAACACAAAAACAACGTCAAGTAACCATTCCTTTATCAGCCAAGGTTATTTATTCTTGCAGATCTTACATACATGTTCTCCATCATCTTATTTTGACAATTAATTTCAACTAATTATTTCTTGCTTTTTGTTTCTTTTGGGGCTGGGTCTAGTTTTATCGTATAAGAATAAGACTTCGTGCTTGTGCAGCTGGGTTTCAATTGCAGCTTTTTTTTTTACTTAATTTGATATGGGTGCAAGAAACGAATTGCACTTTGCAAAGAGTAGGGATCTAACGTAAAGTAGAATTTTAATTGTTATGAGTTGTGATTCGTCTGAGGGCTAGCAATTCAACATAAATTAATGCAAACTGTTCCTCGAATTTGATGATTAGTTATTTGTTCAAAGACATACATCGTTGGTAGGGCTTGTTTAATAGCATGGATGGTTGGTTGGGTTTGTTATCAATCTGGATGATTGGTTGGGCCTGTTATTGACATGGATGATTGGTTAGGCTTGATATTGACATGGATTGTTGGTTGGGCTTGCTATTTACATTGATGGTTTGGTTGACTCGTTGTTTACATGGACGGTTGGCTAGGCTTGTTTAAACATAGTTGGTTGGTTGGGCACAAGTTCTGACTTTGTGCAATTATACTTCTTGATGGGGTTGTTAATTTCAATTGCTAGATATGCTTGTTAATAATTAGGTGTTATGTTAAGTAAATCTTTGTTCTATTTAGGTATGAATACAATTAATACGTTGTATGGGGTTTGTTCTTTTCCGTCTGTTTTGGAATTATACTCATTCCCCAACTGCCCCGGGTGTAGAATGACTAAGAGCTACATGTCCATTATGTTCCCATATGTGGTTGTGTAACATAGGGAATGGAATTGTGTCATTATGATCGCTCATTTCAAACTAGATATATCTTGAATTGAAATTATTTTGGTATGAAATTGGAAACATATGATCTTGATGTCATTTTGTAATTTTCGATTTTTATTGATACTGCATATTACCAAAATTATGTTTTGTGAAGGCTGGCAACGAAATTGAATATTGATTTATTGATGTCAATTTGGTAAACATGCAATATGTCTAACAAAAGTAAAAAGATGAGAACTGGCAATCCGTGCACCAGATTTTTTTTCTTCTGACAATTAATAAAAGAGACACATTAATCGAGATAATGTGAAAAAAATAACCGAAACATTTTTTTTTTAATTGCCATTTGGTAGAACCCATAGCATTACTGAGCTCAACATTAAATTGCTCATAATTTTCAATTATTAATGATGTTTTTTTTTCTCAAAGTTTCATTGATCTGAGTTTTTTATCTATATGTTTTATATAATATAACTGGTCCTAAAGGTTTAATTCTCCTTTAAATTCAGCTTTATTGGCAATGAATAATTTATATTTACATGCAGGTAGGGATATATTTAAGAATACAATAAGCACAAGTAATATGCCCCTACAAAATAGACGACAATAGCTTGCATAATAATAGTTTATGAAGATGATGAAGCTTATTCAGCAATAATGAATAACAAAGTGACAATGAAGTTGATTAAATTCCCGTTATGTTTTGAGCAACTAAAAATGTTCTACAATATATTTTCATAAATGTTATTAAGGATGGCATTTGTTTAATGTATTATCTAGCATATTTATGACTGTTATAATGGGTCTCTTATCTTTTTTATACATTTTAACAGGTTTAAAGGCCTAGTGAAATAACAACCAAATTGATCATTTTTCCCAACCTGTTTGGGAAGATTCGAATTTTCGACACTTCTTCAATAATTATGATAATAATTTTGTTGTACAATTATCGCTTTCTCAACATATTTTGGACTTTTCTTCTCTAATTTCATTTCGATTAAACAAGTGTACACTGAAAACCTAAACTGGTAGACCGATTAGTTTCAAAGCTAGTAGTAGTGATGTCCAGACTGACTAGCTTTAAAGCTAGTCAGTCACGACGGACTAGCTTTCCTTCAACACAAACCGGCTATTACGGACTAGCTTGAAAGCTAGTCCGTCAAGTTAGTACGTCACGACGGACTAGTTTTAATGCTAGTCGGTCACGACGGACTAGCTTTCCAGAAAGCTAGTCGGTCACGACGGACTAGTTTTAAAGCTTGTCCGTCGTGGACGACTAGTTTGATGGACTAGCATTAAAGCTAGTCGTAGTGATGCCCAGACTGACGAGATTTTAGCAGGACTAGCTTTACAACTCTTGACCGACTAGCATGACAGATTAGCTTAATAGGGCTTTACCAGCTTGGTAGAGACCTCAAATCTGAAATGTTAGAAGACATTTCATCCAGATACAATTAATCTAAAAGAAAAGTGACACATATATTCATAATTAGATTTAGAATTCAATTTTCATAATTTAATGAGATTACAGGCGCGGATCCAAGAAAACCGAATTGAATGCATTTTGGGGGCCAAATTGTCTGGGGACAAAAGTGGCTCTATTGTGTTTACGAATGGGCCCGGTAAATTCATTGTATCACGTCGGTCTGCGTCCGCTACTGGATTTTTATGATCATTGTAAAGCATACACATTTATTCATTGATTTGGCAAGACAAAATTTGTTTCGCGTGTTATACAACATTAATTTATCTTCAAATAATAACGATGTTCAAGTAATAAACGTTAACTTAATTAGGACTTAAAAACGAGTACTCAAATGAAGGACACCGTCAACATGATCGAAATCTACTATTCTACAAGGCGGGACTGTTACACGTTGTATATCTAATCTGCATCTGTTCGGTTTACACGTAAAATCGAATTCGCATACAGATAATGCACAAAATAGATCATAATTATGTCCTTTTCGCAATGCGCATGTTATTCAGTGGATGGACTCTATTCTTATAGATTACTGATGAATGCCCGGCTTAGCAACAACAGTGAATGAAAGGTGGGTCATTCACTGTTGTTGCTAAGCCGGGTATTCATCAGCTATCTTTAAGAATAGACGAGATTCTTGGGTTCGAGGTATTCAATAATATTGCCTGTAATTAAAGAATGAACGACAATATTTGGAACCTATACTCGTGCCTATAGATTACTTGTTGTTATGTAGAAATAAACTTTCAGATTGTCATGCCAAAACAACCTTTGTTTAAAAATAATACACTTTCCTGTTCGGAAACAGAATAAATGGAGTAGGTGCGTGTATTTACACGCACCTAATTTACAATACAGACGATAATGGTATTGCTCTAAATAATAGGCTACACAAAAGAGAAAAGAACAACCAATAATTGTTGGCGGTACTCATCGTACTCTTAAATATTTAAGAGGGATTTTAAGAAATTCCATATCAAATTTATTGTCAAACTTGCGTTATAAATACTTTAGCTTGATACGTACAACGTTCGCATTATTATATTTCACTACTTCAATAACCTTGGAATAATTTTCATGAATAATTGAAAACGAGATTGCAATTGTGTATGTATATCAAAAGCTAGTCCGTCAACTTAATGATTTAACCTCGTCCGTCTACCTACTTTTAGTGAGCTCGTCCGTCGACTCGACGGACGAGTATTAAGCTTGACGGACGAGCTTTAAAACTAGTCCGTCAGGTTGAGACATTTAGATTCTGTTATAAGCTAGTCCGTCGAGACGGACTAACATGACGGACTAGCTTTAAAACTAGTCCGTCTTGGCCGACTAGCTTTAAAGCTAGTCCGTCAATTGTGACGGACGAGGTTTGGTTTTCAGTGTAAACGCAAAGTTTATTCCCTGATACACAATAGGGATCTACATGTGCATCTAATGATAATTAACCCAAATTTAGTGAACATACCTGTGCTTAAGGCAAGAGATGGAGTATATACTACGATTCCCAAAAACGTCATCTGCAAAAGAATATGATAATGATAACAAATTTCAGGTTCTGAATATTCTACTCAATGTACAGATGTAATGAAACAATGCTGCATAAACAAAATGCAACATTCTCACTTGTGAACATTTCACTGAAAAGATTCATACATGTATATGGCAGCAAACGCTGACCTACACTCTGAAAAAAACCCAGGTCAGAATTCTGACCATTTTCCCCGTGTCACAAAATATCCGATGCTTTTCAGGTCAATGTGACCCGGAAGCTACAGAACTTGAATTTGCACATTTGCACAACATTCTCTCCCCCCACCTTTGTTTCCCTTTTTTTTTTCATTAGAAATTGTAAATCCTGACTACTGATTACAAGACTTAATGGAAAATAATTTAAGCAAAAAATATATAAATATATATATATATACACTGTTCGTCATAAAGGTGGAATATTTTGTTTGGCTGAAGCGACGATCGACATTATGTTGCTCCGTTATTAATTTCTTGAATGTGTTTGTCACCGCTTTCACTTTCCCGGATCCTGGGTATATCTTGGGCGTTCCCTTAACCCTTCCTGGGGATTTTTCTTCAAAAAAGTTTGTCACCCCCAGAAGATGGCCATTTTCGTCATTTTCCCCTTTTGGGGGGGGGGGGCCTTTTTTGTTCACGCGACCCACCAAGCCCCCTCGGTCCTACCCCATGGAAACACGTCTGAGGGGGAAATTTGTCATTGTTCTTTAAACTAAATCTAGATTTATGGTTACAGGCTCGACTCCTTTGTCTAGGGGAGGGGTCAAAATTTATTTTGATTCAGCATTAATTTTATTCATTTTTACACCATGGAAATTTCTATCTTCCCTAAACTGTATTGTAAAATCTCAACCAAACATAAATCAAAATAAAAAATTATCAATAATGACTATTTACAGCCTTGTCATCAAGGCTAAACAAAGTCTAAGGGGAAAATGATGATATTTAAGGGTTAAAGGTGGTTTTTAATTTCTTTTGTTTTCAGCATAAAGATGTAATAAAATATTGCGAATTGTCACCAATCTCGTTTTTTACTTCAACCCCTCCCCTAGACAAGATACCTTAGCCTGTCCCCAGAATATATTTAACTTAAAGAACAATATAAAACAATACACCTCAGTCGCGTTTCCTGGAAGGACTGAGGGGGGCAACCATACAAACATGTACACAGACAAACCCACATTATCACAATACTTTACATCATAGCCTTGATTTTTTAGTCGATTACAGGAAGGTGTACATGTACATGCCCATAAAATTAATAATGTGCTGTACATTTATGTGGCGATATTGAAAAAAAAAGTCTTGATAAATTGCTGTCTCGAATTTACAGCATTTTTTTTTTCTTTATACAAATGCCACAGAACTTGAATGAATGCTTGTTGAACCCGTTCGGAGTCAACGAATATTTGTAAATATGATAATATGATTTTTTTTTATTATGGTTAATATTTCTTTAATCCTTTTTTGTTTCATAAATTGCATGCTTATTTCTTTATTGTATATCTTAATTCTGGTGGTTTTTTTTTTTTTTGTTAAATTGTTTAGTTTTAAAAGAGAACATGTGTGAAGTGTTTAATACCTTTTTACGAAAGAAACATTATAAAAACTCGACTAATACCAAAAAATTTGGGGACAGGAGGCCATATATCATAGTAGTTAACCTTTTCTTCCCTGGCGTTCTATTGGTTGATATTTCTTATATTGTATTGTTTACATTGAAATGTTTTGTCTTTGTAATTTTCTGTCGAATAAATGATAATAATAATACAAATCATTACTATTGGCATATTGCTAATAGTAACGATTTTTGGTAATTAGTCGAGCTTTTATAATGTTTCTTTCGTAGAAAGGTATTAAACACTTCACACATGGTCTCTTTCAAAACTAAACAACACCAGAATTAAGGAATACAATAAAGAAATAAGCATGCAATTTATGAAACAAAAAAGGATTAAAGAATATTAACCATAATAGAAATGTTTTATTAAAAATACATAATGTGAGTACCTCCTACCTTTAGATTTAAATTTTCTTCAATGAAAAATCGTCCAATAATCATTATTCCCTCATAGGAAATTCTGGTGAATCTTGAGTCATAGCAAAGCTATCTTTCTTTATAAGTCCAAAATAGCATAAGTGAATATCTGGGTTACTATGTAGAAAGGTCATTCGGGTCACATTGACCCGGAGTGCGCCCAACACATTCGGATTCCTCTTTTAACTGGGCACTATAGAAAGCTGACCCGGAAAAGGGTCAATATGTTAATAACTCTTTTTTTTTCCGGGTCATACTAATCCGGATGGTGTGCGCCCCCAACTGACTCGGATTCGTGGTCATGAATGACCCAGAAAGGGTCATTTTGACCGGGATTTTACGAGTGTAGCTCTTCGAAAGTATATTTTATTATTTTCTTTTTTTTAAAATTCTTTTTAAGTATGAATTTTTTTCTCCATATGGTTGGTGCTGTATCACTAGTTTTAAAGAGAAAGTTCAAACATTGATATCATATTAATGTTTAACTTAAACAAAACGATGAAAAAATTAACTTACAAGTTGTGCAGAAAATATGAAGGTGACTGCTAGTCGTACAGCTCGGTTGAAACGCATCTCTATGAACTAAGAACAGAAAAAAAAAACAGTTAAAATATTTTTAATGTTGATTTAATTTCAATTTTATTTTACAGACCTCTTATAAATTTATGATTGCTAGTTGAAAGAATCAAGAACATTCAAAGACATAGACGTTTGAAGTACTTGTATATAGCCGATGACATCATAATAATCGTAATACTAGGTACTCCTTGCATTCCAGTTTTCCGGGGAAATTAGTGAGATATGGTACGTGCATCTTGTATGTCCCATCTTTTCCAGTGTTGAGCCTTCAAGTTTTACATCTACAGATGACGATACATAGGAAATACAATCTTACAAGAATGAATACAATTTAACAGAGCATAAATTATAAGGATAGAAAATCAAAGTGTGATTGAACAGGAGAGATAATGCGAAGATGACAAAGGAACTAGAAGTTAGCACACGTGCTAGTCGAGCCTAGTTCCACATGGTATAGCAAGACATTTGTTCTGTTTTTGTTTTTCATTTTTAACTCTGCATATAAACTTTGTTTCGTTTATTTAAAAACTATTTACAAAATACTTGAAGAACTTTACACATACTAAATTTCCTATTTCTAGAATTGGAAGTTAAAAAAGAAAAAGAAGAGAGTATACTAGTTTTAGTAGTACACTCCCTTAGCACTGGTATTGCAACCTTTGCTAAATGCGTGTATTTTTTCATATATTGTGACCCGTCCCAACCCGAGGGGAAAGAATCTTGGATAAGATCGTGTCCAATTTCAGTGATAGCTATAAAAGTGTTCAAATTAGCTCTCCGATAGGACAGTCTGACCACGATACATTAATATGGTTTCCTAAAGATCGTCAAGTCCGTAGAAACGTAACCCGGTATCGAATTACTCGACCTATGCCTGATAGTGCCAAACGATCCTTCGGCAGATGGCTGAATAACATGAAATGGTAAGAAGTTTTGACACATGTTGATGTTGAATCTAAGTACGAATCCTTCATTCCAACTCTAACTGAAGCAATTGACAGCTATTTTCCGACTCGCAGGGTAAAAATTCATAAAGAAGACAAACCATGGATGACTACTCGTATAAAAACCCTCATCCATTTGCGACAGATAGCTTTCCACAACAATGACACTACTGCCTGGAAGAGATTAAAGAATTCCATAAGGGTGTGCATATCTATCGCAAAGAAAGAACACTACGCGACTCGTGTTCAAGACTCAAGAAAAGCAACCCTTCTGCTTGGTTTCGCGAAATCCGAGTGATCACAGGAAACGAGAAGGTCCCCACCCCTATAGAGTTCCTGAAACTTGTCCCAACGATGAATTTTCAGTAGCTTCCGCTATCAATAATTTCTTCGTATCGATTGCATCTGATATCCAGCCACTTAAAGGGACGTATAATTGATAAAACATGGGGAATTCACCTTATCTCGGGTGAAATGATAACATTCCAATCAGAGCCCGGCGTGTTGCGTAATCTCCAGGCGTCAGGGTGTCTGGAGTATAATCCTTCATGGCTAGACTAACTAACCAGAAGTCCGAAGTAAATCTAACCTATGTTTTGTTTTTGAAATGGAGCATTATACAAGTCCTCTCTTTGAATTAATACGAAGAGACCCGTTGAGAGTCTATAAACTAATCCGAAGCTATTGACCCTATTGATCGACTGAATTCGGCCAACTTCGTCATGTTCGTGCTGTCCGAATGTTAATCCCCAGTAGGCCGACCCTTGCGTAAGCCTCACTGTAGATTGTGTATGGGTCAATGGAGCTCAAGAAAAACGCGCATTCCCCACGATCTCCGACTTGCGAGGGCCTTTAATCTGACTAATTTGCCCTCATACTTACCTTCTGTCAAACCTTGTCCAACTGTTTCACCGTGGGAGGTCTACACAGACCTATCTAAAGTGCAGCAGTCGACGGCTGGTGGCCCAGACAACATATCGGCTAGAATTATTAGAGAATACTCCGTAGAACTTGCAACTCCCCTTGCTGACATCATAAATACCTCATTTCGTCAAAGCAAGGTTCCGAATGACTGGAAACGCGCTATTGTTATTCCAATACCCAAGACTAGCCCCCCAACGATTGATAAGCTGCGACCGATATCGTGAACTAGTCATTTTGCTAAAATAGCTGAAGGATACATAGCAAAGTGGGTACAACAAGATATGGCACCTAAACTAGACCCAAATCAGTTCGGTAATAGAAAGTTTCTGTCCACTAACCATTATCTTATAAACATGCTTCACCTCTTGTACCAAAACGGGGATAAATAAAAAACTACGTCCACAGTAGTTGTTACTGATTTCACCAAGGCATTCGATAGGATCGATCATACAATTGCTATTACAAAACTGATTGATCTTGGTGCCGTCCTTCTGTTATATCATGGATTGCGGATTTCCTAAGTACCCGCCAGCAGTATGTACGCTATCACTCTACTTGCTCTGATTGGGTGTCACTACATGCCGGGGTTCCCCAAGGAACCCGGCTTGGACCTATCATTTTTTTGGCGATGGTTAATGATGTAAATCCATCTTCTGATAACTCTTCTACATTTAAGTATGTTGATGACCTATCTGTTGTAGAATGTAGAAAGTCAATACAACCTTCTAAATTACAAAAATCAATGGACTCCCTTCTAACCTGGTGTGATCAAAATCAAATGAAATTGAATCCCCAAAATGTGTCCAGATGAATATTTGTTTCATGCGATGTCCACCTCCCCTCCCAAGAATCTTTATCGGTAATCACGAGCTTACAACTGTCAAGTCCACAAGAATCCTAGGAGTTATTATCCAGAATGACTTGAAATGGGACAAAAATGTAACTGGCCTCATAAAACGTGCACGCAGTAAAATACATATGCTTAAGCTACTGAAACGATATGGCTTGCCCCAGAACGACCTTTTGACCATATACACGTGTTAAATACGTCCGGTTATGGAATATGGAGCCCCTGTTTGGAACGGAGCTCTTACCAAAAGCCAAATCACCAGATTAGAAAGAGTCCAGAAGAGAGCATTGAGAGTAATAGTTGGTAACAGATGCACAACATATGATGATGTTCTAATGACTTTGAAGATAGCATCTCTCTCTGACAGGAGACAAGATTTGAGTTTTACTTTTTTTCAAAAGACTCTAAAGTGCACGGACCAATTCCAACAATTCCTCCCTCCTGCTAACGATACCAGATTGCTAAGAAATAGACCAAAGATTTTAAAAAATAGCGCACTTCCCTACTTGGTCCGTACACTTAATCAGAGTAAGTAATGTAATTTGTGTCTTATCATTGTATAACTTGTGCTTGAAATTGCTTCTTCCGTTCTCCTTCCTCACGATTTCTTTTCTTCCTTCCCCTTCCTCCTCTCATTCATTTTTCCATCAATATTTCCTTTGCGCTTCTCCTCTCCAACTCTCTACCTTATCTCTTCTGTCCGAATCTCTTTCTTATGACTGTATTACAATGAATTTCATATAATAATAGGTAACGATATTAATTGCCCAGCTGAAACATTCCCAGCATTTCTTCTTCCCCCCCCCCTTCCTTGACTCCTTATTGGTCGGTACTTCTTGTTATAAATATGCCATACTCTACTGCTGAAAATATTGCCAGTTTCCAATTTATTTTCAATAATACGAATAATAAATATACCCACGACTTATTTAGCGCCTTAAAAAATAACAATTGATACATAATTAGATGAGAAAAAATGTTGTTTAAACAATCTCATCGTCTCTTCTTCCGAATAACTTTAACCATAATCATATTAACATGAATTATACATATTTTGTAACAATATTTATTGATTAGTAGAATTTTTAATAGTATTGCAATTTCCAAGACTTTAATTTTACACAATGTAAGAATAATGGTAATTACACTATAATCATTAATATCATTATTCTCTCCTTTAATTTTTACAGTTCATTTATAAATGTGTTCTGTTATATTTATTATCGTGTTCTATTTGTATCACTGTAAAATGTATCTGTATTTTATTATCGATGTTCATTATGTACAATTCAACATTTATGTTGCGATGCATGATTGTTTTTTAATAAATACCATTTTTAATTGAATTGAATATTTACAAGTCTTTTATATGGTGTCATATTTTATCGAATATTGCTGTATATTCTGAAAGAGGAGATTTGTCCCTTTTCATTCCTGATATTAAGCAAATAATCACCGTTGACCCAAATGATGGAAAGTCTATCACTTCCCAGGCAAGCTGGATAAGCTATC
>CALNVZ010003433.1:26175727-26211199 GCA_940671915.1 Paracentrotus lividus
TTGCACTCCGCGATGCCAGTAAAATGCTGCGCGCAACAGCTTATAACAATGGATACGCAGAGCAACAATTTACGTCATAATAGCACAACAGCTTTTAACAATGGATACGCGGAACAACAATTTACGTCATAATAGATTGATCATTTGAATTTTGTGAGATTCTCGGATCAGGCAGAGTTGAAATAGGTGAGTAAACCTCTTTCTTGTTTAAACTGGTAGCGTTGCTGTTGCCATGGAAAATGGTTTGTATGTATATTAATAATAATGATATTGCATTTCTTTCGTGCAATATGAGATATATTCCATTCATCAGTATAGCAATATTCAATGTTATTGAGTGCAAGGGTTCCGAATATTACATGAGCGTGCAAGTTGAACCTTGATCTATTCAACGACGCGAAGCGGAGTTGAATAGATCGAGGTTCAACTTGCACCGAATGTAATATTCGAACCCTTGCACGAAATAAACATTGAATATTGCTTTTATACAACACTCGATGTCTACTGGTACTAGATTCTAAAGGTTAAGATCTAATTTATCCTAGGGCCTAGATCTAACGTAGAAGGTCTAGCCCTAGATCTAGCCAAGAGAATCTTCAAACGTGAAAGCTAACGGTTCGATTTAATCATCACTCACCAGATGAATATGCATGTTCCAACCTTAATAAGCCTCGCGGTCAAAAACTAGAAGCATTTGTAAAAATCCAAAACGATAAACTTGCAAATTAACACTTGTCCCAGTCTAACAGCTGAACATATTAGCAATCATGTTCCGTGTAAAATCTATAATTATTATGAGGAATTTAACTGCACTGAACTGCACTGCGCGCGTCGCCCTACGCGCACAAACTTGGTTTACGCAGTGTATGCAACGCATATTCGCGCATGTATGTGTATGTAATTTCAGTGTGTAGATCTACGTGTCATGGATCTATTGCACGGCGTTGATTAGATTCTTGGATATTGCACGGGCTACATCATCATTGTTCAATAGCTGATTCCGCTGAATGTCATGTGACCCACATTCATCCAATCAGCTGTCAACAATCTTTGTGTGTGTTGTATAATATGAATATATATCTTCGACTCTTGCAATATTCATACTGATGAATGGAATATATCTCATATTTCATTCAAGTGTATCCAATATTATATACATATTACAAATCGTCATCCCGCTAAAGAATAGAAAGTCGTAATCGTGTGTTACCCTCTGTAGGCATCGGCTAACTTCACGCGAACCCTAATAATTCACCATCGTGTATCCATCGTTGCTGAACATCGGGACAGTGTGACGCCAGCTTTACAGGCAAGCAGTTTACTTGCATGAATCTTGTAGGGATCCTATTTGTGGCTACTCACAGCACGCCGACCCGAATTCAACCACCGAGAGCCGTACACCCCAGTTTACTTAATATTAAAGATACACGTAAGTTACCTGTTTTTGGTAAAATTAATAATTGTCGTAAAAGAGCAATATTGTATCTTGTTATATTAGGGTTGATTATACTGCAGCAAAACAGTAATTGCATTAAAGGAAGAAATACAATTTCTAAAGTGACCTTGAGATACAGGGTGAATCAAAAATTAATGTTTACTATGTTATTGTGTTAATATATACTTATTCATGTCTGTACTTCCAACTTTGCTTAGTAATAATTGAATCATGTTGTACAGGATTTTGGCTATAATTATATTGATTGCTTAAGGCATGTTATCGGTATATTCAAACTTTTGCCGATTTAGTTTGGTCTTTTACCGCCTTTACTCAAATAACTGATATATATATTTAATATTGTGAATTCCTGAATTTTTGAAAGAATAATGTAACACCATGATTTGACTCCATTTTTTATTTTTGATTGTAGGCCAAATTGATTCAATACAGTCTTCGTTATTTTCGTTACTGGATAGCCAATGTAGGTGACTGTCATTCTCCGAGACGTCTCCTCAGCCCCCGCGACGTTTCATGAGTAGCGGAAACTATTTATGTGAGTGGCTTTGAGACACTTTTTGAAAATTGTCGCGGAGACGTCTCAGAGACGTCTCCACGACGGAATAACGTATCGGAGACGTCTCTAATATTTTTTTCCCGTCGCAGAGACGTCTCCGCGAAGTGAGATACCACCATTATCAATATTCGTTTATTCGGCGGTCACAACTCGCCGTACCTTCGACGTGCAACTCCCTACGATGGATTTCGTACAAATTCGTGGCAGCGAAGGGACCTTGCAGGTGCATATACCTGCTACGACGTACAGGAAGTTTTTCCATAACCTTAGTAACGAAGAAACGCAGGAATCGCAGAAGTTGAACCCGCAGGAACCTGTACGTGCATTGTAGCAATGCAACGCAGGCTACGTTGATGGCAACGTGGCCCGTAGCTACGATACGAGTTGTGACCGGCCGGCATTAAATGTCGTTTTTTTCCCCCCTTTTCTGCAAAAATAAGATTCGTCAATCAGCTCAATAAAGCTCTCATTTTGTAGTGTGTCCTTTAATGATGTCTTAAGATAATTAGCCAGGGGTGCTAGCGCTCCTTATTAACAGAGATCTAGCTCTAGTTACCAGGTCTTTTCCACACATTCGTTTTCCAGCATTCATGAAAAGTCAGGTTAGGGACCTCACGAATGAATGATGAATAAAGGATGCCAATGGTATGCTACGTAACCCAGCTGAAGTTAGAAATTGATGTTTTTTCTCAAGAAGAAATGGGTTAACTAATAGCGATACCAAAGCTGACACTACAATAGAAGGAATGCATCTAATGTTAATGACCGTAATGTAGTAGTTACATGAAACAGTGTATTCCAAATTCAAGATAGGTAAGGCCTATATCAACTTGGATACATGCATGGGACTGTAGAAAACCCCACAAAAACACTAGGACTGAGACGGGAAAAACACACTATAGGCATAAGAGTAAATATGTACAACATAAACAAATCACCTTAAAAAGTGCTCCAACTGGTGATAGTAATTCCAATATATTACTTGGGAGGATATCAGCTAATTCCAGTATAGTATTTAACAGGCAAGATTAAAAGAGCATTGTAACTAGGCGCACAACATCATCAAAAAGTGAAAAGTACCGTCTCAATCTATAAACCGTTTAAGCATTAATTTGTCAAAATCATTCATTCCAAAGTTTCGTTATGGCAAGGCCCGTAGCCAGGGGGGGTTCGGGGGGTTCGAACGAACCCCCCCCCCCCCCCGCTGGCGACCAGAGCTCCGCTTAGCAAACAAAAAAACAAAAAACAAAAAAATGGATATTTTTTTGTTTGCTTATCAATTTTTTGGGCGATGTCATTAGCCTACCCCTATAGGTAATATGTACTCTTCTGAGGGCAGAGGGCAGAAAATTTTTGGAACTCCTACCCCCCCCCCCCCCCCCCGCTTATCGGAGGCCAGCGTGACATGAAATAAAAATTGGTGTACCTTATTGCTCGCCCAGCGTGACGTGAAAAAATTTTGATGTACCTTTTGGTCCACTTTTGCAGATTTCGAACCTCCGCGTAAAAATCCTAGTTACGTGCCTGTTATGGCAAGTGTAAATTCGTCCCTGCACGAAATGTCATAGATTCGTCGACCCATTCGGACTGACGATATTTTTTGTCAATTGGTGTTTATTGGATTCGTCAGTTAAAAGAAATTTGTCCAGACATGATTTACATTTGCTACGTAAAAATATGCATTTGTCAAAGAACTAAAAGGATTTAGTCAGTTGACGAAAAGTGATCGCCCGTAATAGCGTGACAAATTTATAATAAACCACATTGATGAATCTTTGCCCACGTTTGACTAAAAGAAATAAGAGTGTGATGATAGAGTTATAATGAAAAATTTTATTGACGGTTTGGCTTTGTAAATCTTAACAAGAATCAAATCAGCACATATGAGAAGGGGCTGAGTGGAATCTGGAATGAAATAATGCCAATTGTACAGTAAAATGGAACCATAATTATGGGACAGGACTATCAATGAAAGCTAAGGTTATGAGAATATAAATCTCAATTGTAAGTGCCTGCAGAGAATAAAAGAGATAAAGCTGGCAATGTCATATTAAATTTCAACCCCCGTATACCTGCCTATAAAATTCTTTCGCAATTAAAGTACGAAATTTGATCTGGAGTCTAATTATTTGTTCAGGTTCAGGCTTCAAGTTCAGGCTTTGTGAGTGTTATCAGAGAGATTATAACGGAGAGCTGCGAGTTCGCCTGTATGCATGTGAAATGTTGTAGTACATTGGAAATACATGTGTTATTCAATCAGTCCTAGCGCATGCGCTGATTTATTGGCACGTGTTGATACTGCAGATGACGATAATTGTCTATGTGAAAACCTAAAAGTAATGGATAGTCATTGACTTTTTTGTGAAGGTCGTTAAGAGTTTAGAATGCTTGATTATATGTGATACGTCTTGTTCGAAATGAGAGAGAAGTCGCAGATCAAAGATCGCGAGTAAATCGACAAACTAATAAAAAACTCAAAATTTTGAGGAAATTTTTTTAAAATTATTTTCTGTTCTACCATGCTTCATCTTTGCTGCTGTAAAAAAAAATGAGTGAAATGAATACGGGAAAGTGGTAAAAAAGCAGTTTTTCGGCGAGTGTTTTTTTCGGATCATAATTTTTTTTTTTTTCCGGGACATTACAAGCGGCACGTCCAGCTCATTTCCTCAGCCTCTCTCCGTTTAGCTCCGCCTTAGCAACGATGGCTTTAGTTTGTTGGACGTTGCACTGGTCAATGTTGTTGTGTGATTTCTATTGCTTTTTTCGTTTTTTGTAAACGAATAGCGAACTAAATCTCTTTAGCTGCACTCAGCAGTTGCGATGCCACACAACCTGCTGTGAATAAAAGCTGTTTCATCCGGGATAGCGGAGCAACGCAAACGGAAATGTCATAATCACAATCGTGGGGGTAGTGGGGGAAAAGCTACTTATTGCTTGACTTTAGCTATCTGGATGCCAAACACTGAATTTATTTGCAAGCATTTTTATCTTAGGGGCCGCCGATATTCTGTTGTCACTGATGGGAAATTAAAACCTCCCTATAAACACAATTTGGTTCCAATCAGGGAAACATAGAGCACACAATAAGAGGATGACGTGATCATAATACTTCTGATACAAGGTATTTAGGTTAAAGTCTTAAGACGCGCAAGAGATGCTAATTTAAAGTTTGAAAAAAAATATGGTTTTAAAATTGTTGATAATTGCATTATGTGGAAACCAATGAGCTAAGGGGGGAGTGGGGAAGTGGCAAATCAATCTAGTTTATTAACTGCGGCTGGTATCTCACTTTTTGGGAAAACTACTTTGAAACAACTTTAAGACGGCTTAGAAACAAGTTTGAGACGAGTTTGTTGAGACGTCGCGGAGACGTCTCCGCGAGGTGAGATAGCACGCACTAGCTACTAGCAAATTTCTGCAGTTTATTTTCAAAGTAATGTGTTTAAGAAAAGTAGCGTTTTACTAAAACAGCGACGAAACAAAATACGATTTTACTCTTAAAAATAAATTCATTTCTAAAAATTATTAATATCTTCTTATTACTGGTAACAAGTTTGATCAATAAAGACGAGATAGAGCAAATCATTTCGTTTTTATTTTCATTGTCTTAAGCTATTAAACCTAGCCACTCATAAAACGTTGATCAGAGGAAATTCTAAATACATTCGTGAGGCGCAAATAATTTATCAAAACATTTTTGGAGGCATATCTCTATCATATACTTATTCAAAAGAATATAACACAAAATGCATAAGCCCCTGTACAAGAATAATTTAGTCTATAGACCATTATTATGTTTAAAATTTCCAACAGAGTTCAGATCAAAATGACTCGCTTTATTATGAGTAAGAGTACGCCAATTGAACATTCAAGAACGCACGCAAACATCGGAATAAAACGCCAAAAAAAAGGTTTTTAAAATAGTTTGTTTCTAACTAATTAAGCGCCGGTTTGGTAAACACTTTTCTTAAAAAGAGAGCGACTTTTTCTTAAACAATTAGAAAGAAGGAGCATGACGTTTTCATTTATTTGACGAAGATATAAAAACAACTAACCAAATTCAGCTTCTTTTTTTTTTTGGAGAAGATAATGAACATCGCCGTTATTTCCGCTTGCTGCGCTTGCCTCGATCATGCATGCGTGACGAGGACGAGTATTGTTTCTCTGTATACCTGAATGCAGCCTCCTCATTGGATCAATCGTTTCACCTTTTGTAACAAGTGGTTGCTAGGGCATTTCGGTGAGTACAGCGCGTGACAGAGTGTTCTTATTTTTCCTGGCATGGCGGGGTACAAAGGAAGTCAAACTTCGCAGACGTTTTCTCCTTGATTTTGATTCCAAGAGCACAATTCTCCTCCTGCGTTCAGAGGCTAATATCTCCAACTTCTATTTACTCTTTTCAGTCGGGTATAATATCAAATTCAAGGCAAATCAGGGATCAATAATATCAAATAAAATGGATTTCAAAAATTGCGAATAGTCTCTCCTTTCGACGTGACGCATCACATATAAGGAAATTTATCGAAATTTCATAAAATCTACATTTCCAATAAAATTATTGTTTCAATGAAAGAAAAGGGGAATATTATCCATTTCAAAAACATGTGTTTTACGTGTTAAACATAGGCATTTTCATGCCCAAAAGGAGGCATAGTCACGGACTTTTTAGGAGGTCTTCAAGAGTTTAAAATGCTTGCTTATGTTAGAAAATTTATTTAAATTTGATAAAATCTACATTTCCAATCACTAAAACGAAATATAATGGGAATCGGAAACACTTTAAAATATTTTGTACTACGTGTTAAACCCATTGGAAGGCAATTTTTCATGCCCAAAAGGAGGCATAGTCACTGACTTTTTTAGGGGGTTTTCAAGAGTTTAAAATGCATGATAATAATAGAAAATTTATTTAAATTTGATAAAATCTACAAAATATTTTAAAGAAAATAAAAGGGGGATATTATTTGTTTTGAAACTTGTTGTTTTACGTTAAAACGTATTGCGGCTACAATGCTCAAAAGGAGGCATAGTCACTGACTTTTTTGGCAGTTTTTCTTGGAAATAAAGGTTGTTAGTATGCATCTCGAACTTCTCAACCTTGCTCCCATCCAAAAATCAAGAATTAAAAAGGTAAAATAATGTATGAAATATGACGCAGTAAAAAATCCGTTTTCACGTGCAATACGCATGTAAACCGTCAAAAATTCGAGCCGCTTTGTCGCTCGATCAATCGCTTGATGTACTACACAGAGTGGTCGGAGCGAAATTTCTTCCCACTATATATTCTTTGGTGTTATGTTAGGCAGGTAAATTATTTCGAGTCTCGTTACATTGAAGCTAAAAAGCCTGTCCAACTCTTATAAACACAACACAAAAAGTAAGTTCCCTCTATTTCAGATATCAATAAATTTTTAACAACAAGGAATTGAAAAAATCTAATTATATGTCCATAAAGGTAATTTTTTTTTAGCTACCATGTGACCGATTTTTAGGAAGAATCATCATGTCATGCTTCAGTGAGTAATGGTTGAATGCAAAAATGTCATTTTTTGAAGTTCACAAGGCGGTTATCACAACTTTGATTTATAAATTTCGGAACAATATTTAAAAATGTTAACATCATACTTGTCAAAAAAGATGCCACATGTGTGCCCTAACATAAAACATGAGCTCATGGTCAAATTTCACGGTTGAGTGAGCACTGGGTTAAAATTGCAAAAACTGCAGTTTTTCTGAATTTTACGTGGTAGATTCGATCAAATATGATTGAATCCCTGTTTTAGAAGTGTATTTCGACTTTTGCTAACAATTCACGGTTGAATGAACACATAAAACAAACCAAAAAAAAATGAAATTACTGCAATACCTGATCATTGCTCAAAAATTGCCTATTTTTTTTTTTTTTTTTTTTTTTTTTGTGTTCATTCAACCGTGCATTGATAGCTAAAGTCGAATTACACTTCCAAAATAGGGATTCAATCATATTTGATCGAATATACCACTTAGAATTCACAAAATCTGCAGTGTTTGCAATTCGTACCCAGTGCTCACTCAACCGTGAAATTTGACCATGAACTCATTTTGTATGTTAGGGCACATATGTGGCATCTTTTTCGACAAGTGTGATGTAGAAACAATTGAATATTGTTCCGAAATCATTTATTCAAAGTTTTGATAATCGGCTTGTGAACTTCAAAAAATGACATTTTTGCATTTAACCATTACTCACTGAAGCATGACATACTGATTCCTCCTAAAAATCGGTCACATTGTAGCTAATAAAATTACCTACACGGACAAAAAATTTGATTTTATCAATTTTGTCTGGTTAAAAAATTATTGATATCTGAAATAGGGGAAACTTACTTTTTGTGTTGTGTTTAGATATCTAAGTGCATTGTTTGACAATACCATACATTTCTGACTTAAAAGTACTGACTTATTATTGCCAGTCTGTAGCAAAAGTAACAATGGACATGGGGCTACGCACATAAGATATTGTGGTTTTAAATTTATTTTTGCTCAGAATGTGCATAAATTATCTACCGATCTGCTGTGGAGAGTAAAACTGCACTAGAGAATAATCAAATCTAAATTTTTGCGATCATACATATTTCGAACCTGAGCAGAAGTAGTAATACAAACAAACAATAGTTTGTGAAATTTCGATATTTTTTCTTCTTCTTCCCAAATTTACCATAATATTAGTTTAAGGGAAACGAATCAAACAAAATAGAGTGTCTTATTTTGAAAATATTTTGCCTTTTATTAACCCTATATTAATTGTTCGAGTGACTTTCATGCCTTAAATAGAATATTGTTTGTTGTACATTATTGAAAAACTTATTGTTGGGCAAAAACATGCCCAACTATCAACCAACACTGAGCAGAATGGTCTCCACAACAAATCAATTAAAATTGGCCCCATTTATTGAATTGAATTGAATTGAATTGTAACGAAGTTTGGGCGCCCGAAGTGAAAATTCCCTTTAATAGAATAGTTTTTTTTAACCAACAGAAAAATACCCAATTAGAACCAATTACAATTACCCAACGATTGAAATGTGTATCATTTTGTTAAATAGTGAATGCCTTGTGCGATCCTATTGTCTGATTAAACATGGATACGTATTGAGAATAGGGTTACTTGAATGCAGATAATTTAATAAGGGAATACTAAACTTACCTTAAAATGAGAAAAAACCTTTGAGAGTGTGCCAATACAATCATGTACTGATCAAAAGCAAATTGAGATTTTAGTCCAGTAGCTTCTCTTTACAGTTTGTTAACATACTAAGGGGGCACTTCTGTGGGTTTTTTTTTGGAGCATACATGAACGTTTGCTATTTTATGTTATGATGTGATAAAGATTATGATTCAGTTAACTTTATTAACTTTATTAAGTTACCAAATCTAACTTAGCATTTTATGGATTTATTACCAAAGTAAAGGCCATTTCAACTTACAAGTTACCTACAATATATCAGGCTTTAAGGAAAGAAAAAATATCAAGTGTCAATGACAGTCGTAAAAAAATTGTTACATTGTTAAATTTTATGCATAATATTAAAGCGTCGTTATAAGTATATAGCTTTAGAAGATCACACAACTTATGGGCCACGTAAAAATTTAACGGAACTATAAGCAAACAAAACCGATGAGCCTTATACACTGTTCGTCATAAAGGTGGAATATTTTTTTCTGGTTCAAGCGACATTATGTTGCTCCGTTTTAATTCTTGAATGTGTGTGTCACCGCTTTCACTTTCTGGATCCTGGGTATATCTTGGACGTTCCCTAAACCCTTCCCGGGGATTTTTCTCAAAAAAGTTTGTCACCCCAGAAGATGGCCATTTTTGTCATTTTTTCTTATTTTTGGGGCCTTTTTTGTTCATTCTGCGGACCCCAGGCCCTTTTTTGTTCACGCGACCCACCAAGGCCCCCTCGGTCCTAACCCAAGGAAACACGTCTGAGGTGGAGATTTGTTATTGTTCTTTGAATTAAATCTAGATTTATGGTTACACGCTCGACTCTTTTGTCTAGGGGAGGGGTCAAAATTTATTTTGATTGGGGTTCAACATTCATTTTATTAATTTTTACACCATGGAAATTTCTATCTTCCCTAAATTGTATTGTAAAATCTCAACCAAACATAACTCAAAGTAAAAAATTATCAATAATGACTATTTACAGCCTTGTCATCAAGGCTAAACAAAATTTGAGGGGAAAACGATGATATTTAAGAGTTAAAGATGGTTTTTCATTTCTTTTGTTTTCAGCATAAAGATGGAATGAAATATTCCGAATTTTCACCAATCTCGTTTTTTTTACTCCAACCCCTCCCCTAGACAAGAGACCTTAGCCTGTCCCCAGAAATATAGATTTAACTTAAAGAACGATATAAAACAATAAATTTCATTCGCGTTTCCGGGGGGTAGGACTGAAGGGGGCTTGATCGGCCGGGAAAACAAAAAGGGGCGCCAAAATGAGAAAAAATGACAAAAATGGACATCACGCGTACGGGGGTTGACAAAACTTTTCTGGAAAATGGTCGACGTGAAGGGTTGGGAGAATGTCCAAGATATAGCCAGGGTCCCAAAAAGTAAAAGCAGTGACAAACATATTCAAGAAATTAAAGTCAGAGCAAAATCATGTCGCTATAGCGGCAAAAAAATATTCCACCTTTATGACGGACAGTGTAATATTGCATATAAGGTTGGCGCGGAATCAACAAATGAAAAGATTCATACGTGAGCTTTGGACATTTCAAATTTCATGTAGAATTTATAAACAGGCGATCACCTACATTGGCTATCCAGTAACGGAAAATGACGAAGACTGTATTGAATCAGTTTGACCTACAGTCAAAAGTTGAGTCAAATCCTGAAAATCATTTGAAGAAGAGATCATCAAGAATATAAATAAGTTGCAAATTTTGAAACAAAGTCTGTTCGTGAATTAGACCTTTGTTGAAAAAAGTAAAATTACACACACACACACACACCCATACACACACACACACACACACCCTCACAAAAACAAACATAAATATATACAAAGTGAGTAAGAAAAAAGTTCCCATCATTTTGAAGTTGCTTTGTTTGAATCATGAACATAATCATGGGTTTCATGATATATCTTGGGAGAGCCATCCTCCCAGCATTTGTTGGTACCCTTTTTTATTTTGTTCTTTGCACGAATGGCTGAGTAACAGACAATCTTCAGAAGACAGAAAAATCTCACCTGCTCCAAACAGATGGATGAAGATTGAAATCAAATATTGACAGAATATGAGTACACAGGTACACACATACCCTCTTACCACCCCCACACACACACACACACACACACACTCACACCTATCCTCCCTTACACACACGCACATCATCTTACGCGCACACACAAGAAACAATTCACATTAAACAATAGCATTTGCCCTTTGAAGTTTTGATTACCAAGACCATCACTGAATGTTTGGGGCTTAGTCATTCCCTATAAAACAATTACTGTTTGTGTGTGTGAGTGATGAGATAAGAATGATACTAATAATAATAATGATAATAATAGCTTCTTATAGCGCCAAATATGAAACAATTTCATCTCTAAGCGCTGTACAATTATTGCATTGACGCTATGTCAATGCTATGTTATCGTTCCACATTCCTATTCCGTCGTCTTCTTTTTCTTTCACAAAAAGCCATTCATTTAACACGTGATCCTTGTTATTCCTCTCCAGGTCCCATCGCTCATCCAAATTCGTTCAAACTTCGTAGACATGTTCTCTATGATCCACTTCTGATCCCCTGACATTTCATTTTTCAAAATCACTCATCCGTGACAATTCATCCGCCATTTTGTCTATTTCAGGCAATCTAAAAGCAATTCTTCTAACTTCAATATCTCCATCATCCTAGATGCTACAAACTTCTGACAAAATCCATTAAATAGTCCATGAATTGGCCTTTCATATGCAACCAACAACTTTTTATTTCAAAACCATCTTCATGTTTTTAATTAATTAAAAAAATCAACTCCGTTATGAAATAAAAAATAATTATTGTTACTGAATACACGCAAAAATGGCTATAACTTTCTTAAATCAATTCCATTTTGCTTCAAAATTACAGGACATGTTATTCTAATGAGTGTGCACAAGAGGCTGCATCTGCGTTGTGCCTTGTTAAAACCGTACCCTTTTTTGGATTTGAATTAAGTACTTCAGACTATGTCCTTTCCAGCAATGTAAAGAAAAATACATCGATTTATTGACCAAATTGCTCAAAAATGTTGTAGAAAGTAAAAAATTATCGATACAAGGAAATCAAGTTTAACTTCCCCTAAAATTGCGAATATTCAATCTAGGGACTTGAAACTTGCGCGGCGATTTCATGTCACGACTGGGGGGGGGGGACGGAAACACCCGAAAATGAAAAATAATACTCTAAAAATTTGCATACTTCGCACATAATGCAGAAACTAATGATAATGTTTGCGAGCGCGAAGCGCAAGCCGAAAATTTTGCCTTGTAATAACATTTAGCATTGTATTTGACATACATTTTACCTCTTTTGAAAATATGTTAAGCTTTAAAAATCGAGGGGGGGACGATCCCCCCCCAGAAAAAATCGAGGGGGGACACGTCCCCCCCCCCAGGATCGCCGCCAATGGCAGGCATATGTTTCAATACATTTCACAGCTACCTGCCAATTTTTGTAAAATTTGATGACGTCATCAAAAAGTTATGGAAAAAAATAGCGAATTTACAATGCATTACGTAACAAGGCATTACGTCATTGTCGTTCAATATTGCTTCTGAAATTGAAATCACAATGCTCGCATTGAAATTGCCTTTCCATTGATACCATATATGATATAGGTAGTCACAGAAATTTCTGAGTAAATCACGTTTTTGTAGGAGCCATTATACCCGCTTGCCTAATAATTGCAATTTGACAGAACAATGTGAACGACGGATAGTATGGAAAGCTGAGTTTTCAAAATTGCACTGTAGTGCACAAACCATATTCGGTTAACACACAGACTTGTATATGTAAAGCCTACTTCCGTTTCGCAATATATTTTATAAAAATATACGTTTAAATTTAATAGTCATTGAAATATTTTAGTCAAGGCGTCAATGCACGCATATCGTTCAGTGTCAACGATTGCATTCTAGTTATTACTCCGGTCATCGGATATAGGGTATGTGCGTGTGTATGTGTGTGTGTGTGGTGTGTATGTATGTGTGGAGGGTGTATGTGAGTGTGTGTGTGTGTGGTAAGGGTGTGGTGTGTATGTTTTTTGTGTATGTGTAAATGAGGGTATTTGTGGTGTGTGACTATGTGCGTGCACATAAGTAATAAATTCTCAATTTGTTTCTTCTTTACCCAGCCACTTAGCGCAAATGATATTTTACCGTCTTCTGAAGATTGTCTGTTATTCAGTCATGCATGCAAAGATGCAAATGAAAATGGTACCAAAATATGCTAGGAGGAGGACACACCAAGACATGTCATGAAATCATGATAAAATTGTCATGCTTATCACAAGACAACTTCTAAAACATGTGGCATATTTTATCGACTCACTTTGTATAGAAAAGAGATAAGAAGACAAGAAATCTGGTATAGGTTTAGCTTTTTATCATCCCATCTTTTTAATATGCCAAGCTTTCGATTGAATAAATCTACAAATTAATCAAAGCAAATCTACCTAAATCATTCGAAACGTACAAAATACATGCCAAATACATAACTAGTGATGGAATAATGATCTTTGTAGAGAATCATCTTTATGTTATATACAGAGAAAAGTTAGCAAATGATGAGAATTGGTGTGAAGAAAATTTCTTGAAATTAAACACAACCAAAACAAAATAGATTAACTTGTCTTTGGCTTAAAAAGAATTAAGTTATCCAATCGAACTAAAGGAAGCGATACACAGGTTGTCAATAAATTTTAAATACCTGGGTACAGTAAGCGGTAGCGAACTATCATGGAAAGACCAATGCAAGTCTGTATACGCAAAGGCTCAACAACGAATGTACTTCCTAGGCTAAATGAATTCGTTTCATGTCGATAGAACGATATATATAGTAAGTTGCACTATTTTGACCAAATTGGCTTTTGTGTAAAGTAAATATATGCACCTGGCACAAGAAATTAGAACGCATTAGCATTCAGTCCCCATCTCACCTCCCCCCCCTCCCCCCCCCAAAAAGCTACAGCAACAAGGAAACATAAAATGTGATTAGAGCCTTTTATTACTCAATTGTCACTGAATTAATTAAGGTCTTCCCTTTCTACATTTCGACGCAGTAACTAAATCTCTCTTCAGCTATTCTGATGGTTTCTGTGGATGGCTTGGTAGCTTACTGAGTAGGGATGATATCCATGGAGTTTCTTTTCGTGTACACCTCGTTATGCTCATCCAGTGACGGCTGGACTTTACCGAGATTCTTCTCATCAACCTCCTTCTCATAGAACCCATACAATTGAGAGGGAGATGGGAAATATAGAGAGGTTGCGAAGAATGACAGAGAAAAGATATCAATCATAAAAAAAGGTAGACGGACATTAATAAAGATCATATTAAAATAAATTCGCACATCGTTCGTGTGTCCCGTGAAAGCATCTTTTTATTACGGTCGGCCTATTAGACTAAGTCATTTAGAATTATGACAATTGTGTATCCCGTTTTACATGTTTTAGGTAAAAAATAAAAAATTAAAAAAAATTTAAAAAAAATCAGCAACGGTTTTTTTTTTTTTCGTGTTATAAGCCCGCAAGCCCTAATTACCATTCCTCTACTCCATGTTGTATCAAATCTCACCTCTCTGTATTTTATTTTGCCAACGCCACAACGCATCCATCGCTTGAGTGCTTCAGGTAGGCAACAAAAGAGGGCATCTGTAAGGTTGTATTTCAACAGAATATCGACAGACGTCGGATCTTTAAAACCTGTAAGTCATAAAAAATGGACAAACGGAAATAAGTTAGAATTAGGAAATAAACAGTGAAAAGGGGCAAAACATTATTTTTATTTTAATAAACATTGCACCCGATTGCCAAGCTTTTTCTCTTAAGAAATTAGATTCCCTCACTGCATTCCAAATAAAAAAAAAAAGTGAGCATCCTGGGGCAGTGGGATTTCCTAGGGAGTGGGTCATAGTTTGCTGAAAAGCACTGTAAATATATAGCAAAACAACCTGTCCACCATGGACAACTTCGGGAATCATCGGGGCAGGGAAAGTGAGATTTATGGACTTTACCGTATATGGTGCAATGTGTGGAATATACAAGGCATTACATAAGATTCCCTGGCAGTGGTGGTAAAAATCAGGTGATGGAAAACATCTGTTACTGGGTAAGCATCCATGGCGTCAAATTACCCATGGAAGCTCACTTCTCACTGTCTTTTAAAAAGTTTCATTTTAAACTTCCCAACCATGCACAAGGGAGGGCGCTAACTTGCTTGTAGAACAATAGAGAGGATAGATAAAGCGCCATACATATGTGTATTTTTTAAATTCTTGTTATTGGTTATGATTATTAGGCTTTTATGTATTATTATGTATTGTTCTAATCATGTAGGCCTACATTTAAAAAAAAAAAAATCTAATATTTCAATTTTCAGCTTGTTTTGCTACTTATTAATCAGTGTTTGTGCGTATTTTTCTCTTTTAAATAAACATATAAATCATCGTCGCTATTCGTGCTAATGTCTCTTTGTCTTATTTACCTGTTAATCCACTGACTAGCATGCCTACAATGACACACAAGAACATCCCATAGGTGTGTAGTAAACAAATGACACATCATAAAGGTCGGCAATCGCAGGTCTGTGAAAGGATGATATTGGGAAATATTTTGTAGCGGTAAAAAAATAATTAATCATGCAATGGAAAATTGCATATCAGAGAACGCTAGTAAGAACTATCGATCCAATGTAATGCGAGTCTGGAAAGTCCCTACTGGAGTAAGCAGGGACTATAAAACACATTATACCTGTGTACCATGCCTTAAACATTGATATTGTTTATTTATTTTATTTTATTTATTCACAATATTTTGCAGACACCCAATCAACAGAAGTTTCTCTCCCTTTGGGTCCTGCAATATATACACATAAAAATACAAAAATCATATATTAAACATCGTTACGTAAATCAACATATAAAAATAAATATATACATATTCATAGTCACAATAAAATCATCAATCAAATAACATACTTCAATTTGTTTTTAAAAATAGAACTTAAACTTATGAAGAATATTGGCTAGAATGAAGATAAATGATCATTCAAGTATTTACAGAAAGATGCAAGAGTTTGAATAGTTTTGGCATGACTTCTAGATTGTTCCAGAGTGAGACGGCTAAAAAATTAAAATAATGTTTAAAAGATTCTACATTACATTTAGGGGAATGTAATTTATTTTGAGACGAATAATCCTAGTTCCATACGTGTGTAGGTCTTTTCTAAACTTAAATATTGTATTCAAACATGAGGGGGCCATACCTTTCATACATTTAAACATCAACAAATATCGGAAATAGAGAACTCTATGTTATCATATATACCAATCGCATATTCTTTATTCTATACTATTGTAAATAATTTTCTGTTCATGCAATTTTGATGTAAATATATCTACTTTGTCTTTGCTAAAACGCAGATATAATAATAATAATAAAATAAATTCAATTTTTAGCCCTCCGCCTGAATAATTGACCCTACCCTAGACCCAAGTATATGCTCCGAAATCTGACCTCGCAGAGAGAGGTACAAGACTGGTTACAAGCATATTAGAGCTCACCTCGCCTGTGGTCCCGGATCGAAGGTTGCTGATGGAGACGTTACATAATGATTCGTTGCATCAGTGAAAATTGGTTCAGAATTATTACGGCTCTCGCATCCAACAATGGAAAGAGAGTTTTGACCCCTGGTTGTGGGGTATATAACAGCACCTATTTTTATCCAGAGCATGAAGAAAAAGCTGAAAATGCAACCAGCAAAAGCTCCCTGCAAAGCAATCCAAAAGTAATCATACGACTTCAGGGAAGTGCGAGTTAGATACTCTATCATACAATATACTTGATTATAAGTACGACACGTATTGAATTAGCTTGAGTGCATTATGTTTGTTTTAACGACGCCATTATATTCCTGTAAGATGGATAATTTTACACAATGTGTGAGTTAAAATACAATTTGATGCAGTTACACCTCAATATAAACGCTGGTTTGATATGATGAATCATAAGAAACATTTATCTGATTGTAATCGGTGAAAGGCGACAGGTTCACCGCAATCAGTTTATGGTGCTCTTGGCTTATTTTCCCCCGGAAGCATTTGGGAAATGGGCATAATGAATTAACAGAATGAAAAACAACAAACCCCCTACAACTTCTGAATAGTAAACTAAATATTAATGGAACAGTTCTAAACTCAAGCCAAAAAAATTATGTGGATAAGCAAACCCAATCAAGTCAATAACCAAGCTTACCTAATAACACAATTTTCAATGAATAAGACCAACTAATCATTTCAATAATAAGCCAACCAACCATCCATAAATAACAATGATAACAATGTTTTTATATAAGTGTCTATAATATGCTTTAAGAAAATTGAAAATAGTATGGAGGATAACATAGATAGGAATAGAAATTGTGATATTCAGTATAATATTGTATTACATGATCAAAAGTGGGATCGAAAGTTTTCAGTTTACTCATGAATTTCTTTTATGTTTTAGAGAGTTTGATTTCATTCAATCCATGTCAATAATAGGTCCAATCAGCGTCAAGCCCAATCAACCATCCATGTCAATGTCAAGCCCAACCAACCATTCAGGTCAATAGCAAGCCCAACCAACCATCTATGTAAATAAACCAGCTACACCAAGGCCCTCTTACATTAAAAAATGAGTGAAAAAGCAAGTCCCGAAATTAGGCGAAATTCCCGAGAATTAAATGCCCGTTGCCCTCAATGGAAACACTGTACAAAAATGATTGTGTTTCCTGGGCCCTAAAACAAGTCACATCAAATAACTGCATTAAAATTTTAAAATTGTTTGTACCCAATCAAAGTTTCATGGAAGAGGGCCAAATCATGCTTTTTGAAAAAAGTGGCGAAATTACCTATTACATTCTAAATAAAGATAAATTGAACTGAACGATTGAAATCGTTCCGCATTCGGCAATGAATTTACATTCTCTCACTATTGGCTTTATTTTGTTTAAATTAAAATAAACGGTCTTTCATAAGAGTTAGGAAACTTGATGTTCATCTAACCTATCAGAGTAATTATCCTTACACAAAACTTTTGTAATGATATGTGCATACTAATAGAATATACATTAAAATACTAATAACGGGGGGGGGGGAGAACTCATGATACTATATCATTTAAAATGTATTTTTGAAATATAAAGTCCGAACCTTTGAATTGCAGCGGTGCGTAAATACAGCAAGACAGAACACCCCCAGGAGACTTCCCGCACACACTCCACCAATACTTACAACAAGCTAAAATAATAACGATAAAAAAAAAGAAAAAAAAAATGTATGGTCGCAATCGATTCTGTGTCGATCGTTTTACTCTCTGAACGTGTTTGTTTGATTTGAAAAGAGAGAGCAGCCCGTTTTCTTTCATTTAAAAAAAAAATGCACATTCAATGCAATTATGTACGTTTAATAATACGCAAACATTTGATTGTCTGTTTCGAAAGTTGATTTGGATGCTCATGATACCAAACTTGCTTGGTGATTGTAATTTGTTCTGCCTTTAACATAAGAAATCAAGCCTACACTACAATTTGTGATGAAAATAGGCTTGATAAGTAATTCCTTCATGAACAGTTTAATCTGAACTAGTCCATTATGTAATTAAACCCTTTAAAGACCCTACAGACGTCTAAATATACTCGTTATTTGTATTAATCTGGGCTTTATTATATTTCATGGTGCGCGTTAATTATGTTCGGGAAATAATTTAATTTTAACCGGGCTCTGCCTGCAATATCAAGGGATTTTTGTTCATACCATATCTCTGTAAAGACATAAACCTTACTTTAGCAAATAATCCATGATTCAACATCTCCATTGTAATGCAAAGCTCTTAAAACCAAAAATGAAATTTCAAATCCTCTGGAAATTTAATCTCCTTTAATCTACAAAATGTGTGTGCTTCAAAATATGATCACCCCCTTCGGTAGATGAAACAGGAATGGGTATTTTGAAGAGTTAAGTTTAAAAAAATTATTTGTACTCCACGTTTAATGAGAATAAAGTTTTTGATATCAACTCATTTTTCTTAGGTACGTAAAAACCAAATATTGGCTTTTGACAATTAAAACAAAAACCATTAAACATTTTTATGTTCGTAAAATGCGTTTAAAAAGTGATAGAAAACATGCATTTTTTTAAGAAGTTATAACACAGATGGACTACTTTTTTTTTTTTTTTTTTTTTTTTGTTTTTATTTAATAGAACTACAAAGCTTTAAAAACCTTCCATGTGTAATGTTACTGTGTTACGCCACGGTGGAGATGGAGCACTCGCAACCATATGCGAAGCAATGTGCCATTACTCCATACACATATAATCTGTTTTTTTTGGCGGGCGAGGCCCAGCTCGCGTTTGGGGATAGAAATCATTTGATACAAAGATAAGTAAAAGGAAAAGCAAAAAACAGAACTTATTCTAAATAAGATAGTACAAAGAGATATTTGAGGAAGTTTTTTAACAGTTTTAAATAAACATCTTCTTTATATGGGTCCAGAAATGGTTCTGCCGACGTCTTATACAAGCTTTAAATTACATCTTTAAAAATATTTAAACTAGCGTCTGTGAACCTATGAGCAAGTAAAGTACTTGTTAATACTTATTTTATACATTGTTTTTTACATTTGACACCCTTCGGTCTGCGCTATTAAAATTAGCATTTTAAGTTGTCACAATAATCTCTTGAATATTCGACCTTGCATTTTTAAACCAACACCAAATGAGTCGCATTAGTTTTTTTAACAAGATTCATGCGACTAAGTATGAGAATGAGCAAACTGTTGTGGCGAAAAAAAAAAGCATTTGACCAGTCAAATTCCTTTCCAAATTCTTTTAAGTAAAAAAAAAAAAAAGTGTACATTAGTATTATCAAATTAAAACCCATCAATTTTCATACTGCGTTTTTTTTTTTTTTTTCGTTTACTCACGGTGATAATTCCCAACCGGACCTCGTAACGTTTTTTAAAATGGTGATATGCTAAATGCTCGATGGAACGATTAATAATTCTAAATCCAGTTATATATCTGATGAACTATAATTTTATATATATTAATTATATATAATTATATATATAATACTTTATATATATAACTGGATATGTGGATATTAGTATATAAACAAACAATAATTGAATATTAACATCATGCTTGTTTTCGCAACGAGAGTTTAGTTATTTTTATTCTGCGAATTGTTCGGAAAGGAAAAACCTTTTCCCTTCTCCAAAGAGAGACCCAGGATCATGATCTTGTCCTTCTTGAGAAAGGAAAAAGGAAGAAGGAAAGCGGAAGGAAGGTTTTTTCCGAAAATCTCGAGAATAAAAAAGATAATCTTCGTTGGAAATAAGAGCATGATTGTTAATCTTCATGCGAGTTATTTGTTGGATTATAAATATATAACATTCTTCCACACACCGTGCTGAATCTTCAATCAATATTACTAAGCCTATACTATCACATATATATACTAATCATATATATCCTATATATACATATAATTATTAGATACATTGATAGGTGGCCAAAATTATTGAACACCTGAACCTACACCAAAACAAAGCTCTACTCAGGGTCTAATACCGACTTGCGCGTAGTTGCATTTCACGATAATCAGATTAAGATATCTGTTGCAAGTGATGCCATGAGCTTTATGACTTTTTAGCATAGGGTCTTACGTATATGTTAGACACGAAGATTTATAGAAGCGTTTCCACCCAATCTCGGTGCTAGGATGTGCCAGCATTAAAAACAGTTGCGGCTTATTGCCGACTTTTAGTGTTTCCACATAGACTTGTTGTACTCTAAGAACCAATTGTCTTATGTCCAAATCCCCATATATACATATGACCGATCGCTCAATAAGTATTTTGACAGAGTAGAAGTGAAGTGTGAAAACTTAGCAGGCTTATTTATTCCTAAATATCCCCTAAATTACATATTAGGAGGTCTTCAGAAAATTTTGGTGCCAATAGCAGTGAGGATAAGGGTCGAGTGGTGATTCCGCCCCCACCTGGTTGGTGACAGATGACCCAAAATACCAACTATGCCATATGAAGGTAAGAGACTAATAATTTTGTTATTTTAATGAAGACCCACTCCTCGGAATGTAATATTTTTTAGTACTGGAATATTTTCATGAGTCCGCAATCTCAAATATATGTTAAAAATATTAAGGAGTCCATTGGACGGCGAGGACTTAAATAGGGCGGCACTCGAATTTAGAATTTGGCGGCCCCTTCTCAAAATTATCTAAATCCCCACATTAGATGTGTAAACTACTTTTACCCCTGTGTTGTTATGAATGGCATTTTTGAACTATCCCTCAAGAAATTTCCTTTCCAGTCAATAGATCACCTTTTGTAGCGGCAGCCAGGCTTTAAAATGTTTTACGTTATGACAACTTTGATCCTGAACAGGCGTAGCAAGATTTTTTTATGATTGTTTCAATCCTCGTGGTGTGAACATATAACAGGCGCGTACTTGGAGGCGAGTTCCACCCAAAACGCACTGCCTTGTTATTTGCTTTTAAAAGCATAATGATGATAAATCGGCAGACAATTTCCCAACCATCTTATAGGTATTTAAATGGTCAACTGAATGAAAAATTACTATTATCATTTAAATATGCTTTGGTGTCTCTATGACAGTTTCCACACCACTTTGTTGTTCAATATTATATACTATACTACTATGTTATTCACCATATATAGTCATACATATATGTGAAAACGGTTTTAAGATGGTCTCTGCTGTTGTAACCAATGTTGACGATAAAGAAAAAGACACGAATGCTCCTTGACTTCATTTGTAAAAACCACTTTATTCGCCTAAGATTTCGGGCTTACGTGCCTCTTCAAGGTGGTCTACAGAAACTCCTGGATGTATCAATATAAAGTATAGACCGTTGAAGAAGCGGTAAACAACGTATTCAACTACAGGATGTAACTCCACATTATAGTAGCATAATAAACATTCTCGGATTGTTTGCCCTACCGCATAGGTCCCTGGTTTTTTCCCAATGTTTCTGGGTCCATCTGTTTCCTGAACATGGGCTTCTATCCCTCGCGTTATGAAGCTAAGTGCGTTAATCCGTAGCGTATGAAGTGTGTCAGAGAAAATAGATAGGGGGGGGGTCCGAGGGTAGCCAACACACATCCGACCGTGATTTATTGTAGACTTAAGGCGCATCGTAAATAAAAAAAAACATCACTTCGGATGATCCAGATGAGGCCGTGAAATAATCGTCATGAAACTGAAGGGGATTGGGCGAAAAAAAAATGCTGACCAAACTTGTTTTCCCCTATGAAATCGAACGTGGCAAAACAACGAATGAATGCATGTTGAGCACTCACACTATATATTCCGTGTGACATGGATTTGCATTGTGTGGATACCCCTGATTAATTATTTCAATACCTTGTGTCTGGACGAACAGGAGATGTGATGCCCCTTTAAAATTACTACAACTGACAGAAAAATAGTGGTAAAAAACCACAATGATTAATTTCGAAGAATGCTGCGGATCACACTGACGTAACTCTGTCTCGTCCCTAACTTATTGACCCCTTTCCTAAACATCTCACACAATATCCCGTAGAAAGTTTATTATTTCTTCTTAATACAGCCTAAAGTATTCACTGCGCTTTCCACTTTGGAAATAAAAAATATATAGTGAGAAATATAAATAGAAAAATATATATCCCAAGAATCCAGCAACAAGTGTGGAAATTTTACTTTTTTATATTTTCCCACATATTTTAATGAGGGTTTTACAGATTCCCAATGAAATCCAACGAATTGAAAAAAAAAATAAATATAGCAATTTCGAAATACTTTTATATATCTAACCAACAACCAGTACGATACAAGGCTTGAGCGATTTGAGATAAATCAATAATGACCTAGGACACACATTTTGTTTACATAATTTTAATGTTCCATTTTGATCCTGAAGATTATGATTGTGACAGTTTAGATCAATCTGGCCTCCTATGAGTATAACTGAGTGTCAGATTATTTGAAAAAAAAAAAAAAAAAAAAAATCTATTTTTATCTTTTTTTGTTGTTGTTTTGTTTTTTGTCATAGTCATATTTGTATTCACAAGTATTATATAATATTATGAAAGATTAGCAACATACCCAGTTACGTCCCCAAAAAAAACCCCGGAAACCCGGATACTTAGTAAATTTATTCAGTTCTGGGCCCAAGCAATCTAGCAATACAAGTATATTTGAGTCCTTCTTCTCTTTCTTTCCTTTTTCCTTTTCGCACCACCACTAGTAACAATAAACAAAGAGCTCAATGTGTGGATTATACAAGAGATTTGTGAAATGTTAACTGTAAAATAGGGTGGTGTACTAGTTGAATCCACCTCACTACCGATAGAAAGAGGCCCAGGAGTTTGCCGGGTTGTTGGTCAGCGATATAGTATTTTCATATAACCTATGAAGTGGCGATGGCAGTTCTGAACGGAAATATAAGTAATGACGAAAATTTGAAATTAATTTAATACATGGAATGTAATTGGAAAAAATATGGTCAATTACTGTTTTAATTACGAGGCGAGATAGGAGAGTTTAGAGATGGGGATTAGTAGTTAGATTTTTAGTTTTTTTAAACTGTGAAAATGTACTAAAAATTCGCCGGAACTAGATTTTGAAGGCTGAGATGCCAAGAGGTTTGTGGGTACAAGTAGTAGACTATGGTAAGGTAGTAGTACAAATTGGTCGAGCGTTCGTGGCATCGATAAAAGGGTTGTTCTCTATTTTAAGTTTGTACTTTCATGTTATCGCAGTTCTAGTCTACTCAGATTGTCTTTACTTCAGATTTCATAATTATCATTTCGCTTTTCCAAGCATTGTACCATCTACATGTGTGCACTGTAAACCTAATATCTGATCCCCATATAGTGTCGTTTTACTTGCAATAACTAAATTTTGTAATTGATGTTGTGTTTCGACCATATTTTTTAGGTCCAGTTATGAATTAAAGTTTACTAGAGGCCAGTATCTGAAAGCGGCCAATCGAAGAGCCTCCCCGCACCCCGCCCCTTCCTTGGATCGGCGACTATAGCCGTGTGGTCTCTTGGAAGTGACGTCACCTTGCGATGGTCTAGTCAGGGGGAGTTGGACTGCAGATTTATATCGATAGGGTGAAATCTGCATTACGATTCACAGACAGGGCCGATATTAATTACCAGATGCAAATAGATACCAGTTTACTTGACGAAATGATGAGAGCTAATCCAACTCACAGCGCCTTGAGTGATTAACGGAGATAAGAAAATGGGAAAAATTTGAAAAGCTGCCATCCTTGCACATCCTTCGGCACGCAACGTAGAAGAGCGCACCTATGCAACATTTTTCTGTCAGGTTTTAATTGGTGTCCAGCTTCAAAAGATTTCTGCGTATACTGAATGTGATTTTAAGAACTGGCAATGGATATGCATGTGACTGGTCATTTAGGGGGTACGATGGTTGAGGTTGAGCACAAGGCAACGCTATTAATTTACAAAGTCGCTTCGACATCCGCTTGTCGATGTTTGAGGGAACTGATTTTAGTTGTTCTTTCTAGCGCCAGAGCAGTCACATATGAATTGCCTGAGGAGAGTAATCATACAACCAGAACAGGCTTGATGCGCGTGATTGTTCGACTGCTCCAAAACGGTTACCTCTTAACGAATTATTTTGCAACACGTCAACTACAATTATCGCCGTTAGACAATAGTCTACCGCTACTGTTTGGAATTTGTAGTCCTCTATCTTCTGTCGCAATACTGCAAGGATGTCTATAGAGTTATCTTGTGCAATCTTATGCAAGTCACACCATAGACTACAGAATGGATTGAAAAAGAAAAATTAAGGTGGCAAGCTCGTTCAGATTCATGGGTCGGTGAAACTCGCGTTAATCGCGTTACGCAAAAAGCGAGGGTCAATAATCATGATGAAATGTTCATGCAGCGAATTATCCTCAAACTACATCATGCTGACAAAACTTTTCTAGTCTTGATTGAGTGTTACTACGGTATGTAAGCCTATCACTGCATCAAAGTGAAAGAAATGAACAGGTTAAAATACAGGGAGCGTTTATGTTTGGTAGACATCGCGTTACAGTTCGTCCATCAAGATTACTTTTCTATTTCATACCTTTTCTGTGACGTCAGATTGAATTATATTGTTCTTAGGTGTGATTTAATTTCTAAAGATTCAATCGCAGGTTCGGGAATAACTTGCAGAATAAGAATCGTGAGTTTCTTCTCTGTCAAAGTCTAGAAGAATCGGGTTTAAAATTGCGAATATGTAGGTTGTATCCCATGTGCTTGATTCTCTGATGTGTCATATATTGGAAATTTCTCGCCACAAGGACGAATACAGTTGATGCAGAGTTGAAACTCCGAAAGTATTATCTATGTACTTTCAGCTAGGAAGTAAAGTCATATTAATAGGGATGTTAGAGAGAAGAAGAGTTTGTAGTCCAAGATACAACTGAATTTAAAGCAAGAAAGAAGAGAGACTAGAACGGATAATGTAAGATTTTATAGACCTGGTTGTGCCGTGGAAGTGAGATCGCTTAGATATATAAGTTACAAACAAAGAAAGGTATCTTGTGAAGGTGGTGGTTTCGCATTGATGAGATAGATGAGAGAGACAAATATGGAAGAAAGTCTGAAAGTCCTACATGTAGCCATAAACCTTTGACTACTCATGGCATTTATTTGCGATGAGCCATACTAAATACTACTACTGTATTTTTATATGTTGCTTGTCATATAAAATATATCGTAATTTCAACCATGTATTAACTGCTATGATTTACTCTTTTATTACGATGATTTTTACGAATGTGCTGATTATATGGATGGTGAAGAAGATAATATGAACTTACTGTATTGCCTGTCCAGTTCGAATCACATGAGAGCTTGTGGGCGTTGAACCAACTGATTGATTACGACCTCCTGGTCGGGCTGGTTAGGTGTTGTAAGAGAGTGTGTGTTAGATCGAGGGAGAAGTGCCGTAATCATCATCATGGGCTGCGCGAAATCAAGATGTATGGACGCATAGACCGATAACTTGGGTCCGGATTGATCTATGCAAATTAGGAGAGGGGGAAAGGCAACAGTGTAAAGCGTCTGTCGAATATGTACAATGTCATACTTCCAAATCACGCTTTAGTCCGAATCTTTGTCAAAAGTTGCGTGCAGTGTAATTACAGATTGGTCAACCTCACTCGCTTCCCCCCGGCATCACACACAGGAATTTGTTCAACATTGTCAAGGTTCGAGATCAAGACCATAGCACGTATGGCTCTCGTATCCGAATTTATTAGAGATTCCCTATCAATTCTTCGCTGGAAGAAGGCCGGTGTGCAAATTACCTCGGTGTATGCCGACAGTCTTTATGGAAGGGAATCCAGCAAAATTTGCCCCGCGCTTTTCAAAAAGGTTAGTGTTGTTCCATTTCCAATTAAGACCCCGCCCAGCGGCCCTCTCTCCAAAAAAAAAATAAAAAAAGAAAAAAAAGAAAAACCGGGCAAGACAATGAATTTGTATATATTAAGTGGAATCTCCTATGACTCTAGTGGAATTCGATCACGGTATTTCCATCGTCTGCCAATCTGCCAAACTTTTCCGACGCCGACCGCACATCTCGATGTTCCTTTTATGATGACGGCGACGAACGACACCATGATAACCACCTGCATGTGTGTCTGTCCGACAGAACTGCTTTCATAGCAGCCCTAGTAATGCAATTACATACAATCATCTAAAGATTTTCATTAAAGTGTAGTGTTTGATAAAAGTCAAATCCTTAAAGTTATAGAACATAGTTTGGGAATTTTCAACTCATTCTACTGTATGTCTTAAGTTTTTGACAATTTCAACCATGTACACTCTTCGTCATAAAGATGGATTTTTTTTTTTTTCTGGCTCGCAAACGACGTTTAGATGTTGTTGCTCCTGCTTTCATTTCTTCACGTGTTGGTTCACGCCGCTATCCCCTTTTCCCGGGTTCCTGGCTAATATCTTGGCGTTCCTCAAGTCCTCTACCTGGGGATTTTTTCGCTTCCGAAAGGAGGTTAGTGGCCTAGCCCCAGAGAGGATGGCCATGACCTAGCTTCGTCGATTGTTATTTTTCCTGCTTTAGTTGTTGGGCTGCTCTTTTTGCGGTTTCGGTTGAGCGCGCACGCGACCAAAGAGAGCCTGACAGTCTCACTAGCTCGCCAGAGGGAACGAAGGATTTTGTCAGACCCCTTAATATTGCGGCAAGACATTAATACCGTTTCGCTTTGTGGGACGGTATGCCGGGTGCATGGTGACAATAGGTATCTAGAAAGTGATTTTTAGGAGTGGGGGAGGATAGGAAAATTTGGCTGTTTATGTATTAAAGTAGGGTGAAAAGTCTGAGCGATAGGGGAATACCGACAGTAAGGGAATACCTGGACGGTCAGACCTCAGATGTTCGTCAGGTGACCCTCTGGAGCTGGTCCATATACTGGAGAGAGATCAGTGTAGGGATTGAATAACCGGCATGCATATTAGTAATGCAGAGTGGTCTTGTCTGGGAAGGTTGAGATGCTTGCTTCGACAGAGCAAGCAGTGAGCTAATTCTCCGATGAGAAACTGGAGCCGCGCTAACATCATCTGTGCAAAAGTGATAGCAAATTTGAAGCCTGAAAGAAACACGGCCCTGATGTATTGAAATTAGACATTTTAAGACATGTCATGGTATCAGAAATAGAATGGGGGCATGACCTCTATGTTATGCCATTCATGGAATCATGTGTTGGGGTGGGGGGGCCGCAACAGTGTATGGGAGGATGTTGGCGCTACCTGTATCAGTGAAAGCCTGTGTATTGGGGTGGTAGTGTTGTTTGAGAGTGCTAGTCATGATGTCATTTTTTTGTGGTAGGGGAATAACCGGACCCTACATGCGGACGGTTCGTTTTGTTTTAGCTTTCAGGGTTAAGTTGCTAAGCATGTGTAGATTCGAAGTAGTAATGCAATAGGTTATTATAAATTGTATGTTATGTAAATAGTTTGACTCAATTTCGAAATGTCTATTGCTCTTATTCATTATTGTGATATGTCATGATCTCAATGGGATACTGGAAGTTGAGTTGAGGTTTTGGGAGAAATTGTAGTAAAGATGCTAGTATAAGTCTTCTAGAAGAAATTGAATTAGATGTTATAAAGAGATCAGACGAGAAACATGTTAAGTTGCGCATGAGTTACTATGTTCGTGAGGCCAAGTGTCGCGGAGTGGCTAGGTCTAGCGCAGATGCGTCTTTAAGATACCTGTCAGGCAAGAAAGGGGGTTACGGTAAACAATCTAGGGTCAAGGGTATGTGATACCTATCGACTCGAGATATGAAGGAAGTGACGCCGGGTGTGGAGTCCAGTAGCGTACTGGATGGTGTGCAGTCTTGTGGGCGGGCTGTGGATATAAACTGCCCAGGTGTCACCTCAAATATTTGACTTACATCTTTCAATTTTTTTTTTGGCAAAACAAGTCTGAATTGTAGCTAAGCAATGAGGTATCTTTTTCTTTTGTGATTTTATTGTTTTCCACATTAGTAGCTACATTAGATCAAAGATTGAGCCTTAAGACTACTTACTCGGAGATTTGCTATTATTAAGAAAAATGAAGTAAAATCTAAAGACACAACAACTGAAAATTTCATTCAAATCGGATACAAATAGCAAAGTTTATGAAATTTCGTTTTAGGAAACAGTTTTTGCTCTTCAATTGGCAACTGATGATGGCCTGTCGTCCCCTACTTTTCTTTGTATTTTTTAGTAATGAATAGCCAATTAGCAAGATTTTTCTCCCCCAAGGACATAAAACCAGGGATTAATTCTGGTGTGGAATGTCTCAAGGTCATTGTGCTTTTATGTTATTTGTCAGTAATGTGGATAGATTTTCTGTATACGGCAATTATGAAAAAATGAGAATAGGAAGTTTCATAATAAATACAAGAAGTAGGGGGGACTGTGACAGGATGCATTTTGCTCATTTGAATATTCAAGGTTATACTTACCAAATGAGACAATGAGACAATGCCAAGAACTGGTTTAAACTTTGTTATGTGTTTTCATGTGTGTGATAGTCGATTTTGATGAGATTGCGTTCTGTTGTTAGTCCTTGATAAATTGTAGACTAATTACTTTACAAAGACTGTTGTATAATTTCAGCTCCTGAGTCCTCGCTCCTTTAGTGGCCGATATTCCCCTACGATCTCACTATCACCGTAAGTAATGTATATTATGTCATCTTAACTGCCCCTAAAAAAGTTTTTTGAATACACATTTCTGTTTCAGATATTGTATTTTGAATTTTATCCGTGCCAGACGGATTAAAACCAAAACTTGTGTTATTATATCTTTAATGCCTACAGCCACGACACTCACGTTTAGTACGTCCGGTTGCGTCCAAAAATTGGTTTTACTTTCTGACGGATCCGTGCACGGATTGCCTCAGCGTCATAGCAGCAAGTGGAATATTTGATATTTTGTTCATTCGACCAGTAAACAAAGAAATACATAAGGAATGATAGATATAGAAAAAGAATAAGTTAAAACAGCACAAACGTGATCTATACCGTAAGTGGTCTTGTGACTGGAAGCTAAGGAGGTATCTCACTGAGAAGCGAATCTCAGGCGAATGAAGCGAATTTACATTTTTTGTTATATATAAAAGAGAATGCTACCATACGTTTTGAAAGTGGGCGCGGTATCAGCATAGCATTTTTTTCTTTTGTGCTGCTTTGTTAAGGCAAGTAAAGGGTTATACTGGCTGCTGTGCATGCTTTTCTTCTTGTATGCTTTTATTATGCAGCACAAAGGGGGTATCTCACTGAATTGTGAACCCAGTCTGAAGGCGAAACAATCTTTTTCGCTTCGATGGCGGTTTGGGTTCGTGTGTGTGTTTTGGTTTTTTGGTTGGTTTTTGTTTTTTGTGTTTTTGTTTGTTTGTTTTTTTTTTTGTTCGACTACGCTTGCGAGGGTGTGGTGTGTGTGTGTGCTACATAGAGTTTTTAACATTTGGTCTCATTTGGTCACATAGCCAGCAGTACAACATGAAGGTATATTGATTGTACGTTATTCAGTGTATGCGTGCAAACAGAAGAAAAAAATATTAAAAAAGAATCGCAGAACGGCATGCTGGTAGGATTTATTTTTTTACCCCTGCCCGGCAATCGGCCACCCGTAACTCCCCGCGCTAGCGCGCGCTTCACCGGAAGTTTCAGTAAACATGGTACAATGTCCAATATCAGGCGATTCGAGAATATATTTTTCTCAGACCGCACTGTTTTAATTGTTGGGGACATCCTTCTGGGAATATAGCCTACAATGGTCCCGAAATATCGTTTTAAAGTAAACTGATAGAGGGGTAATTGTCTGGCATTTTCCCCCTCCAAGAACCTGTAATAGACTTGTAACTTTGATGCGGTTTAATCTGTCCAAAGCCGTGGAAGGGAGTAATAAGAATCCTGAACGAGCAATACGTGTATTGCGTTGAACGCCTAGGGGGATGGGGGATTTTTTGGTAGCTCTAAAGTTCCAACATCGCAGCTCCGTGCCAACATCGACAATGTAGTCCTAATATTTACGGAAGAACAAAGAAAAAAATGCTAAAAAAAAAAACCAGTTTCAACTTTGACCTCCGACACTGTCAATGACATTATTTTTGCTTTGGTCTTACCACTGTTGCTATAGAAGATGCAAACCAACCCCAGGTTGAATGATACATGGTCCAAAAGGCTAAATACCCGTTACTACATAACAATACGAGAAATAGAGAATTTGGATGGCATACATGATTATTTAAAAGTGCCGCTTAGCTAAACAAGTGGAAACGGCATTGTTCACGGGTTCCAATTATTTCTCGATTACAGCAAACGAATGAGATGAAATAGATTGGGGCAAAGTTATAGTAAACTAGTATATATAGTATATATGTTCATTATTGCCGGAGTCTTTTTCACATAAAAGAGCTAGGCATGATGAGCAAAGCACCAGAAGGGAACCCAGACCGTTATCACCTCATCTAACGAAAATTGTTTTTTTGCGCAGCACGAGAAAGGGTTTTAATGAGGGTTTTCCCGGTCAATTTACGATCGCTTGCCAATCGATTCGTTTAATGCTGCATTGCAATTTAAACGATACCTTTATTGGCAGTGGCAGCTCACAGTCAGTTGTGTTTATGTGTTGTTCGTTTGTTGTTTTTTTTTTACTTGTAGATTTGTTAATTCGTGATCAGCATTTAGACGAAGTGCTTGTAAGAAATATTCAAATTATAGCGAGATAATTTGACACTTACCCGGGGAAACGCCGTTTATTAGAAGTCGAATCAGTCATGATAGGTCTTCCCTGCATGTTTAATTACATTTACCATCCGTTTACATTGTCATTAGGTAGTATTCAATTCGTGTGTTGATGTGGCATGGACTGACTGTTAGTCAATCCCAAGCTTGTCTTGTACATTGCTGCAAAGATTCATTTTTTTAGGGCTTCAAATTTATGGTTACAGAGTTTTAAAATTCGGCGTATAAGCATTCCATTTCCAGTTATTTAATGCAATTCAAATGTAGTGCGAATAGCAAAGGGTGAGGGCTCTGTTAAAAAGCACTTTTCAAATTTTGTTTTCAAGCGAGTCGGATTTCCATGATTCAGTTTATCTCTTCCGTGTATATAGTTGTTACAGCAGTAGTCATATACTAAGTAGGACAATCTTGACTATTTATTGTGGATTTTACTTTCACATTAATATTGCGATATCGGTTTTTCCATTTTTCATTCAAACTACCGTCTCTTTTTGCGGCTGGAGCCAAATTTTATTTGTTCCTTTCAGGAATAGGATATGCATCGATGCCATCATCTATTCATCATTGTTTGGCATTTGTGAACACAATTTTCATCAATCACGATTAGGTGTCTTCATTGTTTAATTGCTTTCATTGGTCATCTTCTGTATATTTAACACTGTTTTTATTATGATTTTTTACAATCTTGTTGTTCACATTTCCAGCATAGTTCTGGGACTTTTAATTTTCAAAATAATGCATGACATGTAACTTTAATGGGTTCTTTCACTCATGTTGTAGAGTTTTGGAATGCTTCTATCATGGAACTTGTTTGTCGCTGATAAAGCCGAATTTGAATATACGTGCAATAGATATAGGGGCGACACGATGCAAAACGATTTGAAAAACATTGCCGAAAATGTATAAGTGCTAATTATGTGAACTACCCTCCCTAAACGTTTCCAAGTGGATATTTGGGCCCATGATACTGTTCAGGTACGCTTTAGTTTCCTGATATGTCATTGAACCATTTGACAGATAATGTTTATTCCCCTTTTATTAGTAATATCGCTATTTTGGTAAATGCAGGTTTTGTCATGCTTCAATGCATGCAGAATATAAGAATATGTGGACATGTACAAATAGTCAATGTTGCAGAAATGATGCATTCATTCAAGGTGAAGTTCCGCGCCACTTCGCTTTAGGGGCCTGATAGATTTTTGGGGTATTTGGTATGATTTTTGAGAGTTGAATTTTATTACCATGTGTCAGTAAAATTTTTATTAAACTCTTGTGTGTAACGGGACAGCCTGCGTAATCTGAGCGAGAGTGTTGTTCTTATTATGCGCAGAACACCTGAATGTTAGGAAAAGTCAGAAGTTAAATGTTCCAAATTGAATGGCCGTATCGTGTCGTATTACTGTCTGGTTGCCAGCAATAAGCAACGCATGTTCGCTAATTTTTTCACTTTTTACTGTTGACTGTGATGATTGGCATGGGAGTTTATGTGATTTGAAAAACATGATGTTACTAATTGGCAGTATCTGAGGCGGCAGTCAATAAGAAAGAAGATAAATGAACTTCGTAATGCTATGAAAATTGATATTGGCTTGAAAATCCCATTTAATGATGGTGATCAAAACTTGCAACAGTGTGTTAAGAAATTTAAACCGTCGTGAAAAGTCATTTTCGCTTTGCGCGCCATGTATTCAGGTGGTATGTCAGTGGTCCTGTGGACCCAAGCGATGGACAGTAGACTCATGAACATATAAGGGTATCAATAAAAAGAGGGAAATTATTAACGTTGAGCAATCGGGTAAGAATTCATTTAAAGTATGATAGAAAATATCGCGCCAAAGTTATCAAGGTCATAAGTCAAGTTTGCGGACTTGAATGTGATCAATAAGAAGTGCATTTTAATCAACTTGTGGACTTTTTACTTTTTCTCCAGTATTTGATATTCTGTGCAGTTGGAAACATGACAAACATCATGTACAAATATTGGGATATATAAAAAAAGTAGAATAATTATCTTCACTGGTAGTGAAGTATCAGGAATTTTACTCAACAGGTACCTGAAAGTTACATGACCGCAAGAGTCCGACTTGCGAAAAACTTTTGTGGGGGGGTTTAGGAATGGCCAAATACAAGATCGTTTGTCACCATAGATATCGTTCGTTGAAGTATATTGTTTTAGATTTTGGTTGACGTGAGAAACGGAATGACTAGAATGTGCGTGCATCAGCGTATGTAAGCGAAACTAAATCGTGCTCTAACAGGTGAACATCTGAGCTGACAACTAATGAAACTCGGCTCGGGAAAAAATATACATAATGCTTGACAATGTCGTGATGACATATTCTGCTTCTATTTCGTGTCTGTCCAACGATCCTTAAAGGACATTTCTCTGTTTGCTAATTGTGCTGTTGATTCATTATTTATGCTAGCGGTTTCCGCCCGGGTAATGCGAATCTAATTGGGTATAACCATGCGACTCAGAGAATATGAAAGAAGGAGGTGAAAAGAAAGAAAAATAGGGGAAGACCGGGTGATGAAAGTTACACGGGTGCAGGGTGTTAACGTTCTCACAGTGTGCTAAGTTGGGACAAGAGAGTTTTCGTTGCTAACTGCGCCTTCTATATCAGCTCCCTAGCTGTGTGACTGCCGTCGTGGAGGTCTTCTTCCGTGTTTAATTGTAAAAGTAAATATCAACCATGTTGTTTACACAGTTCCAAGGTGGGATTTTTTGAAAAAGAGAGGAAAAGAATTTGTACATAGATTTACGCAACTGAAGGCCACATGATGATGACGCTTGGTATGATGTGAATTTGGTACATGTATGCTCAGACTTACGTTATAGCCCTTGAGGCCATGCGCGCCCTGTAAGATTTCTGTGCCTAAGGGCTTTACTAAGCATGTTGATTTTATGTGTAAAATCCACCGAATGGGTAGGTTGTTACACAAACCTAACTCCCATGTCGATGTAAACAGGACCTACCGGCCAATTACAATTTACATTGTAAAGTAAATTCTTTAATTTTAGGTGTTAAATATTCTTTGATTTTTCGTATTATTACTTTCGTCTACTCTGAGCTCTGACTTGATCCATATTCAACTTCTATCCCACGTGAATGTAAATCTGAACGTATGCAGCATTAAATCTTAACATAAGACGCGTATATTATTTGCCGGGAGGAGGACGACAGTTACATTCATATAGCTTTTCGAGTTTAGTGGAAATACATGCATCTGAGCCGGCGCAGAAGATATACGGTCTCTCTACAGTTATGTCAAGCAAAACCGCTGCTAAAGGGAAGCGACCGGATTGACAACTGCATGCATTATTTACTTACGTCACAAAAACTCGCCTAAGAAATGCTTCCCTGTCGGTAATATGGTATTGTGGATCAGTCGATCGTTCGAGGAAATTCGTTCATGGACTAAATAAATAATTGAACTTTTATCATAGTTTTCGTGGTGAGAGTGCTTCGGACGCACGGATTGGGGAAAAGACATTTTGGCTAAGCGTATAACGACTCTTGGTGCTAAGTTGTAATAGAATCTTTATTTCGAACTCTAGGATTGATGTTCCTGAACGATTAGATTTGTAGTACACATAGTGAGTGCTATGTCACATCTTGCGAAGACGCCTCCACGATGCGAATATGGCATGTGATTGCGGAAGAATATTGACGCATTACCATATCAATTCTCTGTCCGTGAATGTAAACCTACGTATGACGATTATCTTAACATAAACGCGTCATTTATTTGAGGAGGGAAACCAACATTACATCATGAGTTTATGTGGAGTATACACTGAGCGCGCAGAAGAATTTAGCGGTTTGACATTAATGTCAACAAGAAGT
>CALNVZ010003433.1:26211299-26224928 GCA_940671915.1 Paracentrotus lividus
CTCTCCTCAAAACACCCTCAGCCTTTCTATCAATTGGCAGTGCGCAAGTCAAGGTCGCAAACAAACTCCCTTTTTTTTATAGAGGTTTAACATGATATAATTGATAGAAATATATTCCACTTCCAAATGATGGCACTTTAATACCGTGAGTATAATTTTGGGAAAACATTCAAGTGAATCAGAACTTCAGTTGAATGTGTTGTGAATAGATCAAGAACTAACCTGTTGTAGAATAAGATTAAGAAAACCGTCTCTTCCCAATCTATATAGGCTCGCCTAGACTAGGGAGGTTCTTTGAATCCTTGACGAAACAACCTCCAATCTTGCCTGCTGAAGATTAGCAACAAAATTTTAAATTAAAAAAAAAAAATTACTTGATATATCACAAAATGCAATGCAAAAGGATCAAACATCTATTTAATTCATTGTATCATTTCCAGCTTTTAATTTTTACAATCAATACCCGTTCCTTAAAATTATACTGGAGTGAATTAAGGAATGAACCGTGGAAACCACATTAAGACATAAGAGGGACAGAGTTAGGGAACATTTTAAGGACCAAAATATAATTAGTGACATACTGGAGGGTTTAAAATGAAATTGGAAGAGGATGACAAGACCTGGCGATGTTCTAAACCTGACAGGCTACTGAACTTGACTGCATGATTACATGTAGCAAAACTAAGAAAAAGATGGATAAGAAGAAAAAGAAGAAGAAAAAGTAGAAGGCTAACAATTGGATCTTATAGTGCACCAATCTACAAGCAACATTACTCAAAGGCCACATTGTAAGTTTAAAGTTCAAATGCACACTTAATTATGAAAATCATTCTTACAAAATATGTATAGTATTAAAACACTTTTTGCCTTTGAGCCAGGAGAAGTACTTAAGGTTGTAAAAAAAAAAAGATGAGAAAAAAAAAAAGAGGTGAGGATATACTTCTCAAGTACCATTCAACGACACAATATCAATGCATAATGCAAAGAATAATGAGAAAATTTACCAAGGTGCAACAATTGTTCTGTATTAACAATTGGCACCATGGGCTCCAATTTCTTTGGGTACATTACTAAAGTTCTTCCCTAAAGGTTGTCTGTAAAATTAACTTAATAATTTTATTGTAGCTTGGGTTTGTGGCCAACATAGAAAATAATATCTCCATACCTGTCTTTCTTGTCTTTGATGTAGTTTGTTTACGATGGATAAAGAAAGAGCATTGTCATCTCTGAGCTCTTCTGGCTACCTCTGCCTACAAAATGCTGAGAAAACATGTCTGCCCAGAAACAGTTCACTCCATAGAATCATACCAAATCCATCTATCATTAACAAAAATTAATAATAATATTGGTGATTAAGACAATAATTATATTAGATGTTGGCATATAAAGACAAAATGATATTAAAAAGTTATAATTATGGTCCGTACATACATACTATAATCAACATTTATTCTTTAGTGGTTTTCAACTCAGAGTCAGACCCTAATGTTTTTGTTTGTTTTTTTCATTGTGGTGTGAGTTGAGTCATCTTCAACTCCTGGTGGCACCTTAACGTACTTCTCCTATATTTCGTGTCCTGTGTTAATTCACTCAAAATGCCTGAGGGACTGGTTCATTCTTTTGGCAAGCCTTTGATCCATATTTATTCTTTGCCTCAATCATCTCCTTTTATCTGCCACCGTTCAAAATTGCTCCAGGCCCCTTGCCTCCTCTTGGGCGAATTCCACAGTAGCTGATGTTTCAAAGACCCAACATTTTCTAGATTGCTTCCCCGTTATGGTGAACAACATACCCCGTATACGGGGCAGGTTGTTACAAAAAAATGTCTTCATTAATTAAGCTGTAGTTTAATTAGTGTTTACATGTTTTCAAGTTTTATGTGGCCTCAAGGTTTTAGCCAACATAATAGGCTAACTACAGACCCAAAATGGAGTGTGTGAGTACTTTCATTATAATTATCTGGCCCAAAATGTGAATTTTGTAACGTCCATACCTGGTCTCCCCTACATAAGAAAAGAAAGAAAAAGAGTGATGAATAAAACAAAGAAATACGTAAGAAATTATAAAATAAAGAATAAAAGAAGATGAAAAAAAGGAACATATAAAATGTTAGAACAGAATATAGAAGGATAAAGCAAAACATAAGAAATGATAGTTGATGAAAAATGGTGAAAACAAATAATTACATAAGAATTATAGGTTTTCCCGGTCAATTCTAAACTCTTTGTAATCCAATTCATTATGTTCATTCAATTTAAACGATACCGTATGGAGCGGAGCTATCGGTAAATTAAAATTTATATTTTTAATCGCGATCACATTTCGGACGAAAGTGCTGGTAAGAAATGTCAAATTGATCGGAGATAGTTTAAACTTGACCAAGAAAACCTATAATAGTAAGATGATTGAAGGTGAAAACAAAGAAATACATAAGAAATTTAAAAAAAGAAAAAAGAAGGTGAAACAAAGAAATACATAGTAAATGTTAAAACAGGATATGGGAGAAGGATAAAGCAACACATAAAAAATGATTGTTGATGAAAAATGGTAAAAACAAAAAATTACATAAGAATTAACAGGAGATGAGTGAAGGTGAAGCAAAGAAATGCATTTTTAAAAAATGATAGAAGATGAGTGAAGAAGATAACAAAAAAAAAACATAAGAAATTTTATAAGAGAATAATAAAATAATGTGAAACAAAGAAATACATAATAAATGATAGAAAATCATGATGAGTGAAGACGAAAACAAAGAAAAACATAAAATATATAAGAGAATAATGAAATAAGATGAAACAATAATATATAATAAATATAATAATAAATAACATCAATATCACAATTTGCATATTCTTTATCAAATATGCAGTACTTTTATTTTCCTTTTTTTTTTTAATTACATTTAAGGCTAGAGGCAAAATTGGTTACCTGATATCGTGTAGAAATTTGTAATTAACTCCAAAAAGTTAACCTACCTGCGCTCAAGGCAAGACCCGGAGTATATATTACGATTCCCATATAAGTCATCTGCAAAAGATAATAAGATTACCAGTTTCATGTCTGAATATTCATCACAATTTATAAATGTAAATGAAACAATGCTAGAAAAGAAATACTACTATCTGTCTGAGTTTAAAATATCTCAATGAAAAGTTTATAACCCAACAACAGCAAACGCTGACCTAACCCTTCAAGTAGGCCTACAAAATTCCACCTTCTGCAGTTTATTCTTAATTAGTATATATATATTTTCTATCATTATCATTTTATGTGTGTGGTTTCCTGTATCACTAGCTTTAAAGAGAAAGTCAAAATTTTATATCATATATTTATTTCAATTAACTTATGCAAAATAATGAACGGAAAACTTACAAGTTGTGCAGCGAATATGAAAGTGACCGCTAGTCGAACAGCTCGATTGAAACGCATCTCTATTAGCTGGTAACACAAGAACAGGCAAAATATTATTTTCAACTTTAAACAACGGACCTTTTGAAACTAATGAAAAGTGGGCTAAAGTCAATAACATTTTAAAGCAATTTACATATCGAGGTATACAGCTAATGCCATCATAATTAGCTTGGTATCATATTGTCACGCGATTTGTTTATTTCTACTTATAAATAATACGAAAAACAAAATGATGTTTTTTTTTTTGTTTTTGTTTTTTAATTCATTTATACCTTTTATTTAATTACATAACAAAATTATGTATTTTATTGTTTTTGTATATTGATAAATTTCACTCTTAATCGTAATGCCATTCCATACATTTCTATTTTGCGAAAGAGGAATTATATAATGTATAATGTGTAGGATGTTACTTTTATGTCCCCTTGTTTCCAGAGCTTCTATGTACATCCTACCAATGTACTTCACATTTAAATAGTATTTAAATCATAATATTTTCTTAAGTAGTGGATGCGTGCTATTTATGAGAGGTAAGAAATACCATAGCACAAGCAATAAAAAAAGATTGTAACCATGGAAACTAACCTCATAAACGCTGGTCACTCGTATCCTGAAGAAGATGGGTAAGAAGAGGCGACAAAGAAGAAAGTTTCCGGTAAATAATACCACCAATGTCCACGAAAACATAGTCCCGTAAAGATAGATCTCAGCGGGTGTTCCGATCACAGAAACGGCAGACACGTAACTCACGGCGATTGACGCCGCAACAGGAACAACGTGCATCTTTCGGTTGCCGAGCAGGAACTCGTCGGCCGTTCGTTGTCGTTCTCCAGAAAAAGCCGAGAAAATTCCAATGAGAGCCGAAGCGAGTAGCATGACGGCAAATACCACGTAGTCCCATGCGCTGAAATAGCGAGGGGCTGGTGAGAGAGCTCCTGGTTCATCCATTTTGACCTTTTAGTATGTTTATGAGAGTAGGAGCTTTATGTGAATGCAAGGGAATAGATCATTTAAATAATAATTTTTACAAATTTGATCAATTAAACAAAAATTGTGTGAACTTCGTGATCATTATTTCACCACACTGAAAACCTAACCTCGTCCATTAATGGACCGACTAGCTTTAATGCTAGTCCTTCAAGACGGACTCTGTCATGTTAGTCCGTCGAGACGGACTAGCATAAAACTGAATCTACATCTCTCAACTTGACGGACGAGCTTTAAAGCTCGCTGGTCAAGCTTGATGCTAGTCTGTCGACGTGACCGACTAGGCCACATAAAAACAGCTGGGTCGACCAGTTTACCATTAAAATGGAGGACTAGCTTTTGATTACAAATAGTTGCCAATGTCGTTTCAATGTACCTTCTCTATTTATTCTGTTTCCGAGCATAATCAAGCTTGATACATTCTGAACAAAGGTTGTTTTGATTGACAATCTGAAAGCTTAGGAGAACATAACATGTGTCATGACAAATATTGCAATTCAGAGTACGGTAGATTCTGATATTGTTCTCCACTCTTCAATTACAGGCTAATTGAATACATTGTTACTATAGAACTCATCAAGAACCCGGTATTTTCTTACAGATTGCTGGTGAATGCCCGGCTTAGCAACAACAGTGAATAGAAGTTCGATACAATCAACATTCTCAAACAAAGGTTTCTTTGGCTTGACAATCTGAGAGCAATACAATAGCCGAAATAACATCAATCGAGAAAGTATGCCATTCACGAGTAGGTTAAAAATAAGTTTCCATTCTTTAATTACAGGGCAATTGAATACTTCGTTACTATAGAACCCATGAACCGTCTATTCTTATAGATATTGTGGTGAATGCCCGCTATCAACAGCAGCTGAATAGAGGTGATTTGAATATTTTGAATAACATGCGCATTGCGAAAAGGACCATCACTATTAGTTGCATGATCTGTATGTGAATTCCATTTAACGAGCAAACTGTACAGACGCACACTTGATTATACCCACGTAAAGTTAAGATTTTTGATTATAATTGGCGATCTCCTTCCTGTGACATGGCTGTTGTGAGTACTCTTTTTTAATTCCTTATGTTTCAGTTCACAGAGAGCCGTTATTTTTTCACATAGATTAATGCTATAATCACCAGGTCACCAACGCGAAAAATTATGTCTTGCCAAATCAATTTATAAATTGTGTGTTATTTACTACGATAGTAAACACTCACATAAATTATGAAAATGAAATTTAACTCTAATAATAAATATAGGCGCCTCTTTTCTTTTAGATTACTGCATAATCGTGATCGAGGAAACCTCCATTCACTTTGTTACAGCAGCGCTTCATTCAGTCACACGCATTGGTTTCCTCTTTCCACCCATTCACTTTATGTACAAGCATATGGAGCGATTGGTTCCGAAACGACGATAAGGCCAGATTACTTGTATCTGAAAGAAAAGAATATTAGATTAGAGGCACGGACTTTGGGATTCTGAAGTGGCTCTCAAGGACAAGTGTATACGCCGAAAATGCAAAAGCAGGTAGGCCTACAACAAAAAGTCATGATGCAAGCCATGGCGGCGACCCCTGGGCCCTGTACCCCCATTATTTTATAATTGCCATAATGTTAACTAATTGCCTCCTGTATTAATTCCTGTCCTTCTTTGATTTATATCATCATGATAAGATGTTTTTTGTTTGTTTTTTGTTTTTTGCTCAAATTCTTGTGACAAAATGCATGTTTTAATCGTTTCTTATAATGTCTTCCAATATTTCAGATTTGACGTCTATGACAAGCTGGTGAAACCATATTAACCTCGTCCGTCATGCTAGTCTGTCAGGACAGCAGCAAGAACATCGCGGCAGAAAAGCTCGACGGACTAGCTTTTACACCATGACCGACTAGCTGTAAAGCTAGTCCTGCTCAAAAGTTCGTCAGTCTGCCGCATCACTACGACTAGCTTTTTAATGCTAGTCCGTCAAACTAGTCGGTCACGACGGACGAGCTTTAAAATTAGTCTGTCTTGACCGCCGAGCATTAAAACATAGTCCGTCTTGACGGACTAACTGACGGAGTAGCTTTCAAGCTAGTCCGAGAGACGGGCGAGTTTAAAGCTAGTCCGTAATAACGGGTTGTGTTGAAGAAAGCTCGTCCGTCGTTTTTAAAGCTAGTCAGTCTGGGCATCACTACGACTAGCTTTAACCCTAACTTACCTGGGGGGGGCCATTTTGGCCCCCCCCCTCGACATTTTTCGCGATAAATCTGCAGTGCGAATATTTTTGATCGCGCCACTCACTGACTTTTTACTTTCAAGTTTTGCGCATCTTTTAAACTATTTTCGCGAAAATCGGGTATACCGTTACGACGTTACACGATTTTCAACAATTTTCGTCGCGACCAAAAATGGCTCAAAAACGTGATTTCATGTACAAAGTCAATACAAAATGTGTTTTCAAGCAGAACATTAAATGATAGTGATTATTTTTAATTTTATTGACAAGAGTCATTTAATTGGATGCTATTTATGGCCGAAATAATGTCACGGATGAATTGTGTCGAAAAAAACAATAAAAATAAAAACGTCAAAAAACAAAGAAATACAAAAGAAATTTAAAAAACAATAAAATACATAAGAAATCGATTTTGGCACAGGAATTTTTTTCTTGTACAATTCTTAGGAATGACATAAAGAATATTTTCCCCAAAAATCAGCTTTCTATGAGCTTTATTTAGTGAATTATAGCAAAAAGTATGATTTCATGAATAAATTAGCATAATTAATTCATATAAAATAAAATATTTGAATTTCGTGTAATTTACCTATACAACCGCATAGATTATGTCATTCTCTACCTTCATGCAAATTTTGGTCGCGATCGCGCGATCCGCGGCCGAGATCTTAGGGGGGGGGCCATAATGCCCCCCCCCCCCCGGACTTTAAGCTCGCGAAATAGCCCAGGTAAGTTAGGGTTAAAGCTAGTCGGTCTACCCGTTTAGGTTTTCAGTGCAGAACTGTTCATTACACCCGTTTATACTCGGTCATGGGTAGACCTATATAAGCGCAGCTGAGGAGTATAGGCCTCACATTGGGGGGGGGGAGGACTTCCAACAAAAAAATAATTATGCGTCAAAATGTGCGGTCACGATTTTAAATCAAAATGCAATAAATTTCTGAATATTTTTTTTTATTATGGTAGCCTATTTCCATAATATTCACCACGAAAATCACTATAACTTGTTGCATTTAAATGTCTTTGCAGTTAATAGTGACTAAATCCTTGGGGGAAAAAAAAACAACAAACAAACAGTTTGATTTATCTTTTCTTGATGTGGCCGTTCTCCTCTTCTCTTGCCATGTAACCTTCCAGCCGATAAATCGTTGCCAAAAGTAAATAAAACTTGTTCGAGGATATATATAGATAAACTGTTATTCCTTTGCATAAGAGTGGCAAACGGGCTTCAGTTGAAAATTACCGGCCCATCTCACTCACATCGGTACCCTGTAAACTCCTTGAAAAGATTATAGTGCGCAAACTAAATGATTTCTCTTTAGACCATAAAATCATCCCTGACACTCAACATGGGTTTCTACCTAAACGGTCTTGTGCTACGCAAACCGCAATTCTGTTTCACACTTGGGCAAAAACTTAAGATCGCACTTCTCCGCCGAGAGTAGATGCAATATTCTTAGATTGGTCGAAAGCTTTCGATAAAGTGAGTCACTCGGTCCTTATTCGAAAACTACATAGTTTTGGGGTATGTCAGAATGTTTTGAAATGGATCTATTCTTTTTTGACAAACCGGGTCCAGCGTGTTCAGTTTCAAGGTGGTCAGTCAGATTGGAGTTCTGTAACCTCTGGAGTCCCCCAGGGGAGTGTCATCGGGCCCATTCTCTTTGATTTGTTTACTGCAGACCTGCCCAACTTAATGACTGCAGGTACTTGCTTGCCCCAATATGCTGACGACACAGTTCTGTATCGTACAATATCTACCCAGAATGACATAGAAGTTCTCCAATCTGACCTTGACTCTATAATCATATGGTGCAATAATAATTTCATGGAACTGAATGCGTTGAACAATGTTGAAATGTAAGATAATGCACATCACTAGATCTCGAAAGGTTATTACAGATCAATACTTTGCCGGTAACCATGCTCTTGATGTTGTTGAATTCTTAAAATACCTTGGCCTGGTCTTTTCACATGATTTGTCATGGTCAAAGCATGTGAATCTTGTTGTATCCAAATGTTCAAAACTATCAGGATTCATCCGCAGGATCGTGAACTCACGAAATCCTTTCATTTTGAAACGTTTATTTTGTTCACTTTGTCGGCCTATAATCGAATATGGTATACCAGTCTGGCTCCCCATCAAAAGAACCATATATCCTCTCTTGAAGCAGTTCAACGTCGATTTACACGATTCTGCTTTCCTTATGATCAAGCAAATTCACTCTCTTATGGTGAACGATTACACAGCTTAGAACTCCCACCCTTGTATAACAGACTGGTCTACCTATCCACTGCTTTGTTGTAAAATCCTTGTTCAGAACGTATGACATACCTACTGATATCTTACCCAGGCCAAGAACTCGGAACACTCATAAGCTACTCTTCATCCATGAATTTGCTAAATGTAATGCCTCTAAAATTTTCTTGTTTCCTCTCTTTCCCTAGATTCTGGAATCTATCCCTTCAGAAGACAGAGATCTTTGTCTCGGCGTATCTGTCTCTCCTTTCCTTAATGCTTTGCGTGAACACTTATTCTCCATGCCTCCAATTGAAAACGCCTTTTAATGAGACATGCAGAATATTGTTTTCGTCTTGTCTTTGTATAGACCTTAATACCTTTCTCTCATTCCCCTTCTTTCTTCATCTTACTCTTTCTCTATTTTCTCTTAAACTTTGCAGGCTAAATGGTTTTGTAATTGGCCTTTTTCTTTCATGGCTGAAATGTTATGCATTTAAGTAGGTTACGCATTCGGTTAGTTATTATTATGTAATTCTTTACTCTTGCAATGTTCATAATGTTTATTCTCCTGCAAGTTTATCCAACTGTATTCACGGTACTAAAATTTGCATTTTTGTTATGTCATGCTCATTTCTTCATTGCCTCGCTCTCTCTTTCTTTTCTTTCTACCCCAGTCCTCTAAACTCTCCATTTTCTTCTTCTCTTCCTGTACTTCTCTCTCTCTCTCTCTCTCTCTCTCTCTCTCTATAGATATGCATATGTTGTACACATGTATCTGCAATTATTTTGATAGTTTGTTATTGTGTTACTTTGTATCATGATCATTTTTGTTTGTTAAATTAGATTACTGTGTAATATTTTGCATATATTATGATAGCATTTAAGCTCTCACAACGTAAGCAATGGTGTTATATTTTACTTCTTGAACCTTATGAAAATACTTCCATTTATCATAATATTCCAAGCAATTTTTTTTTTTTTTTTTTTAATTATGTAATTCATAAATGAAATCAATAAGGATAATTTTTGTCTCACTGATCAGGCTTACCATCTAATAACAGCATAATGTTGTATATTAAAATGCATAACACATTTCATATTGATATTGACTGGATATTTAATACATAATAATAGCACATGGAAATAATAACTATTATATTTTGGTTTTAATAAGTAACGCATTTAAAAGTTATTGCCGTTTTATACTGATTATTTATTATAACATCATGTAATTACTGTAAACCCCGACTAGTGAGGAGAGCTTCTTAACAGAAACTAGTTTTTCTTTTAGTCATCCTCAGGCACTAGTCGGGGTAATTTCTTTCTTATGTACATACTCTTGTTGTCCTTTTCCTGGAAATAAAATAAATAAAATAATAAAATAAAATGAAATAAACTGAAAATTTTTTTTTTTCCTTTTTGGAGTGGCCTTTGTTGTTTTTCCTTCCTCTTTTTCAGGCCGGTTTGATCATCTACTGATTACAGGAATGAAGAGACAATTTTTCCTTCGAAATTGCAAAAATGGTCGATAACGCAAGTGCAGTTATTGATTATATGTATCACTTTTGGATCGAGATATAACTAACTAAATTAACTTTCAACAAATTTAAATATTATCTACACTAACATTGAGTTGTTAGTAAAAGAGGCCCATTATAAAATGCGGTATTTTAATTAATTTAAAAAGACAAATTAGTGTAAATTACTTTTTTCGAATAGCAAAACTAAGAGTGCTTATTATGAGAGGAACACTAAACCTACCTTTAATAATAAACAGAAACCCGTTGATAAGCGTGTATTTCAGCAGCTATTTGAGCAAGTAGCGTCACTGAGAATTCGTTAAAATACTTTAATAGAGTGCTGCTAGATAGTTAACAGGGACCATAATATAGTGACAGTTGAAATAGTTTACGGTGCACTCATAAAATTCTGATTATGAATTAATCAGTTTACAAAATCTAGTTTTTGTAGGTATATTTTTATAAGGGATACAAAGTCAAGGGCATTTAAAAATTACGATTTGGCTCAGATTATATACAAGTTAAAAGGAACATTAAACAAAAGAACATACGTTGACACTCGTAAAAATGTAGATAAATAGTAAATAAGGTTATTGAACGAATAAAGAATTTACTACTTTGGGGTAATATTTTCTCATAAACTGTTAATGACCTCCGTGTTCCGCCCCAAAACGCTTATGGTGGTATCTCACTACTTAGGAGACGGTTTTGAAACAGTTTTGATACTGTTTTGTACTTGTCGCGGAGACGATGTGTCCCCGCGACGTTTCATGATTTTCGGGAATCTCAAAACCGTCTCAAAGTAGTCCCAAATTCGTTTCCGCAACGAAAAAATGTATTTGAAACGTGTCCGATACTTTTTTTTCTGTCGCGGAGACGTCTACGCTACTTTTTTTACCATCGTGGAACGGATTCTTCAGGACTATTTTGGGACGGTTGTGAGATTCCCGAAACCTTTGAAACGTCGCGGGGTTTCGGAGACGTCTCCGCGACAAGTTTCAAATTAGTCTCAAAATAGTTTCAAAGCCGTCTTAAAGTAGTCCCAAATCCGTCTCCGCGAAGTGAGCTTCTACCATTAGGAAGTTATTATTGCACTCTTTTCAAACTTTCAAACCAATACGAACCTGCGACCCTTTTAATAGGCCTGCATAGAAATAAATTCGGATAGATCTTTGGAATTATGGGTTTATCCACTTGATCTAACAGTCGTTGTCCGACTTCTCAACATTTCAAAATTGTTTCTCAACTGAACAAAATTGTTCATTTGCTGGTAGCATACTTATCATCAAAAAGTTGACGAAACACATTCATTTGCACAACTGTACATACAATATAACAATTTAAAGGTAGGTCACGTGATACTAATCTAGCCAATCACAACCTTTTTTTCTGCCACAATAATCTATAACAACATAATTTATAGAAGAGCTTATAAAGTATTTTAAAAAAAAATGTCTTAGCTTTAACATGGTGGATGCATGGATGTTGGACATTTTTATTTTAGTATATTTATTTGGGAAATCTTTTGAAAAAGTGTGTCATACATAAAATACATTTTGGATAACGATAATAATCAATCATGAATTCGAATTTCAATAATGTGCTGGGTTTATATATATTCATGGTAGTAGTCAATACTAAGAGCTCTATATAGATTTTATTTTTCTATTTTTTTCTTTCATTCCCCCCTTTTTTTTTCTAAAATGTTAAATGCAATACAGCCATGATTATCCTGAATGTTGTCTTAACCAAAACAATTTTTTAAGTAGAAAATTACTGTAAAAAATTGTACTATTTTGAGACTGAATGAAAGGACAACCCGATCCAACAAGTTCTTCGCCGCTTTCTAGTTCCTTCGGATCGAGTTCTCCCTTGAGAGCCTTTAGAAACCCTTCTTTGAAGAAAATTTCCAGCTTCTCAATCTTCAGTTGGTCATCCACGGTGGCGACGATAAAGCCATACATTTCGATGACCTCTCCGGAACCCTTACGGTCACCGTACGTACCGGTGAAGGACCCCAATGAAGCCAAGTGAAGGCCACCTTAGGAGGACCAGAGAATACCTCCAGAACTTTCCAGGCGAAACCATCCTTGAAAGCTCCGGTGAAGCGCTTGTGAGAGGTCTCGAACGTGTGCTCTGAGGCATGGTAGAGGTCCTTAGAAACACCCTCAAGCAACATTATTGTATGTTCCTTTTACCGCTATCTCCGTCGCATTCTTCTCCTCGCCTCCGATTGTGCTGAACCGGCAATGGAAAAGAGGAGGGTGTGGGTGTGCGAGAGGGTGACGATACTTCTGCACATTAAAGGTTTACTAAATTAGAAAAATAATTGTCCATTTTTCGTTAGGAGGAATCATTAGAAGTCACAATTTACCACCCATTTTTTCCAAAACATTTTTGGTAATCAAGGATAATCATTTGAAAAGCCCATAATTGCCCATTCCCGCTGCTATAAGCCCCGCCCCTAAAAAGCTTCATCGAAGCGATATCGTAGTCACGTGACTGTGACGTATTGTGAGTAAGCCAGTCGCACGGACAGTACAGTGCATGCATGTAGAGGCATTGAGCACCCGAGCTGGCGGGGCTACTATGCCCCATGCTCCCGTTGCAAGACGACTATACTGTTCTTTCACACATTACATTGGTCACTAGAATCTTGATTTTGGACTCGATTTCATCAATAAATGTCTAATTTGTGTGTAGATAAGGGTTGTAGTAAGACCACTATGGATGCCAGGGCCTAGCTTTTATACATACATCGTTTTCCCAAAAGAGATTGAAAGCTTTTGGAGTTTGGAAAAGTAAGTCAAGCTTACTTGAGCAGACTGGCTTACAAATACTTGCAGTGAGTTTGCCGGAGTTGACTTTAAAATATTCCTAATTCGATATGAAGGAAATGAGAATACTATTTACGTTGGTTTAGACCTACTGACAATTAATAACATCTCTTCTATTTACAGAAGTCAATTTTGATGATAAAACAGTCACTGTGGTATATTATAGCACCGGTGATTATAGAGCGAAGGCAGGACAGTTATGCAATATCCCACAGGTGAATATCCCTTGCAATATACACGAGACGAGATCAGACTCTATACATGTACTATAGTGGGAATTCACTATAGTCTGTGAGCGTGATGTGTATTCGCATGCTGCAGAAATATGCTGATGGGGCAGATATTGTCCCAAGCGCACATCGTGTGCGTATATACTAAATACACATACGACCTCATAGCTGCCCGTATCA
>CALNVZ010003433.1:26241615-26260032 GCA_940671915.1 Paracentrotus lividus
TTAATAATCGTTCGGCTCGCAATTGTTGATTACAAATTTATCACTATCTACTCTGCAAAATATTTCACGGGCAAAATATTTTTGCCTACCAACAAAGCGCACTCGCATGTTTAACATTGATTTATCCATTAAACAAATTAACTATGACCCGAAAACTGGGGGGTAGTGTTGAATTCTTTTTCGGTCCTTTCAGGTGCCAATTGGGTAAGGGTCATATGCTGTTAGGGATATAGGTTTTTGAATGTCAAAATCGGCTCAAATCATGTACATTTTTCCGTTTTTTTTTTTTTTTTTTTTTTTTTAAATACTTCGGCTCCATTTGGCGCCCCCTGAAGGTCAATATGTGGCGCCCTTTCTGGTCATTTTGGCGCCTCTTCTTGGGCGGCACGCACGGGGCTCCCGGGCCCGTAAAGCCCGCCCCCCCAAATAAGGCGCATGAATAGTGTACAATCTGACATTTATAGCCCGTGGAAAATGGTTCACTCCCTAATGTTCCGTGTATCCAAAACGTGATTTGTGACACGATCCTGTCTAAAAAATGCAACAATTGCAAGTTAAATAACTAGAATCCAAAATTACCAGGTGTATTAGGTGTCCATGTTGAGTATTCCATGATAATCACTTTAAGGCAACAATTAAATCTTTGAACAAAAGTGACTAGAATAATAAGAGGCATTTAAGCGATTACCATATGTCCTATATGTGCAAAATTCCTGTTTGATAATTATTCAGGCGTAAAGAAAAATGGATCATATGTTTGAACTGAAAATGCATAGTAGTATTTAAAAAAAAAATTAATAAAAAAAAGCCTTTGTGTTGTTTTCATATTCTAAATTTTGCTATTTCAAAGGCACAGGCGCCACAGCTCCATGGTCAACTTTTCGTTTAATATGCCAATAGTTATTTTATCCATTCGGGACAGCGATTAATATGATTAACGGTCGAATGAAAGATCTTTTATTTTTAATGATAGAATCTTTGTTAGACTGTAAATAGCTAGTAGACCATAAATTATTCTATCATAATGTATAAAGAAAAATGTTGTATATGATAATAAATGTGTAATTGGGTAGAAAATTGGATTTAATTTGTGCATTACGATTTTAGGTATCCGCAAGCGAGAGCCGCGAAGCCTAAAAGTTGAAGGTTTTTAATAGATATATGGAAATAAATAAAGGTGCATTTTAAGTATTCCCGACGAGGCTGAGGGCCCACAAGGCTGGTTTGGTCCATCGAAGGCCTTATTTCTCTGTGAAATTTTGATTTAACTTTTTAAAATATTTTTCCTTATTTTTACTTTTCGCAGTAAATGTATTTTTTTTCTGAAAAAAAAAAAGGCGTTTGAGCCAATTATTGCAAAATAAAACATATGAGAATTGGGAATTCGTGGACCCTCTCCCTACAAGGCCATTATTTATTGTCGTTTTAGAAGCCCAAATTAATCCTATTTCGCGCTTCCTTAATTGAATAAAAGTTGGGCGAAAAGTGTACCAAGCATCGGGCCTTATTCCTTCTCTTTCTTGTCTTTTTTCTTCTTGTTTTCTGTTCTTTCTTCATCCCTTTTTCGCTGCTTTCCACTTTGTCCTCCTCTTTTTTTTTTTTGTGGGGGGGGGTGGGGCACCATCCGCGCTGCATAAATCGACATTACTTCTCTTTGAATAAGTGTCAGTTGCACATTTTTATTTGGTTTATTTACAGATTTTTATTTTAGTTTTAGATTCTTTAAACAGTAATTTCGATTGCACTTCGAAAGAAGAAAAAATATACACTTAGAGTTTATATATATATTAATATATATATATAATATTAGTAACAACGTTTAAAGTTCAATCGATGGAAGAAATTTAAATTATTAGGGCCTTAAAACCTTCTACCTGGAAAGTAGCCTGAAGCGGTAAATAAGGCCAAGAGCCATTATCCAATATCTGTCGAGGTTGTTCCAAGACTTCAAGAGATGTCTTCGAGATAAACCCCATTATTTAATGGTACCAACCTGGGAGCAAGCCATTAAATAAGAGAGGGTTACCACGGGAAAGGTCGGGGCGAGGTTACCCTAATCACGTCCGGCCCGTTCGCCTCCATTGAGCTGATCTTAAATGGCTGGATACAAAACTCAGATGAATTGGTATTTTAGGTTTTTGTGCAAATGTTTTTTAATTGATTAAAGCTTTTAAATATTGCACAAGACCATAGAGTTCTTCACAACGCAGTACTTATGTGGTACTTTTCAACGCAAGGAATACGTTCTGAAAACTTGAAATATTTCTCTCATGCATAAACGTAAACGGGAAAGGTCACTGTAACCTGTATTGATAATAATACTGGGTCAAATGGCTTGTATATAAAAGCAGCAAACCTTTTGTCCCCATCCAGCTGTATAATGATCCAGTAATATTTTGCAAAACGCATGACATGTATTATTGTAATGTGCACTTTATCATCTTTTGTGGTCCTTATTGATGTAGGGGAGAACGGGGAATTGTAACACGGGGTATTGTAAAGCAGGGGGCTCCATCCCCTAGCAGAAACACGGCACTACAAACTTTTGAAATTTGTACAGAGCAATGCGCATTCATCGCTCCACAATGCCTGTTTGGAGTATTTGCAGATTTTAACCGGTTCGTGGAACTTTCTACAGCGGAAAATCGTTTCTTGAGTAAGGAAAAGTAATATTTCGACATTACCCATTGTTTTTCCTTCTGGACAAAATAGTGGATGAGCTACGACTGTCATTTTTATATATTTGAGAAATTATGCTCTTTAGGCCAACATGCCGTTTGGGCTGAAATACTTTTGCCCCGTCCTAGCCCCGGGGACAATTCAAACGCGCTTACGTTTCGGATCGCCGCGTACAGAGCACGTAAACTCAGCAATACATCCAAGGCCGATGTATAACAAGGGTGGAAATTATAGGTGTAACTTGAGTCAAGCATTGTCATAGTTTTGATAATAATTAGCTTATGTGGTTTAATGTTGTTTAGAATCTTGTGGAAATCGTTCAAGTGCAATAAACTTTGATAAACGAAAAGCAAAATGTTACAGTATTTCATGCGTTAAACAGATTGCCCCATAGCGTGTTAACGAATTCCTCCTGGTTTTAGGGGGCAATGTAACACTGACCTCGTGGTTTAAAAGATAATGGTTGTCAAAATAATCGTTTTAACTTAACCTCAAACTTATTCGTATAATCCGAGCTAAGATATCAAATTTGTCTGTTTTACTATGGTTTAAGCAAGTAATTTAGTTATAGATAAAAGTTGATAGTCAAATTTGGAAAAAAGTGTTACAATTTGTCCCCTGGTTTCCCCTACTGGATATCCCAGTTCCAGATTGTCACAAGTAGAAAGCCGGGTCCTCATTAATCCCTTTTTGGATTTAGGTTAAAGCTTTGGTGTCACAATATGAAGCCTGTTGGCCCACCGTTCCGCGGCCACCGTTCTGGCCAAATTCTTTGCACACGGCGGCGAACGGGTGAGGCAACACGGGAAGCGGTTGAAGCCACGTTTCAACACCTTCAGGGGAGTTTCGCTGGTCACCTCCGTTCCCCTAGAGGATTTTCAAAAAGGTCCTAACTCTTTGCCGGGTCCTCTCGGTGATGACCGGGTAATTCAGAAAAACGGTCTTAAACCGGATCCAGTCGTTAAAAAGGGCGGTTAAAGACTGAATGAAGATTCGCCGCACCCGTTTCATGCCCGTTTGCAGGGACGGAGATGGACAGTGGTGAGGTCCGGGCAACATGAATCGATAAGTCGCCCTCTCCTTTTGTCCGCATCAAAGGAACGCCCCCTTGTGGCTAAATACCTTTGCCAACTACTAGTACTTGAAAACTATAGTCGTTAAAGAACTTCCATTTCAAAATCCGGTTGGTCCCCTTTCAATAACTTAATGTATTTGAGTTAAAAAAACGCATACCCAGAGTAAATATTTCACAAAAACAAAAGTAATTATATAATTACCATGATGAATAAATCACATGACATGAACAGGAAGATGATTTCCGATTAACTTGATTTGGGGGCTGGTTTACTCGGAAATTAATAGTTTGTAGGGGTAATATTCGTTTCTTTACTGTTAAGCTTATGTATTTTTTTTTTCTCAAAATTTAGTTATAATAGCAAATTTGTAAACAAATTATGAAATGATTATACAATATCGAATTGTTCGGTTGCAATTGTCCTATCTGTAATTTATACTGTTGTAATTCCAAGAGCTTAGTTCTGTAAACCTCAAAGAATTTTTTCCCAAAAAAAGTTTCTTCCATTTTGAAGTAAGGGGAGACCGGGTATGGAAGTTACACGGGTCATTGTTACAAAGTTCTCAAGTGTGCTAAGAGGAACAAGAAGAGGAATAGTGCTAACTGGCAATCTAATATAGCAGTCTACACCATAGCTGTGATGAAACTGCCGGTCGTAGAGGTTTCTCCGTTTGTTTATTAAAAGAGTAAATCCAACAAAAAACCATTTTTACAGTTCAAAGTAAATTTTTTGACAAAAATTGAAATTTGTAATAGCTCTTCAGACTGAAGGCAGATCATGATATAGTCTTGGGTATTGTGAATTATAGTACATGTATGTCACTAATATACCCCTAGCCATGCCCTGTAATTCTGCCTAGTGACTGTGCCTATACAGTTGATTTCGTGTGTAAAAATCACCCTTGGGGAGGTTTGTTTAACAACCCTAACCCCATGGTTGATGTACAACTTACCTCCCAATTACATACATATATAAAATTAGCATTTTGTCTCAATTTTTCAGGTTGTAATAATTTTTTATTTGTCTATTATTACTTTGTCTATTCTGGAACTGCTACTTGATCTACTTGTTAACGGAATGTCAAGAAACTGGAAAGTTGAAATTAAAGTATGGTATAAGAGATTTACACATTGTCAACTTACCGCCGTATGGTTTACATATTGTAATAACAATTGACCCGCGTCCTGGTGTACAACCTACCCGTTATATGGGGTAGGTTGTTACAAAAAATGTCTTCACTAATTAAGCTGTAGTTAATTAGTGCCTTACATGTTTTCAAGGTTTTAATGTGCCTCAGGTTTTAGGCCCAACATAATTAGGCTAACTACAAGACCTTTCAATTGTGGAGTGCGGTGAGTTCCTTTCATTATAAATTATCTGCCTCCAAAATTTTGTGAATTTTGGGTAACGTCATACTCCGGTCTCCATCTCCCTAATATTATTTATTTGATTAATTATTTGTTAGGGGGTCTGCGTGTAGAATCATTTTGGTCTTTGGCCGTCAAAGGTATATATGCATCCAATTGATTTCAAACAACAGCCCTTTGGGTGGGGACTGGTCGTTCCACACAGGTCACTCCATCCATTTCGTATATATCGATCCGTTACTTATTTTTAGTGGAGGGGCGGGGATAGGGGGGCAAAGGCCAAATTTCCAATTTTTACCCTTTTTCTAAATTTTGGTCTGGAAATTGCCTAGAATTCTACGTAAAGTTTCTTTTCGTTTCTCCAATTCCCATCAGGTTTCTTGAATTAAGTGGTTCTCAATTTCAGCATGTCATTAACATAATAATTGCCCGTCACGAAATAGAAATATTACATTAATTAATATTTACAATCAGATATTAAAAAAAAATCATATATTTGGCAATTCTTAAACAAACAGTTTTCTTAGATATAAAGTACAATGTCATTATTGGTATGTATTTTATCAATAAAAACCCGATATAATTACGTGAAAGCCTATTTGGGTCCATGTATTAATCAATTTTAAAACTGTCAATTCCATTTTAATCACACGGTTGTCGCTGTTTGCGCTAACTGAAAAATCATCTCAAACGGGTCGCATGTGAAATCAAGAATAAACAAGTAAAACTAACAATCCAGTGGATCATAACAAAAAAAGTCCCAAATAGCAATTATTAAGGTTTGAATGGGTGTTATGACATTTTTCTTTGATGCGATTCTATATGGGTAATATAATTCTGTCCAAGATTAGTTTGCAAAACAAGATGAATATGACGAAATATTTTTTGAAGACAATTCATTATATCATGATTAAAAAATAATAATAAAATACTTGTTTATTGATGCTAACATTAATTTTTCACTGGTGAAGTGTGTGAACAAGATTTGTTAAATATTCCAAAGCAATGGGCAATTTTTCGCCGGAGAAATCAAAAATGAATATTCGAGTAAAATAACAATCCAATTTGTTATGAAACCTTGCGGGTATATATAATTTGAGCAAACTGTACACTGAAAACTAAACGGGTAGACCGACTGTAAAGCTTTAAGCTAGTCGTAGATGCCCAGACTGAACTAGCTTTAAAGCTAGTCCGGTCACGAACGGAGCGTATGTTTCCAAATTCAACACACCCAGTTATTACGGACTATGCTTTAAAACTCGTCCGTCTCTACGGACTTAAGCTTGAAAGAAATAGTCCGTGGCAAGTTAGTTCCGTCAAGAGGACTAGTTTTAAATGCTCGTCGGTCACGAACGGGACTAATTTTAAAGCTCGTCCGTCGTGACCGACTAGTTTGCGGACTAGCCTAAAAGCTAGTTCGTAGTGATGCCGCAGAGCTGACGAGGCTTTTGAGCAAGGACTACTATTTATTAACAGCTAGTCGGTCATGGTGTAAAAGATAGTCCGCTCGCGCTTTTCTGCCTGCGATGTTCTTGCTGCTTTGTCTTGGGACAGTAGACTAGCATGACGGACTTGAAGGTTAATATGGCTTTCACCACTCTGGTTCAGAGACGTCCATAATCTGAAATATTAGAAGACATTATAAGATTACTGGGATTAAAAACATGCATTTTGTCACAAGAATTTGAGGCAAAAAAGAATGAATTAAATAACGAATTAAAATAAATAAATAAATAAAATTTTATTATGATGATGTATAATCAGATTAAGACAGGAATTTAATACAGGAGTTGCTTACTTAGTTTAACATTCATGGCAATTAATCAAATAATGGGGCACGGGCCTCAGGAGTCCCGCCGCTGGCTTGCATCATCATGTGAACTTTTTGTTGTGGGGCATACCTGCTTTGCATTTCCGGCTATACACTTTGTCCCTTGTTTCCCCCCTTGAGAAGCTACTTCATTAATCGTTCCAAAGTCGCGCCTCTATATCCAACATTCTTTTCTTTCAGATAACAAGTAATTTACTAAAAGAAGAAGTGGCGCCTATATTTATTATTATATGAAATTTCCAATTTTCATAAGGGTTTCAATGTGTTGTTACTATCGTTGTAAATACACACAATTTATAAATTGATTTGGAAGACCATAATTTTTCGTATTGGTGATTATAGCTTAATCTATGTGACAAAAAAGGTTGAAAACTGAATACATAAGGAATTAAAAAAGAGTACTCACAAGCATTCAGTCACAGTTTGAAGGAGAATCGCCATTATACATCCAAAATCTCATAAGCTTTACGGGGTATAATCCAGTGTGCGTCTTAACAGTTTGCCTTCCATTAATGGAATTCACATACAGGGCTAATGCACTAATACATGTTATATAGTGATGGTCCTTTCGCAATAGCGCATGTTATTACAATCAATTGTAATCCATCTTTCTTATTCACTCTGTTGCTAAGTGCCAGGCATATCACCAGCAATCTATAAGAATAGACGGGTTCATGTTGGTTTAATAGTACGGAAGTATTCAATTAGCCTGTAATTAAATTTGGCGCGGTCCCACGTGGCGGCTTTAGGATGAAGATTTGGCGTATGAATTGCGGATTGTTTGTTTTGTTTTTGTTTTTTTTGTTTGCGTGATGAACGGAAATTTTTAACGCAACTCAATTTGCGCAATAATCCTTCCCGGCAGTTGGGACCGGGCTTCGTTAAAGAAATGGAACAATATTTCTAACCTACTCGTGATATGACAATAACCTTGTCACGAATTTATGTTAGTTCGGCTATCGTAATGCTCTCAGATTGTCAAGCAATTTAAACAACGGCCTTTGTTTGAGGAATGTTGATTGTAAATCCCACTTCTATTCACTGTTGTTGCTAAGCGCCGGGAATTCACGGGAGCAATGCTGTAAAGGAAATACCGGGTTTCTTGGTGGAGTTTTCTATTTAGTAACAAAGGTATTGCAATTAGCCTTGTAATTGAGAAATGGGAGAACAAATTTGGAATCTAACCGGGCGGTACTTCGTGAATTGCATACTTGTCATGATAGATGTTATGTCTGTAAGCTTTTAGATTGTCAACGAACAACTTTGTTTCAGAAAATTATCAACTTGGATTATGCTCCGGAAACAGAAATAAATAGAGAAGGTACATTGAAAGACGAAATTGGCCACTATTGTTATCAAAAGCTAGTCAGTTCATGTCTAATGGGTGAACTGTCCTATCCCCCTCCTACTTTTTTTTAACATAGTCGCGTTCATCGTCGATGGGACTAGCACAAGGTTGACGGACGAGCTTTAAAAAGCTCGTCCGTCAAGTTAAGAGATGTAGATTCAGATTGTAAATGCTAGTCCGTCTTGACGGGACTAACATGGCAGAGCTAGCTTTAAAACTAGTCCCGTCTTGGGAACCAATAGCTTTAAGCTAGTCGGTTCCATTGACGGACGAGGATAGGTTTTCAGTGTACTGGGGCTTATGATTAGGATAGAAGTAATTAATGATTATTTATGAACTTTAGTAAACTAATGTCCAAACAAAACATGAACTGAGCTTAGCGAAGGAATTTACATTAATATAGATTTAATGGTCCATAAAAGGATCAATTTTATTATTCTTATCACCGACAAGGACAATACAAATAATTCAGTATTATTAATGTAGATTGTAAGCTTAAATATCAATTCCTCTCTGGACGGGCTGTGAAAGAGAGCGACGTTTTGAAGATCGAAGAGCTTTGAAAATAAAGGGCGGGTTTGACAGACAAAAATTTATAAGTGATTTGAAGAAACCATATAAGTGATTTGAAGAACCATAAAAAGGGTAGATCCCACTAGTTCCCAGACAACCAACCGTTGCATGACCTGCGTCTGTCCGACGAGTGGGCGTGGAGCGTTGTTCCGTCCTTAAACACCATTCTTCATATCGTCTCTAGAAACTGCAATTATAAACCGCCCTTAGGCCTACGACCGGGTTCTCCCATCGACCAGATTGCCTGCGGTTCAATAGGCGCGATGATAATTTGGGGTCATCCCGTATAAGTCCTTGCCGGGTCCGATAGTTCCGTGGGTATATTTTAAAAAAGTCCCCCCGCGGGTCCGATAGTCCCGCGGGTCCTAAATGCCACGGTGCCGATATTTCGCGGGTCCGATATCCGCGGGGGGGGGGGTGATGTTATTACTCTGAAGGTTGTTATTCCGAAAAATAGAATGAGATTCATTAGTCGAAAATAGAAAAAAGTTTTCGTTATTCAGAAAATAGAAAAAGGTTCATTAGTCCGAAAATTGAAAAAGGTTGTCGTTATTTGCCCGAATTTTCGTTGTATATCCAAAATAGAAAAAGGTTCGTTATTACCGAAATAGAATGAGGTCGCTAATCTGGAAAATTAGAAAGTGTTCGTTATTTTTCTGAAAAATAGAAAAAAGGTTCGTTATTCAGAATTTTTTTGTTATAGTCCACAAATAGAAAAGGTTTGTTATTCCGAAAATAGATTGAGGTTCGTTAATTCTCAAAAATAGAAAAAAGGTTCGTTAGTTCCAAAAATAGAAAAAGGTTTCGTTATTTCCGAAAATAGAATGAGGTTTCGTTAATCCAATCGTTTTAGTCCCCAAAAAATAGAAAATGTTTGTTGTTCCGAAATTTGTTCGTTTATTTACGAAAATATTAAAAGGTTCGTTTGTCGCGAAAAATAAAAGTGTCGTTATTCCGAATTATTCTTTTTACTCCAAAAATAGATTAAAGGTATAAGTTATTCCCTAAATTTTCGCGTTATTTTTCAAAAGTTTAACTTGAATTTTATATAGAAAGGAGGAAAAGAGAATATGAATTTTTATGGCCGAGTTGCAAATAACTTGCCCTTGCCTTTCCAAATCATTATACGGAATAACAAACTTTATTGGTTATGTTGGGGAATAAAGTGAACCTTCGGATTAACAAACCTTTTCTATTTTAGGATAATGAACTTTTTTGTATTTTTGGAATATAGGACAAAGAGTTCGGAGTAACCAAATCGCGTTTTGTTTTTCTGTTTTTGTGAATAAACGAACCTTTTTCTAATTTTCGGAATAACGAATATTTTCTATTTTGGATACAACAAAATTGGGCGTAATAACGAACCTTTTCTTTCTTCGGAAATAAAGAACTTTTTTCCTATTTTCGGACCAACGAACCATTCCTATTCTCATGACTGAAACGGAACCTTTTTTCTATTTTTCGGAATAAGAAAACGAACCTTCTTTCTCATTCTATTTTCGGAATAAAACGAACTTTCATAGTAACAAACAGGTACCCCCCCCTCTACTGTCCCTCGCGACTATCGGACCCCGACGTATACGGACCCGCGGACTATCTGGACGCGACCCGCACGGATTCTGATCGGTACCCGTGGACTATAGGACCCTCGGCGGACTATCGGGGTATTGTATGCCATATTATTTTATTATATCTCTCTTTTTTAACTGGCTTTATTATGTGGGTGATTAAATTTTCCAGCCGCTCACCGCGATCCATTCCCTCATGCACACAATCCACCAACGTCCTCTTTATAATTCTGTTGCAGACTACGGTGCGATAATACCCTGATTAATGCGCTCTTTTAAGGGCCTATTCTCCTCTCTTATATTCTTTAATCGAATAAGCGCATGAATAGTGTACATCTGACATTTATAGGCCCGTGGAAAATGGTTCACCCCTAATGTGTCGTGTATCCAAAACGTGAGTGACACGATCACTGCAAAAAATGCAACAATTCAAGTAAATAACTAGATCCAAATTACCAGGTGTATTATGTCATGTTAGAGTATTCCATGATAATCACTTTAAGCAAACAAAAATCTGACAAAAGTGACTAGATAATAAGAGGCATTTAAAGCACCATAGTCTCATATGTGCAAATTCCTGTTTGATCAATTATTCAGCGTAAGAAAACTGGATCAAATAATGTTTGAACTGAAATGCATAGTAGTATAAAAAAAAAAATTAAAAAAAAAAGCCTTTGTGTTGTTTTCATATTCTAATTTGCATTTTCAAAGGCACAGCGCCACAGCTCCATGTCAACTTTTCGTTTAATATGACCAATAGTTATTTTATCCATCGGGACACGCGAATATGATTAACGGTCGAATGAAAGAATCTTTTTATTTTTAAATGATAGAACTTTGTTAGACTGTAAAATAGCTAGTAGAACATAAATTATTCTATCATAATTGTATAAAGGAAAATGTTGTATATGATAATAAATGTGTAATGGGTAGAAAATTGGATTTATTTGTGCATTACGATTTAGTATCCGCAAGCGAGAAGCGCGAGCCTAAAAGTTGAGGTTTTAATAGATATATGGAATAAATAAAGGGCATTTTTAGTATTCCCACGAGGCTGAGGGCCCACAAGGCTGGGGTCCACGAGGCCTTATTTCTCTGTGAAATTTTGAAACTTTTAAATATTTTCCTTATTTTTACTTTTCGTCAGTAATGTATTTCTTTTTCTGAAAAAAAAAGGCGTTTGAGCAATTATTGCAAAATAAAATATGAGAAAATTGGGATTCCGTGGACCTCCCCAAAAGGCCTATTATTTATGTGTGTTAGAAGCCCAATTATTAATCCTATTTCGCGCTTACTTAATTGAATAAAAGTTGGGCGAAAATGTGTAAGCAAGCAATCGGGGCCTTATTTCCTTCTCTTTCTTGTCTTTTTCTTCTTTTTTTCTGGTTTTTCTCTCATCCTTTTTCGCTGCCTTTCGTTGTCACTTTGTCCTCCTTTTGTTTTGTTTTGTTTGTGGGGGGGGGTGGGCACCATCCGCGCTGGCATTAATCGACATTACACTGTCCTTTGAGATAGAGTGGTTCAGTGCACATATTTTATTTGTATTATTTACAGATTTTAATAGTCTTTTAAGATCTTTAAAACAGTAATTTCGATTGAACACTTCGAAAGAAAGGAAACAATATACACTTAGAGTGTTATATATATATAATAAGGTATATATATATAATATAGTAACCTTTAACAGTTCAATCGATGGAAGAAATTAAATTATTAGGGCCTTAAAACCTTTACCTGGAAAGTAGCTGAAGCTGGTAAATAAGGCAAGAGCAAGTCCAATATCTATGTCGAGGTTGTTTCACAGACATCCAAGAGATGTCTTCGAGATAAATCCCCATCGATTTAATGGTACCAACCTGGGAGCAAGCCATTAAAAAGATGAGGGTTACCACGGGAAAGGTCGGGGCGAGGTTTACCCCTACACGCCGGCCCGTTCGCTCCATGAGCTATCTTAATGGCTGGATACAAAACTCATGAAATTGGTATAGGTTTTTTGTGCAAATGTTTTAATTGATTAAAGCTTTAATTGCACAAGAAACCATAGAGTTCTCAACAACGCCGTAACTTAGTGGTACTTCAACGCAAGGAAATACGTCTGAACTTGAAATATTTCTCTCATGCAAAACGTAAACGGGAAAAGGTCACTGTAACCTTATTGATAATAATACTGGGTCAATGGCTGTATAAAAGCAGCAACCTTTGTCCCCATCCAGCTGTATATGACCAGTAATATTTGCACGCATGACATGTATTCTTGTATGCACTTATCATCTTTTGTGGTCCTTATTGATGTAGGGGAGACCGGGGACAATTGTAACACGGGGTAATTGTAACAGGGGGCTCCCATCCCTAGCAGAAACACGCTACAAACTTGAAATTTGTACAGAGCATGCGCATTTCATCGCTCCACATGCTGTTTGAGTATTTGCAACAGTCAACTGACACGTCGCTACAAGGGCCACACAAATCCTAAAAACAGGCCGGCTCAAATATAGCGTACCTATAGCACGCCATTACTCATACTTTTAGTTACTCCGTACAAACCACTTTTTTTGCGTTTGTATATGTCTTTGTGGGTGTCAGGGAACCCCAACAGATTAATCCAACAGATTAATCCTACCTAAGTTGAACTGTTAGTGTATTTGGTAGTTAGTTTCAGTCAATATCGTACAAAAATTACCTCATATCAAAATCACTAATTTAACACCTATAACCATACTAGGTACATTTGTCATGATAAAATTGTCATTGATTGAGCTTTTAAACCATCAAAACCATAAGAAACAAAATAAAACCGGTTATACCCTATAAAGTGTGTGATGAATGGCAAAATATTCACTAATTTTGGTTTTTTGCACTTAGCGACGTCGAAGACTTCATCGTACACAAAAATCATTGTCATGTTTTTGCGATTCTACATCAAATTTGACTATAGAAATTTAACTTGTTTTACATAACTTTTCAGAATAAAAGTCATTAATTTGCCCAACCCTACTATTACCCTTTTCTTTGTATACATGAGGCCTATGAACATCCTCTTACCCTTGAATGGAGAATTCGCTGCCTTGGTGCAGAACTCTTTAACTGAAATGTTTGGTAAAATAAATTTGGATTTAGGGTCTCATCTGCTCTCAAGAGTTCAGATAGGCCGAATACTAGCTTGTTGCTGGCAAGGGTAAAAATATTATGGGGCTCTTTTTAACCGCTTCTAGGAAAAATCGGCCTCATGTACATGTTTTTTTCAATGTGATCATGTGTTTGACGGGGGGCTCGATTCAGCCTATAGAACTAAATCATCCAGAGCTCCTGTGTAATTTTTCAACTATTGCAGATTATTGTCTGGGTCTCATTCAATTGGGTTACAATTCCTTCCGTTTTTATTGGTTTTGTATTTTTAACATTAATCTTGAGTATGGCCAATTCATACAATTAGTTATTTCGTCTTTGCCAGGACTTCAACTTCCCCATGTCCAAACCTTGTGGCATTACAGGTTCTTGGTTTGGGATTTTTGGAGATCTTTGAAAATATGTTTCTGAGATGATTGGGCTGTTGATATTGAATACATTCTGTTCCTTTCAAACAAAAGCAGTGTATGAATCAAATGGATGAAATTCATTATGATAACAGAACATCTTCTTTTGTAAGCCTCTCATTTAATTCTTGTGTTTCATTCCAGTAATATGAAAGAATTGTTCGAAGACCGAGTTGCAATGGATTTCTCTGGTACACAGGGTCGAGTAATTGAAAACCCTGAGCGAAATGCCATTGCCATTGAAACAGGAGGAGGTTCAACTGGGAGGGTAAGTCTAAATGCCGACTTGGTCTAACTGGATCCCACAGTGGTCTAATTGCCTTTTCGTCCTGTAACAGTTGAGTCCAATTTGCCTTTTGGTCTAATTGCCTTTTGCTATTTACATTTTGTCTGATTTCCCATTTCATCGTAATGTCCATTGTAAAAGACAAAATATTCATTTTCTGGACCTACGTCCTTTGCAACTTGTCGGGTTTCGGGAGTTAGGGTGGAGACGTATCCTCAAAGATGAGAGCACCACACGTGATATTCCAACAACTAACGCAGAGTTTTTAAAAAAATTTGCCAAGATGCACACCAATTTGAATTACCCAATGTCAAACTTGAAAATAACTTGAAAGCCTATAGGCCGGATTTTGAAATGCGGCAATCAATTTGGCTTTCCAAAATTTCGGTTTACTAATTCAATTCTTCTTACGGAGATGTAATTTAAATGGAAAACAAAATCTGGATACAACCGTAATATAGGAAATTGGATTGACGAATTTGACGCTGGCAGAAATATTTGTCCCTAATTTAATGTGACTTGATTATCAATTCGAAATGACGAAGGCTACTGAAATTTGAATGGGAAATCTTACGTAAAGTAGTTTGCTTTTTGAGGTCATTTTGGTTCGCAATGTCAAATCTAAATATGCCGTCTGCTTATTAAGTTGTTTCGTCCACTTTACCTAGCGATTGTTTAGGGCTAGAGAGCCAATGATGAGATTGTTGGTGCGAGGGCAGTTTAAGAATAACACCTACACAGAGTGCCAAACAGCGATCCAGACATACCATTTGCACGACGGAGAAGACTCAATGCTCGGTAGATGGCGGCAATCATATGGAGTGAACGGTCCGGTTATCAAAAACGAGAGAAGTTGAAAGGAAAGGAAAATTTAATATTTACATCAAGATTATTCACTTTGAATATTCGAGGATTAACAGCGGTAAATGAATCTCCTAATAATGAGGAGGAAGCTAATTATTTTCATTATGCAATAATCTTCTAATCATTGTCGAATAATGTTGATTACAAATTTATACTAATCTACTCTCAAATAATAATTTCACGCCAGGCAAAATATTTTTGCTAACCTGACAGTACGATCTGCGCACGTCGCATGTTTTACACATTGATTATCCAGTTACAAGAAAAGCTGAGTGACCCCGAAAACTGGGGGGTAGGCTGTTGAATTTTTTTCGGCCTTCAGCCAATTGAAGGTCATATGCTGTAGGGATATTGGTTTGAGATGTTACATCAGGCTCTAAATCATGTACATTTTTTTTTTTTTTCCGTTTTTTTTTTTTTTTTTTAATAATCGTTCGGCTCGCAATTGTTGATTACAAATTTATCACTATCTACTCTGCAAAATATTTCACGGGCAAAATATTTTTGCCTACCAACAAAGCGCACTCGCATGTTTAACATTGATTTATCCATTAAACAAATTAACTATGACCCGAAAACTGGGGGGTAGTGTTGAATTCTTTTTCGGTCCTTTCAGGTGCCAATTGGGTAAGGGTCATATGCTGTTAGGGATATAGGTTTTTGAATGTCAAAATCGGCTCAAATCATGTACATTTTTCCGTTTTTTTTTTTTTTTTTTTTTTTTTAAATACTTCGGCTCCATTTGGCGCCCCCTGAAGGTCAATATGTGGCGCCCTTTCTGGTCATTTTGGCGCCTCTTCTTGGGCGGCACGCACGGGGCTCCCGGGCCCGTAAAGCCCGCCCCCCCAAATAAGGCGCATGAATAGTGTACAATCTGACATTTATAGCCCGTGGAAAATGGTTCACTCCCTAATGTTCCGTGTATCCAAAACGTGATTTGTGACACGATCCTGTCTAAAAAATGCAACAATTGCAAGTTAAATAACTAGAATCCAAAATTACCAGGTGTATTAGGTGTCCATGTTGAGTATTCCATGATAATCACTTTAAGGCAACAATTAAATCTTTGAACAAAAGTGACTAGAATAATAAGAGGCATTTAAGCGATTACCATATGTCCTATATGTGCAAAATTCCTGTTTGATAATTATTCAGGCGTAAAGAAAAATGGATCATATGTTTGAACTGAAAATGCATAGTAGTATTTAAAAAAAAAATTAATAAAAAAAAGCCTTTGTGTTGTTTTCATATTCTAAATTTTGCTATTTCAAAGGCACAGGCGCCACAGCTCCATGGTCAACTTTTCGTTTAATATGCCAATAGTTATTTTATCCATTCGGGACAGCGATTAATATGATTAACGGTCGAATGAAAGATCTTTTATTTTTAATGATAGAATCTTTGTTAGACTGTAAATAGCTAGTAGACCATAAATTATTCTATCATAATGTATAAAGAAAAATTTATCATATAATAAATGTGTAATGGGTAGAAAATTGGATTTATTTGTGCATTACGATTTAGTATCCGCAAGCGAGAGCGCGAGCCTAAAAGTTGAGGTTTTATAATAGATATATGGAAATAAATAAAGGGCATTTTAAGTATTCCCACGAGGCTGAGGGCCCACAAGGCTGGGGTCCACGAGGCCTTATATTCTCTGTGAAATTTTGAAACTTTTAAAATATTTTTCCTTATTTTTACTTTTCGTCAGTAATGTATTTCTTTTTCTGAAAAAAAAAAAGGCGTTTGAGCAATTATTGCAAAATAAAACATATGAGAATTGGGAATTCGTGGACCCTCCCCACAAGGCCTTATTTATTGTCGTTTTAGAACCCAATTAATCCTATTTCGCGCTTCCTTATTGAATAAAAGTTGGGCGAAAATGTACCAAGCATCGGGCCTTATTCCCTTCTCTTTCTTTCTTTTTCTTCTTTTTTCTGTCTTTCTTCTCCCTTTTTCGCTGCTTTCTCACTTTGTCTCCTCTTTTTTTGTTTTTGTGGGGGGGGGTGGGCACCATCCGCGCCTGCACTAATCGACAACCTCTTTGAATAAGGTGTCAGTGCACATTTTTATTTGTATTTACAATTTTTATTTTAGTTTTAATTCTTTAAACAGTAATTTCGATTGCACTTCGAAAGAAGAAAAAATATACACTTAGAGTTTATATATATATTAACTATATATATATAATATTAGTAACAACGTGTTAAAGTTCAATCCGATGGAAGAAAAAATTATTAGGGCCTTAAAACCTTTACCTGGAAAGTAGCTGAAGGCGGTAAAAAGGCCAAGAGCATTATCCAATATCTGTCGAGGTTGTTCCAAGACTTCAAGAGATGTCTTCGAGATAAATCCCCATATTTAATGGTACAACCTGGGAGCAAGCCATTAAAAAGATGAGGGTTACCACGGGAAAGGTCGGGGCGAGGTTTACCCTACACGCCGGCCCGTTCGCTCCATTGAGCTATGCTTAAATGGCTGGATACAAAACTCAGATGAATTGGTATTAGGTTTTTGTGCAAATGTTTTTTAATTGATTAAAGCTTTTAAATTTGCACAAGAAACCATAGAGTTCTTCACAACGCAGTACATTATGTGGTACTTTTCAACGCAAGGAAATACGTTCTGAACTTGAAATATTTCCTCTCATGCAAAACGTAAACGGGAAAAGGTCACTGTAACCTGTATTGATAATAATACTGGGTCAAATGGCTGTAGTAAAAAGCAGCAACCTTTTGTCCCCATCCAGCTGTATAATGACCAGTAATATTTGCAACGCATGACATGTATTACTTGTATGCACTTTATCATCTTTTGTGGTCCTTATTGATGTAGGGGAGAACGGGGAATTGTAAATACGGGGTAATTGTAACAGGGGGCTCCATCCCTAGCAGAAACACGCTACAAACTTGAAATTTGTACAGAGCATGCGCATTCATCGCTCCACATGCCTGTTTGAGTATTTGCAGATTTTAACGGTTCGTGGAACTTTCTACAGCGGAAAATCGTTTCTTGAGTAGGAAAAGTAATATTTCACATTACCCATGTTTTTCCTTCTGGACAAATATAGTGGATGAGCTACGACTGTCATTTTTATATATTTGAGAAATTTGTCTCTTTAGGCCAACAATGCGTTTGGGGAAATACTTTTGCCCGTACCTAGCCCCGGGACATTCAACGCGCTGTTCATCGCCGCGTACAGAGCACGTAAACTCGCAATAATCCAAGGCCGATGTATAACAAGTGGAAATTATAGTGTAACTTGAGTCAAGCATTGTCATAGTTTTGATAA
>CALNVZ010003433.1:26269327-26286405 GCA_940671915.1 Paracentrotus lividus
CTTTAACTGGTGATTAGAAGCGGAACATCATGACGTAATGCCAACAAACACAAATCTATATAAATGTGGACGAATTCCAGTTAGGGCAATTTTGTGCGAGCGAGAAGTGCAAGCTGAAAATTTTCTCAATAATAATAATGACCTGATGAAACAAGATACTTGCAGCCTCATGGGAGCACGAAAAGGGGAGAGAGTTGGTGTCTTAGTACCATCGTGACGTTAATACATGCATAAAAGATGAACAAAGACAAGTGCAGTTTGCACTATCTTATATTATGCGAGCGCGAAGCGCGAGCTGAAAATTTTTCAGGCAATTTTTACCACTTAAATTGAGAGCAAAGTAGCGACTAATTTGAAAAGAGGGCATTTAGCCGGGCCCCAGAGAACAATAGTGGAAGTGTATTATAGGCTATAATCAATGGTCCAAGTCCAAAAAAGTTACCTTGTCGATGAAGAGCCGAGATAAGTGTTAAAGACTCTTCAATATTCATAAATTTTATCAAAACCATCGTGGATATTTTAGGGGGAATATTTGTGCCTTCAGTTTTCCTTATCGAGGCACCTGTTCCCGTTGCACCCTGGGATCGGTACCCCCGATTATCATCGATTAGAATGTTTGTTTGTTGTTTTAATTGTGAATAATGATATCTGCGCTTCCATTATCCATATTATCTACACGGCGTATTATGTATTACATGATTACTAAAGTATATCAGGCTCACACGAGGAAGATTAACAAAAGAGTGAGAAAAATTTGGATTTTTGAATGTCAGAAATATTCATTTTAGACTGCAAAATATTATAATAATGTCATAAAAGTGTTTTATATGATAACGAATTTGTAATAGATAGATTTATATGCACATAATATGATATTTTTTATTTTCTTCATATCAAAATATTGGGGGGGATGATTGTACACACCATCCCCCCCCCCCACCGAAATTATTGGGGGGGATGCATCCCCCACATCCCCCCCACAATCGACACCCATGTAGAACATCATAGAATCCAATCAATTACTCAAAATTGTGATAGCCATTTAAAGTTCACAGAGTTTTAATAAGCAAAAGGTTTTCTGCTCAAATATGCATGTCCATTTTGCGTCACTCCGTTACCATGATTATGAATATTCATATCTCATTAATTGCGCGGATCACTATAACAAATGATATAATAATATAATAATAATGGTCTTTTATTCAAACATCAAAACATTTCTTGCAGCCAAAGGCTGAATTACAAAAGTTTTTACAAAGTAAATGATACATTATAATAAACCAAAGTACACTGTTCGTCATAAAGGTGGAATAATTTTTTCTGGCTCAAGCGACATTATGTTGCTCCATTATTAATTTCTTTAATGTGTTTGTCACCGCTCTCACTTTCTGGGATCCTGGGTATATCTTGGACGTTCCCAAAACCCTTCCCGGGGATTTCTCTTTAAAAAAGTTTGTCACCCCCAGAAGATAGCCATTTACGTCATTTTTTCTTATTTTGGGGCCCTTTTTTGTTCACGCGACCCACCAAGGCACCCCTCAGTCCTACCCCAAGGAAACACTTCTGAGGTGGAGATTTGTTATTGTTCTTTAAATTAAATCTAGATTTATGGTTACAGGCTCGACTCTTTTGTCTAGGGGAGGGGTCAAAATGTATTTTGATTGGGGTTCAACATTGATTTTATTCATTTTTACACCATGAAAATTTCTATCTTCCCTAAATTCTATTGTAAAATCTCAACCAAACATAAATCAAAATAAAATATTATCAATAATGACTATTTACAGCCTTGTCATCAAGGCTAAACAAAATTTAAGGGGAAATTGAAGATATTTAAGGGTTAAAGGTGGTTTTTCAATTCTTTTGTTTTCAGCATAAAGATGGAATGAAATATTCCGAATTTTCACCAATCTCGTTTTTTACTTCAACCCCTCCCCTAGACAAGAGACCTAAGCCTGTCCCCAGAAATATAGATTTAACTTAAAGAACAATATAAAACAATAGACACCAGTCGCGTTTCCTGGGGGTAGGACTGAGGGCGGGCTTGATCGGCCGGGAAAACAAAAAGGGGCCCCAAAATGAGAAAAAATGACAAAAATGGGCATCAAGGGGGTTGACAAAACTCTTTTGGAAAAAGGTCCACGTCAAGGGTTGGGAGAATGTCCAAGATATAGCCAGGGTCCCAAAAAGTAGAAGCAGGGACAAACATATTCAAGAAATTAAAGTCAGAGCAAAATCATGTCGCTATAGCGGCAAAAAAATATTCCACCTTTATGACGGACAGCGTAGATAGAAATACATCTCATTAACAGATGAATGTATAACTCCATTTAACCATGCAAAGTTAACCAGAAAAACAATTATTTTAAATAGGAGTGAGGGCCCATGGGTGTCGATTGTGGGGGGGGGGGATGGGGGATGCATCCCCCAATAATTTCGGTGGGGGATGGTGTGTACAATCATCCCCCCCCCCCCAATATTTTGATATCAAGAAAATAAAAAATATCATATTATATGCATATAAATCTACCCATTACAAATTCATTATGATCATATAAAACACTTTTATTACATTATTATATTATTTTGCAGTCTAAAATGCATATTTCTGACATTCAAAAATCCATTTTTTTTTTTTTTTACTCTTTCGTTAATCTTTCTCGTGTGTGCCTGATATACTTTAGTAATCATGTAATACACAATGCACCGTGTAGATAATCGAAGAACAGATATTTCACTATTCACAATGAAAATAAAAACAAACAAAAAACATTAAAATTGATGACAATCAGGGGCACCGATCCAAGGGTGCATAGGGGACAGGTGCCTCGATAAGTAAAACTGAAGGCATAAGTATTCCCCTCAAAATCCACAATAGTTTTAATAAAATAGATACATATTCAAGAGTTTGTAACACTTATCTCGCTTCTTCATCGACAAGGTAAATTTTTTGGACTCGGACCATTGATTATATAATACACTTCCACTATTCTTCGGTGGCTAAATGCCCTCTTTTCAATTGAATCAATTAAATTTTAGATAACTATTAAAAATTGCCTGAAAATGTTCAGCTCGCGCTTCGCGCTCGCATAATGTAACTTATTTTGACTTTGTTCATCTTTTATGCATGTTACTTTGTTAAAAAAACCAACTCCCTCCCCATTTCGTGCTCCCATGAGGCTACAAGTATCTTGTTTCATCAGGTCACTATTATTGAAAAACTTCAGCTCGCGCTTCGCACTCGCACAATATTGCCCTAACTGGAATTCGTCCATATAGATTTGCGTTTGTTGGCATTACATTACGTCATGATGTTAAAGCCCCCTAGCCCTCCATCAACTTCGCGCTTATAGTCATGTAACGCTTCAAATACCATGATGTTTCATTTCAGTATTAGTGAGAAAATTTAAGCTCGCGCTTCGCGCTCGCATTACAGCCCTATGAACTTGACGATATACTAGTACTCATATGCATAATAATGTGCATGTATGTATATTTATAGACATTACATCATGATGGCCCCCTTTTATGAACCAGATAAAGCCCCTTCCCCGTTTCGCGTTCGCATTATTCTATAAAATATCTCCCATTTCTTATTGAGAAAATTTTCAGCTCGCGCTTCGCGCTCGCATAATTGATTTGAAAATATGTACTATTAGGCTAGATACTGACATGCATGTATATTTAATATACATGCATGTCAGTATATAGACCATGATGATGTATTGCTACAGATAATAATTATCTGTAGCAATACATCATCATGGTCCCCCTTGAACAAACCAGTTAGAGCCCCTTCCTCGTTTCGCGCTCGCATTATATGCTAAAAATGCCTCATTTTATGTCGCTTTTATTGAGAAAATTTTCAGCTCGCGCGAACCTTATACAATACATTTTCCATATTTATGCATGTGGGTGTACAAACATTACCTCACCCCCAACAATGGACACTGTGATCCATCGTATGTGTCACATTGGGGCAAAGAGGAAATATCGACGATCATCCCCCTCCCCCAATCGCCAAAACAAATCGACACCGTTGTGTGAGGCAAAGGTGACATAAGAATCATAAAGGAATGTGGATTATCAATTGAAAAATAAATGGCAGCTGCATGGAAGAGAAAGTACAAATTTGAATTAATAAAACGATGCAACAATGGGCACGGGTATTGAGTGGCAAATCACTGTAATCGTTGAATTATAAACATTGAAGAAAAAAAACAAACAAACAAACAACAACGGCAAGGTAATGCATCAAGCTAAACGGACACCTTGAAAACTCGAAAGGAGTACTGAACATAAGTATAAAGTATTTGCATGATTTGGCATGCATCGAAAATTAAAACTAGACAAGACACGCCATAATAAAAAAAAAATCAAATGACAAATTTACCTCAACAACATAGATAAGATAGACGGGAAGAAAGGAAGGATAGAAAGGTTGGTGGGGGAAAAAAGACTTCAGGAAACAGAGAAAAGATGCAATGCACAACATATTCATTTTTACATTATAGCAAGTTCATGCAAGATATTGCACTTATACAGAAGCGTTCATATATTTGTAATATAGCATAATTTTATATAAACGTTCTTCAATAACAAAAATCTCAAGTGTTTACAACTTCAAGTTCAAGTTCGAGTTTAATTTATTCAAAACCAGACATATGAGTACAAAACGTTATAATCAGGTGATACATAAATATGAAAGGTTTTTACATGCATTGTGAAGAGGTGAAGTAGAGAAAGTGAAGGAGATGAGGAAAAGAGAAATGTGGAAGTGTTAAAGACAGAAGAAGAAATTAAAAGAGAGAGAGGAAGAGAGAGAGAGAGAAAGAAAGAGAGAGAGAGAAAGAGAGAGAGAGAGAGAGAGAGCAGAGACGGTAGAAGAACAGGCAAGGCAAAACTTGCAGCCTACATTACACTGGTATACATGTATTCTCATTTTGAAATGAGCGGGTACCATCAGCTATTGTCATGAACCATTTCTTTGTAAATAAAGATTAAAAGTATGGATGATGAATTTGTTTGAATGCTGAAATGCTGCTTTTGAATGTCACCCCTTTACCTTGGAACTTCCCAGATGTCAAAAGGATGTATATTCTTTTGGAATCAAGCTCTACATTAGTTAAAGGGGAATTATCCCCTCAGAGAAATTTAGCTTCAGTGAATGGAGACAAACCCCCCAAACATATTGGGAAAGTTTCAGGAAAATCAGGCAATGACTAAGAGAGATACGAATTTTTAGATTTTGAAATCACTTATGATATGGAGATCCTCCAATTGGCAACGCAACCATTATGTGTGATGTAATGCAGGGAGATCTTTCCCATATCTATTGTACACATTGTACTAAAATCCTATTTTTTCTTGATTCTAAAGGGAGAATAAAGAATCTTTTTATGGCGTGACTTGAAAATATATGAAAGTCATAATATATCATGAAAAGAAAAGCTGTTCTATCATTAGAATGAAAATAAAGAGACATTTTGAATAGTTTTTGTGCACACCATATGGGGAGTTCTCCCTTTGTGACATCACAAATTGTGACCGCGTTGCCAATGGGAGATTTCCTATGTCATTAGAGATCTCAATATTCAAATACTCATAACTTTCTTATCATTTATCCGATTTTCACCAAATCTTCACTATGTGCTTATTTAATTTTTCTGCATCCACAGTAAGCCAACTATCTACAAAGGGACAATTCTCCTTTAAGATTGGTTCAGGGGGCGACGCGTCGCGACGGCCCGACCCCATGCCCCCCCCCCTCGACGATCCGAGTGCACCGTACCTCTTAGACCGAAGGATTCAGTCTTTATTTTAAAAAAAATTTGTCAATGGGAAACCTAAAAAAAGTATAAAATATTTTAAAATATCCCGAGAACGGCCGGTGGAATATTTCTGCCTACGTAGACTACCCCTATGCCCCCAAATAATAATAATAATAAAAATAATAGTAATAATTATAATAAATTATTATTATAAATAAATACTCCTGCCCCCCCCCCCCCTGGACCGTGCCTACAACACCAAACTATAACTGTATCCCAGGTCAGTCAATTTTCAGTCAAAATTGAATTTTGCTCCTTTTGGAATCAAGCTCTATATCATTAAGTCACGATCGATCAAAACATCATCTTATGCTTTGGATTTATTCGAAATTTGTGCAGTAAATAGCCAAAATATTTGCGAATATTTGTGCTTTGTTATATTTTCTGATAACTTACAATGTACAAATACAAAAAGTATCGAAAACTAAATTTTTAGGTACTATAATAGATGATAAACTAACATGGAAATATCACATTGAAAAATATTTTGGTTAAAAGCAATCTCAAGAATATAGGTAATGATGAATAAGCTAAAATAACACTTTTCCCTCAAAGGTTCTTTTATCACTTTACTCTACCTTAGTATTACTTACCTTTAATTACGGGATTTTATCGTGGGAAACAGTGCTTCATACTTATTAGAAAGAATTTTATACTAAAGAAAAAGCTATGCGAGTTATCAGGTAACGTCCATTTCCGTCACCATACTGATACACTGTTTTTTTTCTAATAATGTTTTAAAAGTTCATGACTTATATAAACTTAACGCTTGCAGTACTCATGTTCCAGAAACAAAATCAGGAATTGCCCCCAGCGCTTGGCAACATGTTTACTCTAAATAATGAAATACATCAGTATCCTACGAGGGCAAATTAACCATTACCAACTTACCAAGAACGCGTACAGTGCTCACACAAACTTTTTATATTTACTGGCCCCTAAATTTTGGAATTCTCTACCCAGAGACATGCGTGAGATAAGAGCATATTTTTATTAAAACACAAACTTAAATTATTATTGTTATCATCATATAACCACTAATATCACTCTGTTTTCTAATGAAGACGGATATCACCAAGGATCAAATACCCAAAGAGCAAACTTTACTTTTTCATGCACACTATAAAAAAAATCATTATCTAAATCTTACGCCACCCCCCTCCCCCCGTTCCACCTAGTCCCCTCCCGGGTATTTTTTGTCTCTCTAAGTTTGTTGTTTTTCCTTCTTTTTTGTATAATAATTGTAATTATTTTTCTTGCTCATCCCGGCATGATTGTAACTGTTGATAGTGCTTGCCCTGTTAGGCCTCGTCACACCGAGTCCGGTCGGTGACCGGTACGGCAAACCGTCTCAAATCGCTCCATGAGCGATCCATAAAACTGTACCGGTTGCCGTTCCGGCTCAGTACGGCATAGCCCGTGTTTGTTGTGACCAGTCTCATTGCAATAGTACAGATCGGCCGATTCATTTCGACCGTTTTGCCCATTTGTGAACGCCGGAACGGGCCCGTGCCGTGACCCGGACCGGAACTCGTGTGTGACGAGGCCATTTAGTCAGTTTTTATCCGTTTGGGCTTGGGCAAGAAATTATTCATATAAGATTTATTTAAATTATGGAATTTCATGTATTTTTCAGTTAAAAAAAAAATAATAAAAAATGCTTACTTTTGTATTCTCTTTATATTAAGGGACAGCGCCTTACAAGCTTTGCTTCTTGCTGGTTCCTGAATTTCTTTATAATTGTTTTTCTCTGTTACTTTTGAAACAAAATATTCTATGTCATACTGATGTTGTTAATTTGATTATTTATTCTGTTAACTTTTGAAAACATGAAAGAAAATCAATAAAAGTAATCTTGAATCTTGAATCTTGATCTTGAACTTTCATCGATTAATGAAATATTGATCTCAAAGGTCCTAAAATTGCCGCCTTGTCTGGACCAACAACCCGTCCGGACACAATCGGGTATTTTTTAATTTTGTGGGGTAATTAAAACAAGAAATAATCATTTGGATGAACCAGTCAGTGAATTTAGACTGGCAAAGGTTTTCGCTATTTGAAATCTTACTAAATTCTAGTCAACAACTTCAGTTTCACTATCGCTTGGTAAAAAATTGCGTAATGATTCGTGGATTTGTCGCAGCAAAAATTAAGAACTAACTTTAACCGCAAGAGAAATAAAATAAATAAAGATTTAAAATACTTTAGATCTATTTGTTGATGGACTTGAGAGCAGGACTTACGGATTTTCATATCGCGTGTATTATAGGGGAAGTTACTGAAGCTTGACTGTTTCAATTTAAAGAAGCATTTCAGTGTTCACCGTGCAGCTAATGTTTACTTGTGCCACGTTTGCCATTCACTGCGGATCCCCTCGACTCGCCTGTACCTCAGGCGTAGTGACGTGTCAGCGTACTACATAGCGGTCGCAGTCATAGGGAGCTCGGCGGATCGTTCAGTGGAACCGCGAACAGCAGCAGCCAGCAGAGCATCAAACTGCGCCGGTGATACTGGCTGTGAAAGACGACCGTTTGGCGTTACCTGTAAGTATTTGTGCATCATGCATGCAGGGGGAAAAAGGCAAGTTTGTAGAGCTTTGAGGGAGCTTTAAGTCTTAAAGGGACGTATAATTGATAAAACATGGGGAATTCACCTTATCTCGGATGAAATAATATCATTCCAATCAGAGCCTGAGGCGTGTTGCGTAATCTCCAGCGACAACCAGTCTGGAGGTAATCCGGTAATCCTTCATGGCTATAGACTAACTGACCAGAATTCAGAAGTAAATCTAACCTAAGTTTTGTTTTTTAAATGGAGCATTATACAAGTCCTCTCTTTGAATTTTATACGAAGAGACCCGTTGAGAGTCTAAGGATTGTTGATGAATCGAGAAACCGAGCGACTGACTGAATTCGGCCAACTTCGTCATGTTTGTGCTGTCCGAATGTTAATCCCCATTAGTCCGACCCATGCGTAAGCCTCACTGACATTGTGTACAAGTCAATGGAGATCAGGAAAAACGCGCATTCCCCACGATCTCCGACTTGCGAGGGCCTTTAACAGATCTCAAGTTATTCTAACAACCTGTCCACAAACATGACTAGATGCTCATGCCATTGTCGGGGGTGTGGTGAGATTTTAGTGTAACGTTAGATCTAAAGAAGTTTCACTCATAAAGTGAACCTGATTTAATTTCCATCAGTAGGCCTATTATGTTATTCTAAGAAAAAAAAATTATTGTCATTTCCTTTTATATTCTTACTGTTCTTAATTGTAATCTAGCATGTCTAGGGTGAAATATAAAATTATTTTTAATTCATTTCATAACCAATGATGATGAGTTCCCAAGGAATTTCGCCTGGAGAAAAATCTCGAGTTTTTTTCCCCCTTTTTTCTTTCCATGATATGATAGTGAGTACAATTTATTGAAAACCTATATTAGGAGGGCTTAAAATAATTATACATGTACATGTAGATCTAGGCCTAATTAAAATTTTGGGGTCAATATTTATTGCAAAAAGTATAAGAGTGCCCAGGTCTGCGCAGTGCCTATGTCTGCGCACTCCCATAAATGTGCAATTTTTATAGAACAAAACACCAAACTAACATCAAGATCCAATCTTAACCTCAACAATCCACTTTGATCCAAAAACTGTGAAAATAATTCATCAACAACGATTTTCAGCGAGGTTTATTTGGTACCCTGTAAATTTTAACCATTGTCAAAAAGTGAGAAGGCAAAAACATGACTGCGCTTGAAATACGTGCAAAATGAATTAGTGCGCAGACATGGGCACTATTCAGTTTTGCTTCACAAAATTACAAGCCCTTTTAAAAATCGTAAAAGACATTTTTCTTGGAAATAATTTCGTGAAATTTTTGGTTTTATTGATTAGAATATGAAGAATGGATTAACATTGATGAATCTTTAAATAACATTTTACTTTTTATTGAAATTGAGGTCAAACTTTAGTTGCGCATAATTAGGCACTTCCTTCATACAAAAACCTTTGAGAAAAACCAATTGACCAAAACCTACCACCCATGGCAAACTTCAAGGCCGCTGTTTAAAACCAGTTCCTCCAGTACCAGTCTTTGGCTAGCCCTGTCTATACCACAACTGTCCTGCAATGTATACATTGGATTAAGGAGGATTAAGGAGGCTATTAGCATACGTCTTTGTCCTAACAACTTCAACAGAGACAGCGGGATCGATATCCCCGATTTCTGGATGCGAACTATCGACGTCACAATACCCCCTTACCTGGCAGGCACGACGACCGCGGTCTTCCCGGCCCCTAGCGAGGACCGGTCAGCTAACAATCCCGTCCACGGGAAGCTAGCTAGTCCATGCCATTGTCTAATTTGCATACTGTTTCCGCCCGGACCATCGGCGCACTGATTGGTGAACGCGGCCCGACCAATCACGTAGCGGCTTAACACCCGCCTATTGTTCCGCGTTAGTGCGCTACGATCCGCGGGATTCGTATAAATAGACTACGTTTTTCAGCTAATTTTCGTCACTTGATAAAGAGTTGCAGCGGCACTCGAAAGCTCGTGAACTTGTAAGCTAGTGATCACTTTTTGCGAGAGTGATCACGAATTTCCTTGTTGACCATAGTAGATTGCGAGACAAATGAATACCCTCTAGCAATGTATACATTGTACATGCATATGCATACATCCATAATCCTGACGTGGTTTTGCTGCTAGCTTGAACTTGTCTGGATAGGAACTAGTTAATGGTTTACTGAACTAGATGGCTCACACTTTTATGTGAGGTCCATTTTAAAAATAATAACACACTCGCACAACAGAACGCCTGTAAGTGGCAGAAAATATCCATATATGAAGTCCGACTTTCCTGGCCATTTTATAGTTTTAGAACAAATATGCAGGCCAATATGAAAATAGGCCCTACATGTACATGTAAATCAGGATCCTGCTATTATGGTATTCTCCTGTCTGATTTCAACAGCATCAATTTCCTGTTGGAATTGGATTGATCAACAAGTTTCTGGCTTGAGGAGATCAGTATTGGTGGAAGGATAGATTAACAGAGGCACCATGCTGGACCAAGAAGTGAACACAACTGCTATTCCAGAATCAGGTAATTAGAGGAAGTTTATCCTGACATTGAATTTATTTTGATGAAAAATATAAAAGTGCCATGTAAGTGAATTCCATAGATTAACTTATTTTCTTGTTTTTGATGAAGGACTCTAGAGAGAATCATCACTTCATTGCATACAAAAATTAACAAAGGAACACTGCGCCCATAAAAAAATCTTTGGTTTAACTATGGTAGGAAAAGGGTAGACAAATGTTTTTTTTTTTTTTTTTTTTTTTTTTCAATGATACTCACACGTTTACTTGGATTCTGGAATCATGCTTGGACTTGTCATTCCCATGCAGTTTTTGATAGTACCAACAATTCTGATAAATTGAACATTTAATTTTCAAGATTGTATCCCATTTTGCTAGCCATAGTTAAACGACAGATTTAAGCTAGGCTTAACATTAGGCCACCTTTGTGAATATGGGCCAGTATGTTTAATCATAATTTCAAATAAAAGAAACAGATTATGGTCATGTGGAATTAACATACATGCAGGGCAACGTAATAATAACATGTAAGGACAATAACAACAATCAATATATGGTAGCTGCATAAAATATTGAAAACACTTTACTTCAATGCTTCTTTTGAAAATAGGAATTTATGGATATTATGACTTTCATAACAAACATACCTGTAGGTGAGAGATCACCTCAAAAGTAAAATATAATAAAGCTCTATGGAATTCATACATGTAACTCCTTTATGTATTCATGAAACCATGGTTCTTACACTTTTCTCATGATTTCCCCTTTATTTTCTTTTGAAGAATTTCAACTCTGCAAAAGCATATTTTAGTGACCGTTACACCAATTGCTGAAATGTTGTATCTCTGTGGATAATTGAAGTTGACATTTTAGTCAGATTCATTTCTTTTCCCATTTAAATTCTAATTTTAAAAAAAGTATGAATTGATCTTTTAAGCTCTGAAAAGTGTGCATTTTGCCCTCTTGTATTTTTCATCAAATCGATAAAAGGAATTTCTTGAAAATATCAGGCAACTTGATGATAATGCATCAAGCAAGTTGGTGATAATGTCTGAAGGAATTTAATTTATTCAATCATACATATTCATTAAAGAAAATATGGAAATGAGTCTAGGCATATAAAAATTATACTTTTATCTGTAAAAATTTTCCATTATTCATTCAATCTATTTTCCTATTTTCCATCTTTTTCTTTTGCACACAGGAAAGGCCTCGGCAGCTGAAGGTAATGTATTGATTTAAAAGGGGGAAATTATGTTGTTTTTAATAATGTTAGCAGAAAATAAATGAATGTATTTTGTACTTTATTCAGTGCTCAGGAAATCCACAATTTCCAATTTAACCCTATCCTGCACCTTCATATGTAGGGGAGAGTGGGGTTATATGGAACATTTTTTTTTTAAATGGCCGTAAAACAAAAGCGGATAAAAAGAAACAATTAACAATCAGCTTGAGTGTATATCTGTATGCTACAAATGTACCCCATTAAATTCTTAAACTTAGTGATGATTTCAGAAAAAAAAAAATCCATATTAAACAAAACCATGTCAAGTGTTCCAACTAACCCCACACATGGGTTAGTTGGAACATGGTATGGGGTAAGTTGAAACATTGTGCATGGTATCTCTATAATGATATTTAAACTACCTACAACATTATTGCATGGGTTCAGCTGACTTGCTTCCAATTAGATTCTAATTAAAATATTAAAGATTGGTGTTCATTTTTTTTTTACTTCATGTTTTATCACACTTGATAGCATCCACTCACATACAGATATTCTGAAGTCCTGTGAAGTAGTATTCTGCAATATATTCTGTTTAAACCAAAATAAAATTGTCCAATGTGCACTAACATACATGTATGGGATTATTTCGGAACATTTCACTGAATTATATGATTTTTATTTTTTATTCAGCTGAAACCTATGCCATATATTTAACCTTGTTTTGTAGCTTGGTATTTAACTGTTTGTTATACTCAAAAACTGGCCAACTTAATTTATGAACTTCTTCGAGATAATAAAACATAAAAGTGATGTCCAGAATTTAATACTCAGAAGGTGAAAAAACAAACATTGCTTTGCCTTTCTAACTTTATGAGGCTTGAAGCATGTGTGCTGTCTAAAATGTGGTGGATGGCAGTTGCTAATAGCAACAACCTGAGGGTAGATTTGCATAAATATATTTATAGTCGTTAAAGAAAATTACAATGTTCCAACTAACCCCACTCTCCCCTACATTAGAGGATGGTGCACCCAGAGAACTACATGTACATGTAGCCTACTTTGTCTCCTAATAATTATCTAGTAATACTGTTGCCAGAGCAAAATGGCGTTGTCACACCTCAGTATTAAGATACAAAAACATATCTCAACAACTTCAAGAAATTCAAATTCAAAGGGAGAAAAAAGTTGAAATACACTTTTGCTCTTTTTACAACTCACACATGATTATTGATATGAATTTCTCTCGGGTCATGGGAACTGGGTGAATCTGCTGTGCTATACATTTCAGAAAATTCTCTTGAATAGGCCTGATGAAATGGCCTGTAGCATTTTATTTTTTATCATATGTATAAGAAGAAGAATTAAAGATTTAAAAATGTGCTATCAAATAAACGACCTTCACCCAAAAGAGGTTAATGGGAGACAGGTAGGCCTACAAATACTTCTGGCTTATTCATTCCCAAATCAGCTCTCCCAGAACGATATCAAATATGCCCATTGATGTTACGGTTATCTGTTGGTTTGTTTACATAAACATACACTTGGAGCATTCAATCAAAATGGATAATGCCGCTGTAGATTACTGACAGGTATATGCCTCTTGATCATTTCTCATCAAAGAACAAGAATAGATATTATTGAAGGGTAAATTTTTGCCAAATCTTACAAAGAAATCACCGTGAACAGGTTCATTGATGCAAGATATATAAAGTGCCTGGAGCCTGGATTTAATGAAAAATAAAATTATGATAGCAAGTATTCAATTCAATTTGACAATTTAATTCAATTCAGTATAGTGCTACTAAATACTGATATTTATTATATGCCCATGAAAGATAATCTTTATGAATTATGAAGAATCGAAAAAAAAACCAAAAGACATCTGGCCTCCAATGGTATTAGTGCAACCCCCCCCCCAAAAAAAAAAGGAAAGAAAGAAAGAAAGAAAGAAAGAAATAAAGAACGAAAGAACGTAAAGATTATGTAATCTTGTGAGATGTGATTTAGTTCCCTACAATTGTAGCTTTGAAATGTCTGGTATTTTTTTCCTCAATTGATTGCAGATCTAAATTTTGAGCATTGAAAGTGTAGTATGTTATCTTTATGAATAAGGCTTAAAAACCATCTGTTCTTGAGTCCTTTTCGGTCTGACAAAGGTCAAGGTCATGCATTGCTGCAAGAATACCATTTTTCTGGATTTCTGCCAAATTGATTTCAAGAGGGGTAAGATATGCAGCGGGCATGTATTGGAATGCGCGCAGTCTATAAAAGTTTTGTGAAACGCTGGCGCAGGACAATTACCTCAGCTTTCTTCATGGAGAATTCTGTCCTTGTTTTCCTTTCCTTACAGTGTGGGGCTATGGATTCCTGTTTGTTACCATTATCAACATGAGTGCATTTGCTGGTGTGTGGGTTATACCACTCATGAACAAGAAACTCTACAAGCATGTTCTGATGTACCTGGTCTCCCTTGCTGTAGGAACCCTTGCAGGCAATGCTCTGCTTAGTCTTATTCCAGAGGTAAGAACCCCTATTTAGCACAATGGTACAGTCCTCATTTGGGTTGAATTTGACTACATGGTCTTTTAATGGTGATAGAGAGTTGCAATTGACAAGCATCAATCATAACCCCTCAAATAAGTAATTTGTAGAAAGGCAAGGTTTAAAAAAATGTCCTTTCAGTTAACCATCCTTGTTCTTTTACTAGGGAAGAGACTACAAAGGAGTAATGTCATTTCAAAGGGATATATTTTTATGGTTAAATCTTCACGTTCATTTTTGGACAGTGAAGTCTTTTCCTTCACACAAAAAGTAACTTACTACGGAAGTACCCAGTTGGTAAAATGTCTTGTCATCAATTGTTTGAGGTTAAGGTTATGGTAAAATTTGGCACTCTGTCATGACCTTCATTTATTAAGCTGTTCATTATAATGAGTCATGAATCAAGGAAAAGCTGAGTAATGGGGTCCTAAAACTGGTGTGATATGCACGCATTGCCAGCTAGATAATATTTTTCTGCAGTAAACTTATGATGAACTTGGGTAAAATTAAATTTAAAATGGAATAGACTGAATTCAGTCACTCACATGTTTTGTTTGTTTTGTTGGGTTTTTTTTTCAACCATAGTTTAGGATTTTATGTGTGATAAATTTTCAGGCCATGTGATTGTGGAAATCCTACCTTGCATACATATTAAATGAGACCAATGTTGTTGTTGTTAATTATTCTTCTTTGATTTCAACGTCATCTTTGGCACATTGTAAAATCATATAATTAGTAGTATTTTCATCATTCGCAATGTATGGATAAAAATTGCCATGATTCCATCCGTAACATTATCATTACCGTTATTTGTGGAATTATCTTTATTAGTATAATTAATAGAAATTGATATCATTTCTCCTGTAACTTCTGCATCATCTTCAGTCACAAGGTATACTCTTAGATGAAGACGGTCATGATTTCATCTGGAAGAATATGGTCGTGCTTGCTGGAATCTATCTCTTCTTCAACACAGAGCGAATCCTTAAGATCATCGCTAGTCGTAGAAGGGTAAGTAACCTACAGGTAGAAAACATTGTTATTGGTATCGATAATGAAATAGTGTATAGTGAGATAAGAGAGGAGAGAAAGAGAGGGAGGGAGAACACGGCATCCTTGGAGGCATCTATCTTTTCTTTATAAACATGAAGCGCATTCTTACATTTGTCGCATGGCAAAGGTTACAGGGAAGTAATCTGGATATATCAATTTTATTGAGATTGATACACAGAGAAAGAGAAACAAGGGCAAAGAGGAGACAGAGAGAGAGAAAGAGATGAATATGGTTATTCCTGGAGGAATCTGACTTTCTTTCCACGCAGAACACATTCTTAGCCTCAAAAGGTGTTCAGGATAAACTCTTTTTCACACACCCTTCCCCTCAAAAAAAGGAGAATGAAAAAACAATCACCAACCACAAGTCCAGTTGATGGCCATGCACAATCTAGACTCTGATCCAGACCCAGTTGTAAATGTGATGATGACTTGAGTATTTCATATTGATTATTGTCTTTCAAACATTTTTGTATATAGGAAAGAGCAAGAAAAAACAAGTCCAACAAATCTAATGGCACCAAACAACCAAGCGTCCAGGTGACGGCCATGCACAATCTAGACTCAAATCCAGATCGAATCGGTTATAAATTCACGTCACCGACAGAAGCCATGTCGATGTCGGACGCTATGGAACACAATCACGAGGAACAAGAAGCAGTGAGGGAGAGGACAGCCAATAGATTGGTAAAAAACATTGTTTATCCCTGTGCAATAATTATTAAACAATGGACATGTTATGTAGATGGACTGGGAATAAGGGCGTTCCTTGATCCTGTGCTAGAATCCTCAAATACTGGAATTGTCCTTGTTTACAAGACAGTCAAGACAAGTTATTTCATCCGACAGTAAACTAGGGAAAGTTGATGATGAGGAATCTATTTTTAGCACTTTCAGATTCTGTGGTTCCCATGAGAAAAGACTTGTCCTCATAATCAATCTTGTTCCTTTTAATAGAAGAACAAAATGATCATTCTTTTTTTTTCAATTATCTGTATTTAGTGAACTAGCACCTCTACCGACACTGATCACTTGTCAATGCGTAATATTATTTGTGCATAAAACTAGATACATACATTTTGTTTCCATCTCAAGCTGCTTATGAAAATTGAATTAAAATGTTTGTTTCGGCATACATCTACAAGCTCTTATGTCGCACTGATTCATTCCTTAATGACCATTGAGCTGTTACACATACATGTATATGAAGGAATATAATTTGTCATTTCACTTTATCTTTTTATGCAGGCTGTTGAGGAAGGAAGAGGATTACTGTATTCCACCCCATCAGGAGATGATGATAAGGTAATTTGCGAGTT
>CALNVZ010003433.1:26286420-26308233 GCA_940671915.1 Paracentrotus lividus
CCCCCCCCCCTCAACATTTTTCGCGATAATTTTTTAACGCGAAAAGTCGGCCGTCACATGGCAAAAGGGTGTATCTACAAAATGCGCATTCTTCGCAAATTCAATTTGAAGTTTTGGCTCTTTAAAACTTGTAAACCTTTTAAACGATCATTTTCTGATGTTTAATTTCATAAGATATATTAACATATAATGGAAACTATCCCTTCATGTCATTCTTGTAATACTTAGCCCATCATATTCTTCAGAATAACCACTTTTTTAAAGATACACCATTTTGCCAAGATATTACACACTTGGTATCGGTAATACGATTTTGGTAAAAGTGTGTATCTGCACATACACCCTGCGGGTCTTGCAATCATATTATGGTAAAAGGGTGTATCTGCACATACACCCTACGGGTCTTGCGATCATATTATGGTAAAAGGGTGTATCTGCACATACACCCTGCTGGCCTTGCCATCATATTATGGTAAAAGGGTGTATCTGCACATACACTCAACTGGTCTTGCGATCATATCATTATTTCCACATATTCTTCTCTCTTTTTTTGTTTTCACCCCCCCCCCCCTCTCTCTCTCTCTCTCTCTTCTCTCTCTCTCTCTTTTTTAATCACTTGATAACTCAAAAGGGTGCTTCTAAGGTTAATATAATCAAATTATGACAAAATTATAACCATATTGATTATGAAGGGGGCGATGTTTTATGTGCATGTTCTTGCATTCTCCCAAAAAATAATTTACTTATCTCAATTCTGTAATTTGCCCACTTCCTTCTCTCATTTCTATATAATTACAATCCATTTTACATGTAGACGATCTGTCATAAAACAAACACGCTATTAAGCAGATGCACCCTTTAGCCGTGAATCGGAAGCACATTTCAGATATACACAGAGACGGTAAAAAAATGTATGTTGCAGATACACCCTTTTGCCCTTTTTTGAGGAGCTCACTGGCTCAATCATGCACTTGACAAAAAGGGGTATGTGCAGATACACCTTTTTGCCGTATTCTGGAAGGCGATATCGGATTCACGTAGATAAGGTAAAAAGATGTACATGTATGTAGCAGATTTACCCCTTTGCCATATTTCGCGGAGCTCGCTTGCTAAATCTTTGTGTTGGAAGAAAGGTGTACCTTGCAGATACACCATTACCGACAACTGTAGAGCACTCATGAGGTATGCTTAGGGTGTATGTGTAAGATATACCATTTTACCATCACACGATTGGGTGAAATTGAAAAAAATGGCTGCAGATAGCCCATGCTATCTTAACAAATAAATGTCCTCCAAACATGAGAGTTGGAGTAATGAAAAGAGCATCTTTTTAACCCCCCCCCCCCCCAATGTCAAAACATGAAAAAGTCAAAATTTTCAGATACACCCTTTTGCCATGTGACGGCCACCGTGCACCAGACCCAAAACTTGCTCAAAAACGTGATTTCATGTACAAAGTCAATGCAAATTGTGTTTTCAGCTAAAATTCATAAATAAGTGATTAATTTTGCTTTCATTGATAACAATCATTTGATTTGCTGCTATATTTATGTCGCCAACAACTCCCATTAAAAAAAAAATTTAAAAAAGAGTCGAAAAACAAAGAAATACATATATATGAAATTCCAAAAACAATAAAATACATAAGAAAACATTTTGATACCGATTTTTTTTTTTATGTGCCTTCGATCAGAATCTCGCAAAAATTCTTTAAACAAAAAATGAGCACTTCAAGGGCTTTATTTAATGATTTACATCCAAATTCTAATATCATGCATAAATTAGGATAATTAATCAATTAAAAATAAATTTGAATATTTGTTAACAATCACATATACAATTCTCCAGATTTTGTCATGGGTGACAAAGAGCAAGTTTTAAAGTAAAATCAAATGAGAAATGAAGCATGACTCAGATTAGCTCCATCTATATATCACTTTTTTGTCATGCCTCTCTTTTTAGACATCATCCCCAAGTGCCGTCTACCTGAAAGATGCTGAAAGTTGTGATGCGAAATCTGAGTCAATCCCCAATGGTCACCATAACAACCACAATGGTAGTAGCCGTAGCAACAGTAATCACCACGGTCATTCCCACGCCGAGATATATGATGGAGACAATATGATTGCTACTGTGGCATATATGATAATCTTCGGAGACGGCCTTCATAATTTTATCGATGGGCTTGCGATAGGAGCGTCATTTACAAACTCTATTTATCAGGGAATAAGTACGTCAGTAGCGGTCATATGTGAAGAATTTCCACACGAGCTAGGTAAGTGTGCAGGAATGATGTCAACTTTACTTCAAATGAAAAACAAAAATACACTGAATCAACATGAATCCTGCTAGCAGAAAAGAACATTGTTATGTCATGTAGGATTCACCTTAGTTTGAACGGCTAATCAAGGTATTTGTAAAAATGGAGGAAAATCTCCAACGGGGAAAAATTTGAGCAAAAACTGTAGGCATACATCCAGTGGTGGCCAAAATTATTAGAACACCTGACCTTACCTTACTTATAGTCTATGGGATTATCAATGCCCTAGTTCATTTGCTTAAATCAGATTAAAGATATCTTTTGTGTGCCATGAGCTTTCATGACTTTTTAGCATAGGGTCTTATGTATATGTTGATACCAAATTTTTATAGTTTCGACCATCTGGTAATGCGCAGCATTAAAAATAGTTGCGCTATGCGCTTTTGGTTTCCCCATAGACTTGTGTATTAAACATGTAGTCCAAATGCAAAAAAGTAAAATGCCAATTACATATGCCGATTGCTCAAAAAGTCTTTGAGGTAGAAGTATGAAACTTAGCAGGCTTATTTATTCTAATATACCTCAAATACATGCTAAGTTTCAGAAAATTTGGTCAAATGGGGAGGGTGGATTCGCCCCCAACCTTGGGGTGAGATGACCAAAATAACCATGCCCATTGAAGGTTACAACTATTTTTGTCATTTAATGAAGACACTCCCTGTAAATGTATATTTTTTTAAAGGAAATTTCATGAGCAATTCAAATATGTTGAAATATTAAGGGTCATTAGAACGGGGGACTTAAAAAGGGGAACTGAATTAAAAATTTGGGGCCCTTCAAAAATAATTTTAAAATCCCCACATAAGATGTAACTACTTCACCCTGTGTTGTTATGAATGCCATTTTTGGCATCCTCAGGAAATTTTCTTTCAGAATATATATACTTTTGTAGGGAGAGGCTTAAAATGTTTAACGTTATGACACTCTGATCCTGAAAAGGGCAAGATATTTAGATTTTTCAATTGGTGGTGTAACATAAAAAAAAAGGGCGATTTTGGGGCGAGTTCCCAATGCATGGATTTGTTATTTAGTTTTGAAAGCATAATGATGATATTCGGAGACGTTCCAACCATTTTATAGGTATTGAAATGGTCAACTGAATGAAAATTACTAAAATCATTTAAATATGCTTGGTGTTCTAATAATTTTGGCCACCACTGTATATACTTCTGTGAACAAGTAGCAGTTTCTGTCAGCTGACAAATGGTTACATGTAGGTAGACACAAGTGGGGATTGTCTTTATTATTACTTGCTATGCTCCAAAATGAGACTTTCAAAAGTTGTGAATCATGTTGCCTCAGAATAAGTCACTGGCATTTTAGCAGATTTCACTCTGTGTTGCAATGTCACTGATTTTATTGATTTATTCCAACCATTGCAGGGGACTTTGCTATCCTGTTGAACTCTGGGATGACCATCAAACAGGCTGTCTTGGCCAACTTCCTGTCTGCATGTACCTGTTACCTGGGTTTGATCTTTGGTGTCATCCTTGGGGAGAACTTTCATGCAAGTGAATGGATCTTTGCTCTAGCTGGAGGCATGTTCCTCTATATCTCACTGGTTGATATGGTGAGTATATGATAATAATATTGTAAAAAATATACAAATAATGCACAGTTTTGATTGTGTCAGTGGCACAGTGTACATGTACTTGAGGGTATTTACAACATGCGACAAGCATGAAGCACAAGGTGCTTGTGCTGAGTTTTTTTGCACAATATTGTGAACACCCAGGTTTCCTGCATCACCACAAACATCACAGATTTAAAACTGTGCATACTTGTTTAATAAAATGGGTTGGCATTATGAATTCGTAGTGGAATTATTTGTTTAAACATTTCCTTGGATTGCCCACACGAAGTGGCAATGTCTGCTTTTTATTGTGACATCAGAAGCATTTTTCTCTACACGTATCTCACTGGTTGATATGGTGAGTATGATGTTTCACACCCAGTTTGTCTTATATACACAGTCTATTTCAAAATGCTATCAACCGAATAACGCACAGATCCAGCATTGACCCATGGGGGGCCACCCAAATCAGTGTGAAATATCTCATCATTTGATCAACTTTTTAACCCATCCAGTCTATTGAACTGATGATAAGTGGGGGGGGGGGGGGGGGGGATTGAAAAGGGAGTTTAGCACTGTGCACACCTCATTTTGATAGTGCCTGGGGGGTCGTGGAAATGCCCTTTGGAGTTTTTGGGGGGGAAAGGGAATTGTGCATGCACTATGTGTGGACAAGCTTGAATCCCATGACAGGGGTAACAATATTTCTGTAAAGCTATTAGAGACGTAGTCCAACTGTGTATTAGGAGCTACATAAATTAATAATATTATCATTAGTCATCAAAACTGTTGGTCTTCCTAAAAAAGCATGCTGTCCTTAATTATTCCCCCCCCCCCACAGATGTTTTATATTTCATTTTTTTGTCTCATCTATTCTTAGCTACCTGAGATCAACAATGTTGGAGGGAGGGACCCACATCACGAGGACCAGCGGAGTTCAAGAATCTTTCTTCATTCAGAATGCTGGACTTCTCACAGGGTTTGGTCTCATGTTAGTCCTGGCCTTGTTTGCAGGTCAAATTCAGGTCTAGCTAGAAACTGCCAATATCTAATCTTACCAGGTTTGTTTTTATGTTGGTTAGGGATTTATTTTCATGTCCAATCGAGGTTAAACAGCGAAGTGTGTATTTGGCTTATACACATACATTGTGTATATTATTTGCCCTTTGATCAGATCCAGGTCTGTAAAGTGACGTTTTCACCAAGATCTGAGCTCTTTTGAGAGATTTAATTATTTTTCTCTGGTTTCATCCTTTGACTGCCCAGATGTACAAATCCAAAGCTAACCTTGGTGTCGACCTGAATCTAGTCTCAGTTCCACGAAGGATACTGGTAGAAATCTAATGTTTACAAATTACACAAGAAACAAATAAGAGTGGACCTACATGTGTATACGTAATGGTCATTTTTCTGACTGAATATTGGTAGAAACTTTACTGAAATGAAGGCAACTCATGTAAATACTTAATGTTTTGTTTATTGTCTATATACTAGGGATATTTCCATAACTTGACCCCCTGACATCCTAATAATAAATCTCTGAATCATTTTCAGGGTAGGGATTGGGGTTGCGTTTTGTTAAAGATATTAGGACTAGGCCTGTGTACCAGATAATTATGAATTACATATATGCTGCAAAGATAGTTTAAGATATGGCAATGTAAAACTTATAAAGAGGGCTGTAGAATAATTAATTTCATTACTGTAAATATTTTTATATGTATATTAACCAGAAGGATATCATTATTGGGGGAGGGTTTTCCCCCTACCAGACAAATCATTGCATCTCATTGTTTACCCAAAAGTTAGCAAGGCAAGCATTTATTATTACTTCAATATCTCTTGGCTCATGCAAATGCACTTTGGTGATCGTTCAACATTGTTTAAGAAAACCATGTTACTGCGTGCTTTCGAAATGCAATTGTACCTACTCATTCTATTAGTAATTGGGTGCAATTCGCTCTCGAGTTGTGTGAATACTGTTACCTCTGTGCTGTATAATGATGCCTTTGAAGATTCTTAAACAAATTACCACTCTCGTAAGAATACATGTACCATTATATTTGCATTCACAGTTCATCTGTATTTATTATATTTCTTAAAGAGTCTTGATTATTGAGCAAAAGTCTTGGCTTGCTGATATATATTTGCGTCCAATCCAAAGGCTGAAATTTATTAACAAGGAATTGGTATTGAATATGTATCATAGTATTTATCTATTTTCTTGTATACATTTACAAATAGATGTTTTTGTAAATCATTGGCAATACTATGAAAATTTCAACAGGGTGTCCTAAAAAAAAAAAAAAAAAAAAAAAAAAAAAAAAAAAAAAAAAAAAAATCAGTTTCCATCCAATAACATAACATCAGCATCAATTTTGTACATGTATGTGACTTATGAAGAGATGTTAATGTGTATGTGAACGTGTATCGTCATATTTATCTTGTATGACATGTACGTTCATTATGTATTCAGCCAATTTTCAAAACCTCTTTTCTGATAGTGTGCTATGCATAAGAGATGTAGCCTGAAAAAAATCCCTTGTTGTTATCACATACATATTTGAGATGAATAAGGTGTATTCCAAAATTTACCCACTCATATGCATCACACTGTACTTAAAATGTAGAAAATAGAACTGGTGGGAATTGATGCATCATCTGTTTAAAACTCAAGATTCTTTTCTGTCCCTTTATTTTTATGCAATAAAAGAACTGCTGAAACTGCTTCTCAAATAAGAGAGAGGTAGTGGAGTAAAATTGAGTAATAAAACAGCCATCATGCAGGGCCCGCTGGGAGAACAGTTGTCAGAACTGAAGTGGCTACCCTGGCTACCCTGGGTAAATAATTAGAATATTGAATTTAATGGAATTCATTGGTCATGTGTTTTAATACCATTTTCTTTTCTTCCATAAATGCATTTTATAGCATATTTTTCGTGACACAACATCTGCTCCTGTGACTGTTGCTTCCAGCCTTTAATATTTTGGTTTATATAACTCATGCTAAGAATTTTGAATAATCCTGTCCTCTGATTGGTCAAAAGTCTGGTCATAGTTTTAGCCAGGCCTGGCCAGGGAGGCTGAGCGTTCAATAGTCATCATTCAATAGTCGTTTTTAATAGTCATTTTTTCAACGGCAGTCAATATTGTTGATACGATCCGTGTTTTGTGCGAGCGCAGACACCGTATATTCGCAATGCAATAAATTGATTGCTAACATTAGGTTGCTACGGACGTTTGCGCAGCTCAAACGGTACGAAACTTTCGAGGCAGTTAATTTGGATTTGTTTACTTTTTTTACGTGAATTTAATGCAACAATGGCACAGGACAGCGTTCCGCGATTCGAACTTTTGGATGAAGATCAATTGCGTGATTTAATTCATGCAGCAGATAGTAAGAACACTAAAAATTCCGTGAAATTTGCCGTGAATGTTTTTGAAGAATATCTAGATCTAGACTCTAAGTTAGATCTAGATCTAATCTTCAAAGCGTGAACAACTGCCAAATTCAGAGCTGGATAATGTTCTGCAGAGGTTCTACGCTGGTGCTAGGCAAAAAAAAATGGTGAGTGTTTCTTCGGTATATAAAATATATAGTGACTGCCTTAATATTCGGGGCATAGTTGTTTCTAAAGGCTCTCGGGGGCCTTCCATCAAGCTATGACCCCTCGGCAAGCCTCGGGGTCATAGCTGGATGGAAGGCCCCCTCGAGCTTTAGAAACAACTATTGCCCCTCATGGCAGTCACTATATCTATACTAAAATGTAGGAAGAGTTTGGGGTAGGATTGCAGTAAGGTTTTATGTTCGGTTTAGGGTGAGGTGTAGTGTTGAGTCCAGGGATGATATTTGTCATTGGATTAGTGTGTAGAATTGACAGCGGAACAATTGTCACTGGAGTAAATGCCATGGAATCATTTTGTTCACAACATTTGAAGTTTATAGAGGTAAGATAAAATTGATGTTTGCTGGAATACTTAGTTATATTTTTGTAAATTTCAATTGATTTTATTTGATGTAGGGCTTTCAAAATGCAGTCATTCGCTTACACGTGTCTTAATAGGGCATTCTAAACCTATGTGTGCCCACATGAATTTAGACCACATTGTCAGCTAGGAGAATGAGATGTATGAATTTTAACAAATTGTTTATGCATTTCTCCCTATTAAGTATTGAATTTTCTTTCATCTGTATGTATTGACCACCCAGTTCCTTAGGCAATTGGTGAACAATATGCACTGACTCAGTGCTTGGCTTAGTAGGTGTACAATCAAAATTGGTAGAAAAAATAGGTTTAATGGTTTGTTGAATGTTTTCTATTGTTTAGTGATGATTATGAATGAGATATCAAATGTTTTAGTTGGTATAAATCACTGCTTTCTCACAGGTACAAAAAGAAAAACACTTTATATTCTCTCTGACTTTCAAAGAGTGCATATAGATCTGAATATCAAAAAGGATTCTGACCGAATCTAGCATAATATTTGTTGTATGTATTGTGGTACATGCACCGGTATATGTATGTACAGTCTGTGTCAAAAAAAATGGTACAGTCGGGGAAAAAATCATTGAGGTGTGAAATCTTTTCATATAATGTGTGTTTGTGGTACCAAATTAAAGCCAAAAGATTTTTCTTGCTGATGCGCTTTGTCCTGTATAATTTGCTTTCGTAAAACAAAAGTTATGCTAAGTTTTGTGCGACGAGGAACAAATCGAAATTACGCACTTCTATTGTTCTGGAGCGCTGAATTCACGGTCATTATGCGAAATCGTACACAAAGGCATGGGACGGCGTGCGAAAAATGAATTTTCCTTGATTGTAGAAAATTAGTCATATCTCAAAAAATACTGCACCAAATGTGATGAAAAAAATTGCAGAAGAAAGAGTGATATTCCTGCTTTATGAAAATAACAAACAATACCACGTTGATATTAACCTTCACACTATAAAAAAAATGTTTTCCAACTGTACCATTTTATTTGACACAGACTGTATATTGTACCTTACACTTGATTCTGATGTTAGATTGATAATGATAAGCAATATAATGAAAGTTTTTCAGGAGAAAATTGAGAATTATTGATCATGACCATATCATGGTGTTCTGTGTTCTGTTGGCGATATAAAGTTTTTAAAGATTTTTAGCTATTTTCATTATATTAGTAACATTTGGCTTGCTTAAATTATGACAACTTAACAACTCATTCACTTTTTAAAGATTTTTTTAATGTGGGAAATTAATGTGTTTTAGTTGATAGCATGGATAGAATAATACACTGTACAAATTTTTAATTTTTTTAGTTAAGTACAATGTAGCATGGTAATAATGGGATATAGCTAGGTATGGTGGGTTTCAGTTTGAAAACTCTATGGCCAACTGACTTACCTGCATTATTATAGTTAGTGGTCTTTCATCATTATTCATAAAGTGTTAGCGGCTTTATGCAGTATTGTTACAATTTATATGCCTTTGATAAATTTTATGTGGTGTCAAATTGCTGGAAAGTACTTAAAATTGCATTTTGCATCATGTCGTTGTGAACATAAATGGAAGCTCTTGACAGGTATACTAATAATGAAGCCTTCTTCATGTGTGATGCTCAGAGCAGTCAACTGACTGAATTGAGAAAGCTGAGACAAGGCATTTGAAGTTTTCAAATCAGCCATTTGACTGGCACCAGCAGCAAAGAGAGCTGGAAGCATAAGGAAGGCACTGTTATTATTATACTCTTTTATAAAGGTTTTCATTCTTTACACCAAGAACCGGTTCACGTTCATGGTGACATGATTAAAAAACAGCAGCGGTTTATTAAATGTGATATGGGGGAGGGGGGCACTTGGCAAATTTGAAAGTAGGGGGTGAGGGATGCTGCCAGAAATTTGCTGAAATTACCATGCTCAATGTGTGGTATTCAAAATGAAAATAATTGGCATGCACCCCTATCTCCCCCCCCCCCCTGGATCTACAAGAGATTTTGAGTGATTGGCAATTCAAAACGAAACATTAACCTGTTGGAGACGAACTGATTTGGCTATAATACGCATTTCCCATAGACCTTAGCCGAATATATTCGGGCTCAGTTCTCAGTGGGTTAATGTAATGAGAAAGTATTGTAGTTTGTTATATCAGGTACAGGTATATGTAACAATGTAATTTATCACATATCTCCTTATGTGACATTTCTACTTTACTTAATTCCAGCAGTGGCTCTATAGAAAATTTGAACCTACTTCACTTGTGCAATGCCCACAGCATGTTCCAAACAGTTTGTCGGCCCTGCAGGTTATGATGGAAAATATGTGGCAATTATGTATACTGTGTATACTTGTAATAATTGATAAATTTGATTGAAATATTTACTTTTGAATTTGTTGCTAGAATGGTATTTTTTCTTTGTCACCAACATGAACAGTTATATTCACTGTGTGCGGATGGTGTATCGTGTCATTTCAATTTATTAGGACAGTAAAATACATGTAGTAATCTGAAAGCCAAAATAATTCAGCTTCATGCTTTTTATCAGTAACACATTTAGCAGGTACAATTGTAAATAATACAATAGCGAAATATTAATCTTATGTTTGACTCCACTATAGTTAACAGTAATATCAGGTACCAGTACATGTGTATAGTGCTCCCATAAGGGTGATTTGAGGAGTAGAATTATCTTTAAATAGTTATTTTCTGAGACTCCATTTTGTACATCCTTTGGTTTTTGATCCTGTATTATTGCGAGTCTCGCTTTATCATGGATTTGGGAGAAATAACATGCCTTGTTAAGTATCAGTGTTAGAGTAAATGTTGCTGGAAAGTAAGTGTTCTACAATATCTTGCCTGTCTGGGGGGCATTTCATCAAAGGACTTGTCGGACGTTTTATCCGACAAACTGTTAAAAGCTACTGAAATGCTTGCATCTGATTGGCTGAGAGCAAAATTGTCAGATAAAATGTCAGACAAGTCCTTTGATGAAATGCCCCCCAGGCCTTGTAAAGGAGTGTGGTTGCATTTGACATTTTTTTTTTACTTTTGTGACACCTAAAACTTGCGAATGAAATATGCATGAAGTTACCTTGTACATGGAATTCCCACATTTGTATGGCTGAAATTTGTTTTTTGAGCAATTTTTGTTGTAGCAAATGTTGTACAATCATGTACATGTACTTATATATGTATTTTATGAATTGTGCAATGTTCCGCAGATATATATTCTACTAAATACCTTTGAGTGTAATCTAGAAATTTACTTTGAGCATTTGTGGAGAGCCAGAAAGTATACAAAAGTATAGTTAACCCATTCATTTTCCATGGGTCTAATTAACCATTTTTTTTTTCATTACGTTGTACCAATTTTTGATTTCACTCCGTTGCAACAATATTTAATTTCACTCCTTCAGCCTTGAAAAAAAATTCACATGTTATGAAATTTTAATCATGTAAAAATAATCCATTAAACATTGGCCAATTTGGAGGTTTCAATGAGGTACATGTATGTGGTTGTTGAGACATATTTTACACTAAAATTTGCCAAAATCATGAAAAGAATATCACCCAATCTCACATACATGTCCCTTTTTTTAATGCAATGTAGAAAACATGAGAGTGTATTTTGATAATCAATTTCATGCCAATTATGTTATTGTTGTAAACCAAAACTGAAACTCAGCTTCAAATCTTAATTTCTTTGTCGATTTATTTGGACAGGTTACTTATGTTAAAAGAATGTTGCAATAAAATTTAATAAAAGTGTTGCCAATTTGCAGAAGAAATGCTGATCCAATTAGCCATATGATGTATAGGCCTATTGTAATTTTGTTATGAAAGTTTTAATATCTTTCTGGCTCTCAGCAGAGAGTAAGCCCATTTCCAACATTCCCTTTGTGTGATAAGTAGTCCATTTGTTGTACTGTTACCACCTATGCAAAACTGTGTATTTATTGACTGATTTAAACAATGACCCATGATTGATATTTAAAACCAGGCATGTACCTGTACACATCTCAAATTTGAAAATGAGACAGGGAGAATTGTGCTTATTTTATACCTATATTTTATTATCTCCATGCCCATTATTTATTTAAGTGGACTGTACTTCACTCATACTACGTGTATGTGTACATGTAGGCCTTCTGTTAGACCTTGATTCAAAATGAAGCCAACTCATACACGACTATCCATACTCCACATTTGAATTCACAAACTTGTTTGAAAATGGAAATTCAGCGGTGTATTCACCATCATTATTTATTTTCATTACATTGTTAATTTATCTTTTGTACATGTGTTTATGCTAATTATATATTTCTTCTAATTTATTTGTTTTTTATGTGTTTTGTACGGATAATCAGGTATGTCCGAATAGCGTATGGTGTCTTTTTTGTTTTTAATTATAGAGAATATTTTTAAAGAAATGGCTGCGAGAGAAATATTTGTAGTTTGTTGAGTTTTACAAGGAATCTAGTAATCTAATAAGATTATAATTTCATATAATTATCATGCCTTAGAAAACATTTGTAGATGTTTATGTAGATATCATTTAATGAACAATTGTGAAAATAAGATGAAATAGTCCTGTTAATTATGTTTGTTTCAGTTGCGAAGGGAAAATTGCAATGTTTATGTATGCATTGTTGTATTTGCCGGATTATACATGTAGCACAATCGTATAGCTGTGTTCATTGTAACAGGAGTGTACTGCAATGCACTTATGGTGTGTGAAGGATGTTACTTGGCAATAACCAATGCATACATGTATGAATAGAGGTTTTGTTTAAATAAAGAAATAAAGGAAAGTATAAAAGCCATGTTAGTCAAATGTGTATTAATCCAAGTGCTTGTTGAATGCACATTGTTAAATGTAGAATGTAAATTAGGAGAGAGTGTGTTGGCAAAAGAAAAACTGAGAGATAAAAAACATTGCAAAAGAAAAAGTCAAAACCGATGAAAGACAGACATATACAAATGTACATACAGAAGTAAATCTATGCTTGATGATGGAGGATATTCTCTGTTCTACTATGTCATTCTGATTTTCAAGGGACACAGATGAATATAAACATACATGTAGTATGATCTTCTAATATATATATAAAAATGACCATTTTACTCTTCAAGTGATTTGAAATTTAGTCTGTTTTTTTTTATATTTTGGCTAATCAGCTCATCAGAAATCAGAATAACTTGGCAACAGCTTTGTTTAGAAATGGGAGCAAAGATCAAAAGTTAGAGACAGTGAATCATGGGAGAGTAAAGAGATAGGGTAAGAGATGACAGAGAATGTTAAAAATGATGAAGGGAAAAAGAAATAGAAATAGAGTGAAGGACAAGGTCCACAAGCACATTGTAGACTTTTTGCATTATATTAGATAGCCAAGACAGATACGCAACGCGTGTTGGTCAATAGCCCGTCTACATTTGATATTGATCGAAATCTGCATATTTTCCTGGCCGTTCACCTCTCGATGACAATATATGACTGGCGGTCCGAGGAATATATTTTTTAAGTGTTATGGCGCCCTCTTGGAATGGATGTTGCCAATTACATGGATATTAAACATTGTGGACTAAAGTAGCAAGATGTTAATTTTTTTTTTTTTTGGGGGGGGCAATTTTATTTTTGTGGGGGGGGGGTGGTCATTTTTTAAATTTTTTTTTATTCTTTACTGTTAAACAGCCCCTTCCCCCAAAAAAATGGGGGCGGCCCAAAATTTTTGGGGCATTTTTTTTAAATCAGCCTCAGAAATTTTCATTAAAAAAATAAAAAAAAAAATGCCCTTTTTTTTTTTTTGCCCCCCCCCCCCATTTTTTTTTTATTTTTTTTTTTTATTAATTATTTGAAAATTTCTAGAAAAAAAAAATTGGCCCACAATTTTTCTCATTTTTTTTTTTTTTGGGGGGGGGGGGCAGCTAATTTTAGGGGCTATCTAATATAACAGATATTGACTTAAGGGGTGTGTAAAACAACATTCCTTGGACCGCCTAAGGAATTATATTTCCTCGTGATCATATTTTCCTCAGCGCTTTGCGCTTCGGGATATAACCCTCAGGAAAATATAAATCCGGCGGTCAAAGATGTTATATTACACACCCATCAGTCAATATCTGTATATAGTGCACAACAATATGGAGAGTCTGGTGTAATCTGTTTTGGTAGGTATATCTTTCTTTTAATTGTACAGTGCTCTTATGCCATGTTAGGCTTGCAAACAAGAGAAAATGTGCAATGTTGATACCTACTGAAAGAGAATTTGCCGGCTCTCTTTATTGCAATGTTTCTCGAAACCATAGTAAGTCTAAGTTTAAAACTTTGATAGCCCATAGGGAAATGTGTTGTAGTATTATCATGCATTTCAATGGGATCTCCACAAAATCAGACTAATGACGGTTTCGAGAATATGACAGGCCACACACATTTTAAAGAAATCAACATGATATTGCATAACAGTATTTTTCTTATCAATGCGTACTTCACAGAGCTTTTAATTCACAGGGCAGTCATTTAAAGCAGGTACCGGAGTAAATGCACCTACATAGCAGGCGCGGATCCAGAGACGGACTTTAACGGGTGCAAAAAGGAGCTAAAATTTTCCACGTCACGTTGGCAGGCTGATAAGCGGGGGGGGGGGGGGGTGGTGTTTGAAAAAATTCGGTCGTCCGCCGTTATAAATTCCAAACATACTACATACAGCTAGGGTAGGTGTCAGGTCAGCGTTCGTCTCGAACAACTGACAAGCAAAAAAAAAAAAAAAAAAAAAAAAAAAAAAAAAAAAAGGTTATTTAGCATTTTTAGGGGGTGCGTTAAAAAGGTCTATGTACAAAAGGTATGCTGATTTCCCAATCTTACGGGGTGCTCTAGCACCTTTAGCCCCCCCCCTGGATCCGCGCCTGCATAGTATTCACTTGTTCCAAATAAACCATGCAAAAATCACAGATATAAGAAACAAAAGCTAATCTGACATTTCCAGTTATGATATGTGTTGATTACAATATTAAGTGTAATATAAAGTGGAAATCCATAAAGGTCCGTTGGGAAGAGTGACATCCCCCTCTCACCCCTTGGTTGCTTCGATTTTCAGTTGTCAAACACATCTGTAAACATCTAGAATAAAATACATAAAATGAAATAAATTTACTAAAGTAAATTTTATTTAGTTAGTGTCATGGAGATATGACTTCTAGTATTTGTGACATCTGGAGCAAATTTTAAAACGTTTTACATGTACTTACATGTACTGCAAGCTCTGAAGGAAAAGAAAAAAACATTTTGTGAGCACAAAAGAAAGTTTGGGTCATGTAATTTACATATCAATTTCCTTTTCAGCTAGTCAGTAAAAGAGCTCAGGCTTATTTAGTCGGTCTAAAATATTTTGAAATCTCCCCTGGGTCTTATCAATAACCAAATACAATATACCAAGTACGGATATTAAATCCAGTAAAATCTGTTCTGATGCAGTATTGTTTGAATGACCAAAATATCACTCTACATGTCATGTCAGTTTGCTGAAATTGACAATTAAAAAAAAACTATGACTGGTAAGCAATTAGAACTGCTCATGATCAGAACCAAGTAAAAAAAAAACAAACATAGGCACAGTATGTGTGATCGTTTAACTGGGACCAAGGGAATTTCCTTTTTAACACAGATTCTCACATAGACCTGTGCTTCTCATAATGGGAGAAGACTGTAATACACTTACATGTAGTTTGAAATTGGGAGAGGAGTATTGCCTTGTTAAATTGACATTTCATTTCATCTAAACTTGTTATTAGAGAGGAATCTCCTGATGTGGGAATTGGAAAAACTTATTGTGATCTTTCCTAATTTTCATGTGTTTTAGGTTGAAGATCAGACAAATTTAGTAAAAAGGTCAATTCGCAGGAAATTTCCCATTTCATGGCTTTATCTATAAAAATCAAAGGAGCTTTAATAATTGAGCACATCATACACTTCTATATAAAAGGAGTACAGCTTGCATTCACATTGTACAATTCATACACTGTAAAAAAAAAAAAAAAAATACAGAAAAAATACAGCAAAGTGATGTCAGCAGGGTCGCCATACAAAAATGTAATTTAAAATACAGTTTTGCTGTAAATTTCTCCCTTAAGAATTGATGAAAGAGAAGGAAAAATATCATTAGAGTTTTATAGCATACGTACATGTATTTGGTTAAAATGGAACAAATGTGTTTACTCCTGATGTATATGTTGTATTTCTCACGTAATTATTTGCAGGAGAAACTTACAACAAAACTGTTTTTTTAATTACATTTTTTATGGCGACTCTGCTGAGAGCAGATTTGCTGTAAGAATACCGGTACATCTATTTTTTACAGTGTAGATCTACATTTTTTTGTATGTTTAACCAAAAACACATGAATAGAGAGTAAGTACTACCGTAGATAAAATCAAATTCTGTTGTAACAGATCATGAATTTCACTGATAAAAGTATTCAGGTTTAAAATACAATGGGAAATGGATTTTCAATGCAAAAAGATATCCATGTAATAACTAATTTGTACATGTATGTATGTATTACAAAATAAAAGCTGATTAAAAATATGTAGCCATTAAAAAATTCCAGTCATAATAGCGATAGTAATTCGGGATGTTTAGTCCTCTTCTTCTTTCTTCCTTCCTCGAATGTTTCTTTTTCCTTTCAATGCTTTCTTTTGGAAAACAGGCATCTCATCCTTATCTCCATCATCACAATCGACCTTCTCAGTAACATCAGGTATCTTCACAATTGTCTTTTTCTGTAAATCTGATTGGGCAGCGTTAAGCCTTCCGTTGTCTGATTGGTTGGTTTGTCTTGCACTATCCTCTGATTGGCTACCTTCTTCCTCCTCGCCAAGATGACCCAAATTGATGGAGTCTGATTTATTTTTATTACTGCTATTGCTACACCCCTCTAAAGACTTCACCTTGCGTACTTTACATTTTGATTGCCCAAACTGGAATTCTGGCATTTTGTGTACATCACTATAGCTCTGTTTCTTTTCATCTGTCTTTTCATCGTCAGTCTTGAGAACAGGCTTTTTGTACTCCACTTTACCACAATGCAAGCTAGCATCCCAAGCCTCTGTGTCCTGCTCCTCTGCTTTCCTTTTGCGAAGATCCCTGAGAAAGTCTACAGCAGCCCTCTTGTTGGTTGACTCTCCAGAGATGTCGATATCTTCAAGGCTGTACTCGGTCCATCTTTCAGGATGCACTTTCCAGTCTGGTGTTGCCTGTTGCCTTCCACCTCTGCGACCCTCCCTGTAAGATGAACCCCGGCCACCCCTCCCTCTCCAACGTGGACGCGCCCATCCTTGTCTGCTCCCATGCTCTCTGTGGGCTCCGCCGCTATCAGGCCGGGGAGGGGCAGGACGTTTAAAGTCGTCCCTCTCTGGGCTTTCTCTGTCTTCATCCACAAATTCATCAGGGCCTCTTTGCTTCACAGTCTCATCATAGTCTTTCTCCAGACCTCCCAGAGAACCAAAAACATCGCTGGTCCTGTTCTCAAAACCTCTCAGGGATCTTCCTTTTCCAGTATTCAGGCTGAAGGAAGACATGACTACTACAACTGAGAACTGTAAGAAAAATGGAAAAAAAAAATTAAAAAAATTAAAAGTCTGCATAAAATCAATTAAATGTAGTCTCATGTTGTTCACATTGCACTAAAAGATATGTGTGAGAGATTTTGTGATATTCCTTTCACTATTTCCGGTGAATTTCAGTGAAATTTTTGAACCCGAACATACTGTAACAGTTTTGGAGACCTTTGCTGGGGTGTGCAGTCCCCCGAACTTCCCGCATGAATGGAGCGTAGCGATCTGTGTGTTTCACCCACACAAGAGAATCCCCATTGCTTTTCCATGTGAATGCCTAGTGCACACTGAGAAGAGTCGGATCCCCGTCTTATCTTTTTTATACTTATATCATGAAATAAAGACACTAAAATAAGATGTTTAAAGTAATATAACTTTCTTTATTATAGTTATAGGATTCAGTCTTTCATATTATCTAACTGTGAATCCAAATTAAATGTTTCCTTCTCCCAGTCCCAACACTATACACCAGCTTAAACATGAAATAATTTAAAACTTGTGTGGAAAAACAAAACTTGTAATAAAAGGAGCAAAAATGGTATAAATAATACACTCAAATTTGTGTAGAGCTATTGGTCACCAATTTACTCTTTTCTTTTTCAGAGTAAAGAAATGTGAGAATAATCAATATTTTTACATTTTATGGTAGTTGAGTTTATTATTTCCCAATGTAATAATCTTCAAGTCTGAAGGACACAGGTCTACACTGAAGAAGAAGAAGGAGAAGAAGAAGAAGAATGTATCAGTGCAAAAGTGTTCCTCTTTGTTTGAAGAGAAAAGCTTGAAAAAGGTAATATTTTCAGGAAATCTATTGCTCTGCAGTGCATTGAGCTTAATGCAAAGGGTGCCAATATATGCATTGAAATTTATGATGCTAGCATGTGGGACTGCAATCTCTGAGCTGAATGGGGGTACCTAATTACATGGAATATTTTACGAACAAACTTCATTCAAAATAAAGTCAAGAATGTGTATAGACTCTAGTGTGATTGATACATTCACATGACATGTAACACATAGCCTAATTAACTTTACGATTCAGTTCAACCTTCTATTTACTAGTAAATAGAGTTTTCCTGTACATGTTAAAGCTCATGTATAGTTTTGGGAGAACATATTTTTTGTTTTACTTCCATAGCAGAATAATACGAATTAATACCTCAAATAACCTCTGTGTTCAAAATTATTTGTTATAAAATCCACTCCAAGACCTGAATTTAGCAACAAAACTGTGTAAATCGATTTGTTTCTGGGCCGTGCCTAAAACAGGATCACACTGGGGAGAGTGCAATGTGCAGTGGTTTGTGTGCAAAGTATATGCTATTGATAGTATGATACACAGACTGATACACACAGAATGCCCACACGCCATACCAGTCAGCAGTGGTGTGGCATGCCCAGAGTTCTGGGGTGAGAGTGAAGGAAGTATGGCCTCATTTTGATGAATATCTCCCCATGTTTATGCTAACTATAACATACATTGTATCATGAAAAGACATGCATGGCACTGCACATGCACTACACTCGTTTGATATATCAAACTCGTGCCTCTGACTCTATGTGACTCTGGCGTGGTTACAAAAATAATTTCTAACCTAAATTTACACTTTCAATCCCGTTATAACGTTTAAATTTGGGAGTCAATTTGCAATTAAATATTTATCTTTAAATCCTAACTAATCTCTGACAATGCTTAACTGAACTAAAAAGGTGAAATGAGAGCAAAAACTCACACGATATTTCAATCAGTTCTCCGCGATTGTTCTGCCACTCGATTTCGTATGGTCGCTTTGAGAAAAAAATGAAATGGAATATAGAGATAGAGTGCCTGCGATCGCGATCACTGATTATGCGAGAGGTGTTTATGTAAACATCGCGTAAAATAAGCAAATGTTAACCTACCTTCCACACTTGAGTATTAAAAACAAAAAAAAAAAAAAAAAAAAAAAAAAAAAAAAAAAATGGAAAGATGTTTTTTTTTCCCGCCCTCTGCACATTCATAAGGTCATCGTGTATCGGCCATAGGGGTACAGGGTAGATTGAGTGCCTAAATCGGACCTGCGTCAATCCCCCTTTTTTCCTAGACTTTTTTTTTGGGGGGGGGGGGCTGGACGAGATATTTTTGTCATGGCCGGAAGGAGCTTAGCCTTTTTTTTTTCTTTTTTTCTTTTTTTTTCTTTAGGGTGGAGAGGGGGGGGGCTGGACGAGATATTTTGTCATGGGCCTAGGAGAGCTTGGTCTTTTTTTTTTTTCTTTAGGGGTGAGAGGGAGGGGGGGCGGGACGAGAATTTTTGTCATGGGGCCCGCAGCTTAGCCTTTTTTTTTTTTTTTTTTTTGCTTAGACTTTTTTTAGGGGTGGATGGAGGGATGGGGTTGGGGTGAGAGCGAGATATTTTGGTAATGGGGGGCCCGGAGGAGCTTAGTCTTGTTTACTTTGTCTTTACTTTTAAATTCCTTATAATCTGTATCTTCATGTGTTGTAAATAAATTAAACTTGAATTGAATACATCTAACTGTCTTTGTCTCTGTTTTTATTTATTTATTTTCTTTTTAACAAAGTACATACATCTAAGCCATTCATTGGGAGGGGGAAAATGGGGGCAGGAAAATTTAGGCCTACAATTGCCCTAGAAATCTTGGATAGAATTGGACTTATTCCCTTCCCCCCCCCCCAAAAAAAAAAAAATAAAAAAAAAATAAAAAAAAAAAAAAAATAAATAAATAATAAAAAAATAAAAAAAACAACAAACAAAACAAAAACAAAAACAATATAACAAACAAACATGAAATGAAAAAAACTAAAAGCAAAAAAAAAAAAGATCATTATAACTTTTAGTATTTAATGAGGGGGCGGGGGGGGGGTTCAGCAACTTTTCTCAGCAAACATGTACAAAAACAAAAGTTACTTCACTTCACGATTTTATGCTTGTTCAGCCCCCACCCCCACTTGTGACCCAGCCCTTCACTTTAAAAAATTAGAAATCACCAGGCCTCCTCTACCTCAAACAAAACTTTTGTTAATATTAATTATTATTTTATACTAGGCCCTACTATTTTTATTGTATTTATAATTTTTTCATTCTATTCGCGAGTGATATCAAAAGCTAATCATCCTAACAACGAATTAAACAAACAAGGTAACAAACTAACTGTTGCCATGTCACATTTCGACTCGTACGGAGACATCGTCGAAATGCAAACCTTCGACAAAAGAGGACAGCACAATTTATCCCGCCATTGAATTACTGCTTCTCTTGTCAGTGGAATCGGTGGCAAGATGTACGAATAGCGGTGAATACTAAATTTACTACTTTGAGACACATAAGGGACAGTGCTCAAGAAAGGAATAAGGAGAGAATATTGAAACAATTCGGTAAGTGAATTTTCCATGTTTTTATCATATCGTTCATTTGCTCAATCTTTTGAGTACGACTGTGTTGATGTTTCGTACGTAGTCCCGTCTATGCTAGTCTCGGTAAGTTCATAACGGCTCCACTCCACGCGTGCATGGCACATGATTATATTACTTGCCCATGCCATGTATTGATATGTTATTGGGACAATATTAGGACAAGTTGAGTAAGTTTTTGAAAAATGCAATTTTCTCTACAACAACTATACTTGGGCTTTAATCAAAAGAAGACTTTAATTCCACTTCAGTACCCCCCAAAAATCCTAAACAGAAAACAATTGATACAACACATCATCACATGTATCATTACATGCAAAGAACGTTAATAACAACACGGTTCTTTACGAACGGGACTACAGGTACATCATACATGCACCAACCAGTCCAGGCAGGTGAATCGTATTCGTCGTAGCTCGCCTTCGTGCAATATTAATCTATCACAATAATCAACGATTCATTCACTCAACATTCTCAAATTTCTTGGGAAAATGATAGGCCTACTTACAAAACACTATCACGTTTACACGGCGATTACGATGCCCAGGTGCAGGTGTAGGCTACTGTGGGTGCAGGTGTTGAAGTGTTACGTAATACCGGTACTATAGTAGTACCGGTACCATCAATCATACGTGATCGCGTGCCAGCCCAGAAATTTGCATAATTGATTGGCCAGAGGGCTTAGACTTACATTTCCAGTCACTTTCCCAAGAAAAATTGTTGTCCGAGCAAATAGTTGATTATAACAAGATTTTATGTTTCAGCACGGCCTTTTAGTGGCAGATATATAGGTTGTGAACCTAAAACAGCAATTTCCGCTGAAAACACCCCTATTTTCTATGAAAATGGTGATTGAAATTAAAAACACCCTATATTTCGCCGAAAGGATGAAAACAGACCCTTTTCGACGCTTTTTGGGGA
>CALNVZ010003433.1:26313980-26387400 GCA_940671915.1 Paracentrotus lividus
CTAGTGCTGCTGTTGATAATGAGTATGGTAATAACTGTTGCTGTTTAAGTTGTAGGGTATTAGAGGTATGATGATGCAGTGCTGCTGTTTGATGATGTGGGATGGTGCATTATGTTGTTAGTTTGGTTGGTGGTTATAGAGGTGATGATGATGCAGTGCTGCTGTTTGATGATGTGGATGAGTGATTATTGTGTTGTTAGTTGGTGGTGGTTTATAGAGGTGATGATGATTTGCTAGTGCTGACTGTTGATGATGCATTGATGGTGATTATGATTGTTGTTAGTTGGTTGGGTGGTATAGAAGTGATGATGATGTAGTGCTGCTGTGATGATGCAGGATTGGTGATAATGTTGTTGCTGTTGGTTGGTGGTGGTATAGAGGTGAGGATGCATGGTGGAAGTGATAATGGATTAGTCAATTTGTGGTGGCCTAATTAGGCTAGGACAAGAAGACCCCCACCGGCCGTCGACAATGCGGCGGGTGAGTGTAGCGGAGGATGGAGTGCACATAAGGAGAGACGGCGGGCGAGGAGAGGCCGGAAAGTAATGGGGAAGCAGGAAGGAAAAAAAAAATTGAGCAGGGGGAGACAACATGATGCTCAGTAGAGCGCTGGAGAGCTGAAGAAAAGGGCAGGGAATAAAAGGATAGAAAAGGACAAAGCAAAACAAAAAACAAACAGGAAAACGTGAGCGATGTGCTTGAGGGATGCTGAGATAAGAAACCAAGTGTTATGGGCCACAGGCACCAGATGTCTGTTGTATCTGTGTTCTATGTGTCTGTGTGTGTATGTGTGTATGTGCTGGGGGAAAGGGGACAGGGGCGTCTATATATGTGTCATATGTTGTCCTATATATATGGGTCTGTATGGAGCAGGAGGACGGGAGGCAATGAGGATCTGCTGTATATGTATGTATATGTATATATGTATGTATCTGTATCTGTATGTCTATCTGTATCGTATCTGTATGTACGTATGTGTATCTGTATCGACGGACTACGACGACTAACACGACGAGACGTACTGCGTTACTGTATCTGTATGTATGTCTCTCTGTCCGTTAATGTATGTATCTGTATCTGTGTATGTATCTGTATCTGTATCTGTATCTTATTGACGTGTATGTATGTATGTTGTATCTGTTGACTACGACGACGCCGTACGACGGCCGACGACGACGACGACTGTATTCTGTATTCTGATCTGACTGTACTGTACTATCTGTTATCTGTATGTATGTATCGTATTGTTCTGTGCTGTATGTTCTGTATGTGTACGACGACGACGAGGTCCGACGACGACGACGACGACGACGACGAGACTCAGAACAGACGACACGACGACGACGGCGACGACGGCGAAGAAGAAGAAGAACAAGAAGAGAAGAAGAGGAGGGGGGCACGGACGCGCCACCCGCGGCCGGAGCCAACCACGGGAGGGATCCGGGAGGGGAGGACGAGGGGGGTGGGAAACAAAACCGAAAGAAGGAGGAGGGCGAAGAAGGAGAAATTAGTCTGTGTCACGGGAAGGAAGGGCCCAAGAGTTATGGTGTTGTGTATCTATGTTCTGTATTGTGTAAAAAAAGGGGGGGGTGTGTCATTATATGTTGTCTCTGGCGAAAAAAGGGCAACACAGGCAGTGACAGCGAAGGCGACGGGGGAGCGTCAATGGCAAAAGGGGGAACAAGGGAGGAGGGGAGCGGAAAGGAGAGAAAAAGGAAAAGAACAGGCAGGGCAGGCCACAGGACGGAAGAAGGAAGCAAGAAGGGGCGGTGCGCCCGGAAGGCAGAACGGGGCGGAGGCCCGAGCGAGCGGCAAGAACAACAGAGAGTGAACGGCGGCAAAACAGGAGCAGGGAAAAAGAGCACAGAAATACGACCCCGCCCCCCCAAAGACCCGGTGCAACCCGGGCACAAGCCGGGGGGGGGGAAGGGGGTGCCCGGAGGGTGAGGAGGGAGAGACACGAAAACAGGCGGAGGACGACGACGGGGGGTGACCGAAACACCACGCCCCCCCCCCCGACAAAAAAAAAAGAAGAAGGAAAAAGAAGAAGAAGAAGAAGAAGGGGAAAAAAAGGAAGAAGAAGGAGAAGAAGAAGGGAAAGGCGAAGAAAAGAAGAAGAAGAAAAAGGGAAGATGAGAAGAAGAAGAAGAAGAGAGAAGAAGAAGAAGAGAAGAAGAAGAAGAAGGGGAAAAAAAAAAGAAAAAGAAGAAGAACGGGACAGAACGGGGCGTGGCAACCGGGGGTACCCAAAGCAACCCCCCCCCCCCGGCCCAGGACGGGCGGTGGGGGGAGAGCAAGCCCGAGAGGAGCAAAACGGGAAAGGGCCGGGAGCGGGAGGGAGGAGGGGGGAAAGGGAAAAGAAAGGGAAAAAAAAAAAAAGAAAAAAAGAGCGAGAGCCAAGCAGTGTAAGGCCCTGGAAGGAAAAGCAAAACAGGGAGAGGAGGCAGCGCAGGGGGGAGGCGTAGGACCAAAAACCAGGTCCCGAAAAGGGCAAGGAGAGGAAAAGGAAAAACAAGGGAGACAAGAACGAAAGGGAGGAAGGGGAAAGGGAAGGGAACAGCAGACAGGGAGGTCAGCGAAAAAAGGGGAAGAAGCAAAACGCGGGGGATGAGCAGGGAGAGTGGGCCAGGGGAGGGGGGAAGGCGAAGAACCGGGGAACACGCGGGCAGGCAGACCAGCCAGGCCAGCCAGGGGACCGGAGGAAAAAGGGCCGCGACCAGCCGGGCGCAATAGACGAGACGCATAGCACGGTCGACGGCAAACTATACGGGCGCCGGGGAGGGAGGGCGGCGCGGCGGAAGGGCATGGGAAGAGCGGCGAAGAAGAAGAAGAAGGGGAAAAAAAGAAGAAGAGGAGAAGAAGAAGGGAAAGTCGAAGAAGAAGAAGAAGAAGAAAAAGAAGAAGAAGAAGAAGAAGAAGAAGAAGAAGAAGAAGAAGAGAAGAAGAAGAAGAAGGGTAAAAAAAAAAGAAAAAGAAGAAGAACTTGACAATAACTTGGCTTGTCCAACCTGTGTGACCCCCAAGCAACCCCCCCCCCCCCTTCCCATGACGGGCGGTGTTGGATGATCATCCCCTATAGTAGCAAAACTTGAAAGTGCGTCTTATCGTTATTGATGATTTTGTGAATTGAAAAATAAATGGAAAAAAAAAAAGAAAAAAAGATCGAATATCCAAGCATTTAATCCCTGGAATGAAAATCAAAAACATGATATTAGTCATCGCATTTTTTATTCTTGATGACAAACCATTCCCTAAATGGCAAGGAGAAAAGGAAAAACAATTGAGACAATAACGAAATGTATTAAGTGGAAATGTAGGGGAACATCATACATGTTATCATCTAAAGTGGAATAATCAAAACTCTTTTAGAGCAGGGAGATGTTGCCATTTGTAGTTTTTTAATTCATAATAACCTGGGAACACGCTTTCATTCATACCAGCCATGCCAGCAGTGGACCTTGATTAAAATTTCCTCTACCAGCCTGGCGCAAGAGACTAGACTCAATCACTGCTACGTCAACAACTTTCTCCGGTGATTTGATTTCGTGGCTTCGTACGTGCTTGAAGAGCGCAGTGCCACCAGTAATTTCACATACTCGCCAAGCCGGTGGATGCGGGGGAGTAGCTCATATCAGCCCGTTTGCTAGCGAGGCCAGTTCCATATTTCTGCTGCATAGTTGGAAGAACTTTTCAGGGGATGTTGTAAGCTAACTTTCTTCGTCGCCAGCTTTTGCCGTGTCTTTTGCCCTTATTCTCTCAAGGAACCAATGTACCTGTGTTACGTCATGGCACAAATAATATCAATCACATCGCTCTTTGCTTTTATATTCATAAACTATCAGTTGTGGAGATCAGTGGATTCGACTTTATATGCACATCTCGGGGACTCCTTTTTGGAACAAGAAGTGACGTATGATGAACTCTACCAGAGCGGCATGCAGTCGTACACAAACGAGGACTGGCCGGGAACAATATTTTTCTTCGAGAGAGCTCTCCAAGAATTTGATTATTTTCGTGCAAGTTTAACAGAATGCAGACTTAAATGTCAAAATGTGTCTCATATTTCTTCATCGGGCAACGACGCGCTTTCCGAGTTAAGAGTTTTTGAAGCAGTTTTTAAAAAGGCGGACTGCACGCGGAGATGTAAACTGAAGAAGTTGGGAGGTCGGAGTGAGAGGATAGATGATGGTGTCACGGATAAGTTTTTGAGTATGACACCTTATAGCTACCTCCAGTTTGCCTATTATAAAGTAAGTTGATAATTTTCAGAACACTTGTAAATCATAGAAGATGCCTGGGATGAGTATGTAGTTGCCATGGTGATGTGAGGGTGATGATGATTACAATTATATGGTAATGGGTGAGGATGATGGTGGTGGTGATGATGCTGATGATGATGATGATGATTATGAAAGGTGGTGATGCAAGTGGTGGTGGTGGTGGTGGTGGTAATAATGATGATGATATTGATGTTGATGATTGTGATGATTGGGACTGATGATAATAAATATGATGGTTGATTAGTGATTTTTTATGATGATCATCAATGATTGTGTGTAAATGTTGAACCTGATGGTGGCACAATCGATCTGATATCTGGATGATGGTGACTATGGAGCCGGTGCTGATGAAGGTAATGATGATGATGAAGGTGATGGTAATATTGGTGATGGTAATGATGAAGATGGTGAATGGTGGTGGTGGTGGTGGTGGTGGTCGCGGTGGTGGTGATATTGGTGGTGGTGTTTGTGATGATGATGGTGGTGGTGGTGGCGATGGTGGTGGTGATGATGGTGGTGGTGATGATGATTTGATGATTTTGATGATGGTGATGATGAAGGTGATGGTAATTATGGTGATGATGATTTTTTTTTTATGGTGGTGATGATCATGATTTTTTCTATGGTGCTGATGGCGAAGTAATGGTGGTGGTGGTGGTGATGATGTAGTAGGGTGGTGTTGATGATGATGATGATAATGAACATGATGGTAATAATTGTGGTGATGATGGTGAAATTGGTGATGCTGGTGGTGGTGATGATGATGGTGAATAAGGATGGTGATGATTGTGATGATGGTAGTGGTGGCAGTGGTTATGCTGATGAAAGATGATGGTAGTAATGGTGATGATGGTGATGATGATGGTGATGGTGATAATGGTGGTGATGATGATTATGTAGGTAATGATGATGTTGATGATGATGATGATGATGAAGATGATTTTTTTTTTATGGTGCTGATTGCAAAAGTAATGGTGGTGGTTGTGGTGATGATAATGGGGATAAGGTGATAATGTAAGTTGGTGGTGGTGATGATAATGATGATAATGAAGATGATGGTAATAATGGTGGTGACAATGGTGATGATGTAGGTCATAATGATGTTGATGATGGGGATGATGAAGATGATGGTAATGATGGTAATGATGATGAAATGTGAAATGTGATCATGATGATGAAAGTGGTGGTGGTGGTGATGATGATGATGATGATAGTAACACTTGATGATGGTGATGGTGACTAATAGGGATAATGATGGTGAGAATTGCAAGTTCAATGTAAATGTTGAACCTGGTGATAGTATTATTGATGTGGATGATGTTGATGGTGATTGTTATGATAGAGATGAGGATAAATGCTGATTAGATTGGTGATATGTTGATGACATTTGTCTACATGTGGGTCTACATGCTGAACCTGAATGATGGTGGTACTATAATTGACGTGAATGATAAGGGGGACTATCAGTTCTTAAAACAGTAGCACTGTTGAAATATCTTGAGTACGAATGACCATTCTTTTAGGGAGTTACATTATTAAGGTGAATATATCCATTCACAAAAACACTAGGATGCAAGTTCTGACAATGTATCCAAAATATATTTTTCTTTTCCGGGAGTTTGTTTCAGTGTCCTATAGAAATTTGCAACCGGATGTACCAAGAAGAATTCAGATCTCATGTAATCCCACAAGTTATACAGCAGACAAGCCAGACTGGCTTGTGAAACAAAAAAGTGTCTACTCCCAAAACACACCCAGTGAACTTTTGAGGTCAAAGGTCAGATGAAGATCTATTTGCAGGTGTCAGGTGCCTAGTCTGTTTCCAAGATGTTTGGAGATAAAATATTGCTGTTGTTCAAAAAATTTGTTTGGCCAATGTTGAAATTAAAAAAAATCTACCTTGAATTAGTTGCAACAGGGTTACAATTTCTATTTCAGTACTTTCAATTTGTCTAAAACTATATCATTAGCTCTGAAAGAAATTTCATATCATGATCATGTGATGGACCATAAAATGGCCTTATTTTGCCCAGAAATTAATAAGAATAATGTCTTCAGTGGTATATTGCCACTGTTATCTAGATATTTGTTACTGAAGATAGACTTGTTTAAGCTTGCCATTTATATGGACATTTGGGAATTGCTACCCCCCCCCCCAAAAAAAAAAATGCAATGCACCATTTTTACTATCTTTCCTCCCCCCCCCCCCTCACTATTGCTATGTATGTAGGCCTACATGTACATGTAAACATGAATCCTACTAGTACTAGTAGGATTTTCAAAAAAAATGTCTATTTTCATTGTTTTGAATGGCTATTTCGGAATTTTATAAGCTTTCCATAGGCTAAAATGTATGGCTAATAACAAAAAAGAAAAATATCAAAATTTGCGGAGATATAGTCTCAGAGGTGTCAGGTGTTTAGTCTGTGTTGTCCAGATGTTCAAAGATTAAATGAGATTTTGGGAACATTGCCCCTGGGATAGTACTTCATATTCATATGAACAATGAGTCCAGAAGATCCAAATCATGATGTATGGCATGCACATTTTAGAATTCTTTCAGAACTTTCCTGAAATTTTTATTTTTTATTATTTTTTTTTCAAAGAGAGATCAGACTAGTTTTACAAATCAGTGTATAATTTTCATTTGTGGTATTTATGATGATAAACTGCTGTGTTTTATTATTCTGTTTTTAGTTGTTTTGCAATATTTTTTTTACAATTTATTTACAGATGATAGTTGCTCCCCAGACCCTTTGCCTGGTCAAAATAGGGCAGAAATGCACAAAATTAGAAGGGAAATTTGTAACATATGGCCTTAAATGTATTAGTGATGATAGACAGGGGGTGAGCTTTTTCCTTCAGCGTATATACAGCTTTGATCTTGCATTTCAAATTAAAGGATATTATATTATAAATGGGTCTGTTAGATCCCAAATTTCCAAGGTCTTCTTTATCCCAAGCAGTTAAGAATATAAGGTCTAAATGTCTTCTCTTCAAAATGGCACTAAATATACATTCTTAAACACTTCGGACTCCTTGCAATTGACAATCTATTAAAATTGAAATCAAATGAATCATCTGTGTGAATGAAAATTTAAAAAAATACCCCCAAAATATGCAAAGATATACGAAAGATAAGCTGAAATCTTAGGGAAGTCATTGAGACTGATTTTCATTTTTACTTGATAGGCCCTAAAGTTTAAAGTAAGTTTTCAATTAATTTAAATACCACTTGTAAGTTGTACTATGGAGGCCTATCAACTGGGTGCCAGCAACATTATTGTTTGGGCTTTGTGAAATGTTAATAAAAGGCCGTTTCTTTCTTCTTCTTTTTTTCAGAGTGGTCTATATGAACAAGCCGTTGCTGCAGCTTACACATATCTTCAATGGCATTCCGATGATGATGTTATGCAGAACAATCTAGATTATTACAGGAATGTGCATGGTATAGATGATAGTCAACTAGTAAATTTAGAAGAAAAACCTCACCATGTAAGTATTGATCCTCAAAATACCTTTTCTTTACAATAGCATTTTCAACGAGAAAGGGGTCCTAAAGAAAATATCTATACATGTAGATGCAAAATTGATATGGCCTACATGGATGACATACAATGCACAGTATAAGTAGGGATGTCCACTAAAATTTTAAGTTATTTTTAAGTTGTTTTTGCTAGGCTTATTGGATAGAGCATTTTAAAAGAAAGATTTTGGTAGTTGAATTATCACAATTGGATGTTCCATTTCAAAGATATGACCAAAAGAGTGTCTCAGATTACCAATGAGCTGCTAGAACACTTTTTTACAAGTTTCAGACAAAGCCAGAAAATGCAATAAAAGCTCAAGTTTATGGTCCTTTTGTCTTTGATTTATTCAACCAAATCATACCAAACATTTTCTATGTGTGTATCAACATGAAATGAGATTATAGTAACATAATTGAGGCGTATGAGTAGATTATACAAAAAGTTATGGCAGTACAAAACTGAGGGTTTGACAGGTATGTTACCGTATGTGATCCAATATGACCACCGTGGAAAAATACTCCATAGGGCATGTTTCAATAGGAACACCCTAGACAATAGGCTATTTCATGGTGGTGTGGCTCAGAGCTGAGTGTTGGAGAGGGTAGAGTAATTTAAAAACTTAAATGGCCAGTGGTAAACGTTGTTCTTTGTTTTTCACCCCAATACATTTTTTGTTCAAAAATAGTTACATTTTATAGATATCCACTTTTCCTTATCTGAATCTATTCCAATCATGAGAAATTCCAGTCATAACACACATCACACACAAGCATCACTTTGAACACGCTGTAGTTGTTTTCATATCAATTTTTTCAACAGGAAAAGTTGATCACCTGCTGAGGTATTTTCCAAAGAAGAAACTGACCAATTAGGAATAAAAATGATTGATATTTACCACTGGCCAAATGACAATTTCGTAAGCTGTTTTTTATTGAAAATTTTGCTATTCCTCTGCCTATGTATTATTGAGTAGGCAGTGCATGGGTCATTGTTTGCATTGTAAATGCATGGGTGACTACATCCATACAGTGAAGTGGAAACCGTTCTAGTGGCTTTTTGCTGTTGTGTGGCCATCCCTAGTATAAGCATGGATACTCCATGGTATAAGTAAGGGTTCACTTGGACGCTGATTTTGGTGAATATTACAGCATTTGGATAATTGTTTGTTAATTTGCTTGTTCTTGTGTATTTTCGTTAAAAAACAAAATGGTACATAATTCATAATAAACCTTAAAGAAAAAAAAAAACATGAATTTACGAAGGATAGCCCATTTCACTATCATTGTACAACTACCACTGTTCTTCCATGGGTCCTTACATTGTGGTGGTAAACAATGATTATTGCAGGTTTTTTAGCAGTCTGGTATGAACAAATTCCAAATAATAATAATAATTTACTGTTTTGTTCATGAAAGAAAGAGCCATCATTTTGGCTAGGGCTGAAATTGTGATTTACTTCAATAGAAATATACATTTGCCTACCATTGCTATTTGACCTCAAATCGCCATAAATCGAAAATTGCACCGAAAATTTTTGCCTATCATATTGGCTATTTACCCCCACCCCCCATGAATGGCGCCCTCCATTGGGAGGATGCGGCCGCGCGCGATCTAATACTCTTCCTCTAATCTCTTCGCCTCCGTCGAGATAAGTCGTACATTTTTGCCTGCGCCCAAAATAGCGTGTTTTTCTCCCTTTTGGGACTACTTTGCGGTTTTTTGCGAGGTTTAACTTCTCAGGATAATCATATTGAGTTCTGAGCTTTATTTTGGGGTCTAGTTTTTTGGTTTTGCCGAGATTTTGATAGTTTTATCTCTCGGTGATCGTTTACTTTTTCTCGCTCTCTCTCCCGTAGACTTTCGTACGTTCCTTACTGTGTGTATGTAATACGTGTCGTAGTTTACGTTTGAGTGTTGTGTGTGTTGCGGTGCACAGCTTGTTTGTGCTCCGCTTCTTGATAGAACCCGCCTATTTACCCCCTTTTGTGTATTAACACTTTCTCTCTCTTCTTATTTTCAGATTCATCATGTCTAATTTTCTTCTCGCGCTGCTTCATATAAAGGAAGCGGGTGAAGAAATTAGCGAGCAAGCGGTTTCTTCGGAGAAGTCCCCCCTTGCGGGGGTGAGAGGCTTGTCGTTCGAGGAGCGTTGGACGCTGTCCTTCCGCCTTCTTCACCACCTCGAACTTCGGTGAGTATTATTGGGTCGAACACCGGCGGACAAAGCCTAGCTGCTCGGAATTCGTCGGTCCCTCAGAGTACGGGACCGTTGATGACCGACGGACTGGGCGGCGTCCAGGACGATGACGATTGGCCCTCGCGCCGGATCCGATAGTCCTTTGCCACGTCGATCAACGGGAGATCTAAAACGGTTCTACATCGGTTTCACAACCGGTGGCCGGTTCTCTGGTTAATTCAGTACTGGCTGAAGGCGCCGGTTCATTCATTCTCTCACGGTGCCGAATCCCATTGTGCCTCGGGCTTCGCCTGGCATAAACCGGATCGAGCTCGGTTCTATATCGAGTTTTCCGGACCGGATATCGGCCGTACCCTTAACTGAGGTAAATCGGATCCGCGAGTCGGTTTCCGTACCGGTTTTGGGAGTGAGTCCGTTCGAGACGGTCCTATATCTGGATAGTAGGCCGCCTGTCGGTTACTCACTAACCCGGATGACACGCCCAGAGCTTCGCTCTGTTACTCGTCGGCGGGTATCCGGCAGAGCGGGGTGTCCCGTCTATATCCGGCCGCCCACCTTGGTGGCGGGGGTCCGCCTCGCTCCGTTTCATCTCGGAGTGCGTCCCTTCTGGTTCGGATACTACGTCCGTGAGACTGTCCTGTTTCGGATCCTTGCCGGTTTCTTTTCGAAACCAGGGTCCGTTACAGGCAGACGCTTCTTTGTTGGAGACAAGTCGTATTCCCACTTCGTCTTCCAATTCGGTTTCTTCTCGGATCGGTACCGCATTTGGTGCTGGCCCTTCCGTAGCGAAGCGTCGTAGACTTACATTTTCGGATCCGATCCGGTTCCTGCGCGGAACAGCGCCCCTTTACAGGCGGGCACTTTTGGTCGGAGAGACGTCGTTCTTTGCCGAACCCGGATCCGGTTCTCGTTGGGAACCCTGTTCCCCAGAGTTTGGCCACTCCTTAACGGGTCGGCATCAACTACCGGATACCAATCCGGATAGTTTGTGTGTACCTCCGGGGTTCGAGATGGGTTGAGCGTTACGAGGCAGCGGTATACTCAACTCCCGACTCACCTCCATGGGTAGGTCACACCCTCCGGTTGAGGAACTGGATGCTCCTCATCAGGGATGAGATTGTTTCGGTGGCTGATTCTCACGTCTCTTTTTTGAATCTCATCCGACTCTCTTGTCCCGCAATTCGGATAGGAATGTCATGCGGGATCCCTCCCAGGTTGATGCTTCGGCGGATATTCATCCGACGGAGATGACCTAAAGCCGTTGTAGAGCTTCCTTTGCAAGAAGCGAGTGACGGGTTTGTTTCATAAAACGTTCCAGATCTAAAACGGTTACTAACATCGGTTTCACAACCGGTGGCCGTTCTCTGGTTAATTCAGTACTGGCTGAAGGCGCCGGTTCATTTCTCTCACGGTGCCGAATCCCATTGTGCCTCGGCTTCGCCTGGCATAACCGGATCGAGCTCGGTTTCTATATCGAGTTTGTCCGGACCGGATATCGGCGCCGTACCCTTAACTGAGGTAAATCGGATTCCGCGAGTCGGTTCCGTACCGGTTTTGGAGTGAGTACCGTTCGAGACGTCCTATATCCTCGGATAGTAGGCCGCCTGTCGGTTACTCATAACCCGGATGACACGCCCAGAGCTTTCGCTCTGTTACTCGTCGGCGGGTATCCGGCAGAGCGGGGTGTCCCCGTCTATATCCGGCCGCCCACCTTTGGTGGCGGGGGTCCGCCTCGCTCCGTTTCATCTCGGAGTGCGTCCCTTCTGGTTCGGATACTACGTCCGTGAGACGTGTCCGTGTTTCGGATCCTTGCCGGTTTCTTTTCGAAACCAGGGTCCGTTACAGGCAGACGCTCTTTGTTGGAGACAAGTCGTATTCCCACTTCGTCTTCCAATTCGGTTTCTTCTCGGATCGGTACCGCATTTGGTGCTGGCCCTTCCGTAGCGAAGCGTCGTAGACTTACATTTTCGGATCCCGATCCGGTTCCTGCGCGGAACAGCGCCCCTTTACAGGCGGGCACTTTTGGTTCGGAGAGACGTCGTTCTTTGCCGAACCCGGATCCGGTCTCGTTGGGAACCCTGTTCCCAGAGTTTGGCCACTCCCTTAACGGGTCGGCATCAACTACCGGATACCAACCGGATAGTTGTGTGTACCTCCGGAGGTTCGAGAGTGGGTTGAGCGTTACGAGGCAGCGGTACGTCACCACTCCCGACTCACCTCCATGGGTAGGTCACACCCTCCGGTTGAGGAACTGGATGCTTCCTCATCAGAGGATGAGATTGTTTCGGTGGCTGATTCTCACGTCTCTTTGTTTGAATCTCATCCGACTCTCTTGTCCCGCAATTCGGATAGGAATGTCATGCGGGATCCCTCCCAGGTTGATGCTTCGGCGGATATTTCATCCGACGGAGATGAACTGAAGCCGTTGTAGAGCTTCCTTTAGCGAAGCGAGTGACGGGTTTGTTTCATAAATACGTTCCAGATGTCGGAGTGACCCCTGAAACTTCGGAGGGACGTAAAGGTTTCTTTGCGGAAGGTCGAAAGCTGTTTCATCTTTTCAGCTCCGAGTACAGGACATTCATAAAGAGGAATTTGTCTGTACTTCATCTCGACCGAAGAAAGCCTCACTAGATATTCGAAAACATAGTATCGGGTATCTTTGTGGAAGGAGACGATGGTCTTTAACACCTAAGTCCATCTCCCCGGAGGTTCTGAAGTTGGCTGATATGCTCGAGACCGGGAAGAATTCTTTGTTGAAATCCGACAAAGGTGATGCTGACGTTTCGTTTGCTATCACAGGCGGTCTTCGTTTATCTGTCTTAAATGACATGCTCTTGGAACTCTTGGCTGGCTCCCAGGAGTTGGACATTTCTCCGCCGGACCAGGCCGAGATTCTTTTGGCTCTTAGAGAGGTTTCTTCTCTCTTGTTCTCTCAGATTGCGGCTGCATCCACCTTGGTGGATAATGCCCGTAGAGTTCATGTTCTTGAGACTCTTCATATCAAACAATCCCTCATTCCGGATATGGTCAAGGAGATTGACGTGTCTTCCCCCTTTCTTTGTGGGAACAACTTGGCAGACATCTTACAGAAAGAAGTGGATTCACGTAAGAAGGCCAAGGAACTCTCTACATCAATTAGAGATGTTCGTCAGACTCCATCATCTTCTAGTTCCGCAAATCTGGCTTCTTCAAAGCTCCTCTTTTCAGGAGGGCAAGAAGAAGAAGGACAAGAAGACTTCCGTTCCTGCCAGGTCGACCCCGGCAGCTCCTCCTCAGGATCGTAGAGTAGCCGACTCTCTCATGATTTTTATGATCGACAGGTGTCGTTTCAAGACCAGACTCCCCGTCGAGGACGTGGAAGTGGTAGGGGCTCTTCCCGAGGCGTCGCGAAGAGTCAGCCCTTTCGGCAGGGCGGGAAGCATTTTTCCAGATGACTTCCCGAGTTCGCTTGGAGATCCGGTAGGTGGTCGACTTCGGAAGTTTCTTCCTGCTTGGAAGTCAATCACGGACGACGTTTTCGTCCTCTCCGTGATCAAGAACGGTCTTCGGATAGATCTAGAGAACCTCTTCCAAGAGGGGTTATCCGAAGTCGATCACCACCACAGTCGATCCTTTTTCAGGAGCATATCGTTTCGGAAGTTACCTCACTCCTGGAAAAGGACGCTGTCGAACGGGTGAGAGATCACGACGCCTGTGTCTCTCCCCCTTTTTGTAATCCCCAAGCGTTCAGGATCGCTCAGGATGATCCTAAACATGAAGAGGATCAACAGGCACATCGCAAAGTCGCCCTTCAGGATGGACCATCTAGCCTCTATTCTTCCGGCTCTCGGTCAGGACGAATTTTGCGGTGTCCCTCGACCTGAGCGATGCCTATTTCCACGTCCCAATAGACCCCTCGTCGAGGGATCTTTTGGGATTTGCCGTAGGAAAGGAGACTTTTCGCTTCAAAGCTCTTCCTTTCGGACTGCGCCCAGCTCCCAGAGTTTTCACCAGGGTGGTCTCAGCGTTGATGTCGTTCCTCAGGGCAAGGGCCTTCGGATCTTTGCCTACTTAGACGATTGGCTTCTCGTCGCCAATTCGGAGGTTCTGCTTTCTCACCATCTTTCGCTGTTAGTGGAAACAACCGAGAGTTTGGGATTCATGATCAACTGGTCCAAATCGGAATTCATTCCCTCCCGAACTCCGATTTACTTGGGCGCCCAGTTGGATCTCAAGAATCAACTGGCTCGGCCGAGTCTCGAGAGGGTAGAGACTCTGGTCAATCTTGCCGGGTCCTCCTGAGCATGCGGAGGGTTCGAGCCGAGGTTTGGTTGAGATGGCTGGGTCTTTTAGCCAGTCGTGGTGGACATCTTGCCGATAATGTCGTCTCTTTATGAGACTTTCCAGCTACATCTCCTGAAGTTTTTCAGGCCGAATCTCAGCTCCCTTCTGGTCTGGATTCCTTTGCCGATGGAGATCAAGAAGCTTCTCTCTCCTTGGACGAACCGTACCTTCCTTCTTAGGGAAAGAGATTCAAGGACCCTCTTCCCTCATACAGTGACCACGGACGCGTCACTTCAAGGTTGGGGGGCCATTGTCAAGGTCGGATGGTTTCCGGATCTTGGGCCCTTCCGAGGCCACTGCCTCACATCAACGTTCTGGAACTTTTGTCAGTTCTGTTTGTCCTCCAACGTTTCCGCGACCTGTTGGTGGGCCGTTCAGTGTTGATTCTCACGGACAACACCTCTGTGAAGGCTTACATCAACAAACAAGGAGGGACACACTCTTTGGAGTTGAACAGAGTAGCGTTCCTCCTTTGGGAATGGTGCAATCGGGAGGAGATCATCACGGTGGCATCCCACATTCGGGGGAGGACAATCTCATAGCGGATTTTCTATCCCGAGGTCGGTCGCTGCCATCGGAATGGATGTTGTCCCCTCATGTCTTCGAGTTAGTAATTCAGAGATTCGGGAGCCTGGAAATAGATCTGTTTGCAACCTCTCTGAACAACAGACTTCCTCGGTTTTGCTCCCGAGTCAGGGAGACTTCGGCTTTCGTGCTGGACGCGTTCTCTCTTCATTGGAAGGGTGGGAAGGCGTACGCCTTTCCACCATTCAAGCTGATACCTATGGTTCTCAGAAAGATCAGAGAGGATCGGGCAACAGTGGTCTTGATCGCTCCCCACTGGCCCGGTCGAGCCTGGTTCCAGGATCTGTTGCCCCTGTTGTGGGGGAACCGCTGCCCGTTCCGGCTGTACCGGACTTGGTCTCTCAACCTTTGTCGGGAGCTCTTCATGTGGATCCATCGCTCCTTCATCTCACTGCTTGGCCTCTATCGGCCAGCGGCTAGGGATGAAGGCTTTTCGGACAGAGCAGCTGAGCTGCTAGTTGAGAGTAGACGGAAGTCGACTAGGATTGTTACAATTCGCGCCTTGAGGCTTTCTTTGCTGGTGCGAACGCTGGGGTGTCCCCAGAGAGGCTCCTTTGCCTCTCATTGCCGACTTCCTTATTTCTCTGTTCGATAAGGGTAGGTCTATTTCGACGATTCGTGGATACCGTTCGGCTATTGCGGCATTCATACTGGCTTTGATAATGGGGGATCGGTCTCGACCTCCCCCAACTCTCGGCGTTGCTTAGGGCCTTTTTCTTAAAACGCCCTATTTCTAAACCCTTGACTCCAGCCTGGAGTCTTCCAAGGTTTTGGAGGCTTTGTCAAAGCCTCCGTTCGAGCCTTTGAACTCGATTTCTCTGCTGAATCTGTCCATCAAGACAAGCTTTTCTTTAGCGATCTCTTCCGGACAAAGGAGGAGTTCGCTACATGCTCTCTCAATATCACCAGGTCATATTCGTTGGGAGAGACATGGGGTTCGCCTGATTCCTGTTACATCATTCATCGCTAAGAACCAAACGCCTCGTCGGGTTTCTATCGAGATCTTCATTCGGCCTCTGACGGAGTTCTCGTCTATCAGAGAGGACAAGGTTTTGGTGCCCCGTTAGGGCCCTCAAGTGGTATATCAAGAGAACGGAGAATCTTCGTAAATCTTCACAGTTGTTTGTTACTCCCGTGAAACCCATAAAGGGTTTCTAGAGATACGTTATCCCGTTGGATAGTATCCGCTATCAAGGCTGCGGGAGTGAGGGCCCTTGAAGAGGGATCTACTCCCAAGGCCCATCAGACCAGGAGCATTAGCTCCTCTTGGGCCCTATTTACAGGGGTCGGAGTGGAAGACATCTGCAAAGCGGCCTTTTGGCGTTCTGCAAACTCTTTTACCTCCTTTTACCTGAGAGATGTCGCCGCTAGTGAGGGTGTTTTCTCCACCGCACCTCTCAAAGCGGCGGCATCCTCCATAGTTTCATAACCGTCATGGTTGCCCTCCGACTTTTGTCGGTGCTGGTCGTAGCAATGGTAGGCAAATGTATATTTCTATTGAAGTAAATCATAAAAATTAAATTCTAATTTTATTATTTACGATATGGAAATATACATTGCCTACATTCCCTCCCTCCGTCCCCTATCCTTTGCAACATACGGAAGTTTCTTGGGGCGAGAGAGTTAGGGATGAGTATTAGATCGCGCGCGGCCGCATCCTCGCCAATGGAGGGCGCCATTCATGGGGTGGGGGGTAAATAGGCAATATGATAGGGCAAAAATTTCGGTGCAATTTTCGATTTATGGCGATTTGAGGTCAAATAGCAATGGTAGGCAAATGTATATTTCCATATCGTAAATAATAAAATTAGAATTTAATTTTATGTCTTGGGTATAACGAGTAGTTTCATATCTTCTACAGATGATCAGCTGCACTGTGTTGTTGTGATCAGATTTCTGCCAAGAATTAAAAAAGGCTTAAACAAGGGAGGATTAAGATCCTCCAAGCAGACAGTACTCAACTGACCTCTGAAAAGGATTAGAGATTTTGGCTGAAAATGCCAAAATTTGGGGTAAAAATATGCTTTTGTCATATTATATAAATTTGAATTTTTGGTTGGTGTTGGTGTTCAACCTTTAGCACCTAGAGGCAAGTGTGTAAAGGGCAGCTTACTCCTCGGAGCTACCTGCCAAAAAGATGTTCATTGTATTTTGAACATATTTAAAAAAAAAAAAATAAATAAAATGCAAACTACTACAGCATGTTTTAAAAAATGGATGATTGGAGGAGAGAGCTGGAAGACGGTTCAGGGTGATTTGATGACTAAAGGGTTAACAAATATTCTAAAAATTTAACAATCTATGTCCTTTCTTTACTTTTTTTTTGCAGAAATACTTTTTAGAAGGTTATCAAGCTCACCACGATGAGAAATGGAGTGATGTAATAAAAAACATGGAATTAGCACTTTCAGAATACTGGAAAGCAGACACTCAATGTAGAGCTCTTTGTGAAGGGAAATATGACAACCGAGAATTCATGGATCTTTATGAAGCTATTGCATGTAAGTAGCAGGAACATCCTAGTAATTTCGTGTTTAAAATTGACAAATTTACCTGTTTTATCGTTAAATGTGAATCTTCAATTTAACAATATTGTGTAATAGTTGCCTTTCCATAGATTTCTTTGTACATGTACCTCATCACCCTGCTTTCTGTTTTCGTAGAGAATTATGTCTAATACCTTACTTAATTCTCTCTCCCTCTCTCAAAATCAGTATAAATATATTTAGTAAAAAGGTTTGGCACCTTTGTGAAATAAAGTACCGAAGTGTTAACATCGTAATTAGTCAATCATCCCGGTATGACATCACACTTCCGTACTTTATTCATACTTTTAACCTTAAGACTTATATTTTTGTTAAAAGGTTTAGTCACTAAGAAAAAAAAAACAGATTTATAGGCCTACTCTACTAACAAGTAACAAATAAGAATTGGTGCAAAGGAGGGGAGGGGTGGAGGTGTTATGCAGAGCAGCCTTATCATGGAATCACCGTTCATTCATTTCTTTATCTTTTGGGACCCTTCTCAATGCTAGTTGCAACTGTAACAAATGCCCATATAAGCAGAGATGTATTGGCTTCAGTCCCATTCATTCATGCACCTGTATGTAACCTTGTAAATACAAGCAGTGCATCTCTAGGGGGTCCCAGCTGTGTTATAGACCTACCCTTTTCATACTTACCAACGATGTCTAGGCAAACCCTACTCCCGCAACCCAATGCTTATTCTAATAACACTTTTTACTAGAATGAGAAGTGAGTTGAGAGAGTAGGGCTGTAATTATGAAATCTTGACCTGTAGGGGTACAGACCCAAAGTGAGTCTAGTATTTTTTAGCAAGTCAAAGGTTATCTACGTGTATACTAGATCACATGATTGGAAATATGACCTATAGAGTACTGAAGTGTGATGTCATAACGGTGGTGTTGTCATTGTTGCTGGTTCTAAACAATCTTGTGTTGAACAATATCAACTTGATCACACCAAAACCTGTTTGTGTATATGCCCGAGTCTAGCCCGTTGCTGGACAGCATTTAGGCTAAACCTCATGCACGGGCTTTTTTGTTTAGAACCAGTAACTGGGACGACGGGCGATTATGACATCAACACTTCGGTACTCTATAGAAGTCCCAATGCTCCCTTGTGTGGAAACCATGAAAAAATGAGCGTGTTCAATGCTGTCCGATCTTGATCTTTTCTGCTTGTAAACATGTATGAACAGGGTCTTAGAATGCTCTGGTCATACATGTAGGGGGTCAGGCAGTGGTCAAACTCATGGCATGGCTTGGCATGGAGAAATAATAAGTACATCTTTCAAATATGTGATATGTTTGTTACATATTGCCTTTTCAGAGCAAGAGGGGCATTGACCTATAATAGCATAGGCCTCATGTATCTGTCCCCAGCTTTCAGCTTAATAGGGGTTATGTTATCATACATGTACTTTGAGAACCAGAAAGATGTAAGATGACAATGGTTTCACAAAGTAGTCCGCTTTTACGCTAAATCTCACAAATTGAATTTGAGATAATTGCTCAAAAATAAATGTAAAATTCAACACTTCGTACTAGTAGGACTATTGGTAATTTCTGTGCAATTTTGCGCTAATCAATAGATTTTGATTTTGATTTTTTTGCTGTATATTTTATTTAAAAAATCAAATGACTTCTATTAATCTGGTCCAGATGCAAGTCTGAATTGTCATCCAGTCTTTATAAGGGTACATTTGACTTTCTTAATATAACCAACATGGACAGTGAAAGTGGATATTTCTAGGAAGTCCGCTCGTTTTTTTACAGGGAGTTCAAGGTTATTAGGAAGTGTATTTCAAGCAGGCTCTTTGAGTCACTATGTACACAGAGAAAGAAGTCATGTTCAGACAGTTTTTTAAATCACTGGAGAAACTTTGAATATGAAAAGAATTGTACTTTTTATCTGCCTCTCCCCCCCCCCATCAAAAAGGAAGCTCAATAAACCCAAAAAACAACAACAACAACAACAACAACAACAACAACAAACAAACGAACAAACAAACAAACAAACAAATCCACTCTCTACATAATAAACCATGTTCATATATTTCATCTCCCCAGAGTAAATTTCTATATGGATGAGGCACAGTGCATCACCCTAAATTGTTATGCCTCAGCCCGAAACAGTTTGACTTTACACCTAAAAATACTGATTTAAATCCACTTTTTAAATTTTTACATTGAATAGAGAAGAAAACTAATGAGATTAAGTCCTAATGTGAACATGCTGGTGTGCTGTCCATTGATATAGGAGGATTCAACTTTTTATTTAATCACATCCAGATTTCCTCGTCTAGCTGTGCACAAAATCTCAAAACGAGGGGGGCTGTGTTGGATATATAAGTATTGTCTAGGTTTTGCAGGGGCAAAGGGACCAAGAGATTGATAATTAAATTCTTTTGCTTTCTTGAATTCTACAATCTTCCGAAATCCATGTCCTGCAGAGAAATAGATATGGAATGATAATTTGATAATTTGTTTGCTTTATTTAATCATGCAATGTTCTGAGAAAATTGGAAAATGGTGTAAATGGAGAAAAGGGTTCTGTTGGAAGAATGTAAATTTTCAGACTGGACACAAATGAGGGGTAAGAGAGAAGGAATCGACAAAAAGTAAGAAATTGCATAATATGTTCTGGATCAATTTACTGATTCATATTAACACACAAATGCCTTGTTTCATTGAGGCGTGCACTTTTTTGTATTGTATTGTATTGCAAAAAAAATCTACATAAACAGAATTCAATATAAATATACATTTGGTAAATGGAGCCAACAATAGCTATTTAAAGCTAAGCTAGGTTGCCCCATCCAGTTTGCTTACTGTGATTATATGTGATACGTCTTGTCGAAATGAGAGAGAAGTCGCAGATCAAAGATCCGAGTAAATCGACAAACTAATAAAAAACTCAAAATTTTGAGGAAATTTTTTTTTTTGATTTTCTGGTTCTACCATGCTTCATCTTTGCTCTGTTAAAAAAATGAGTGAAAATGATAACGGGAAAGTGGTAAAAAAGCAGTTTTTCGGCGAGTGTTTTTTTTCGGTCATAATTTTTTTTCCCCGGACATACAAGCGAACGTCCACGCTCATTTCCCCTCTCCGTTTTGCTCCGCCCTTAGCAACACATGGTTTTGTTTATTGGACGTTCACGGTCATGACATGACCGTGAACGTCCAATAAACAAAACCATGTGATGTGTGATTTCAACTGGCTTTTTGTTTCGTTTTTGTGAGCGAATAGCGAACTAAACTCTCTTTAGCTAGCTGCACTCAGAAATTTTGCGTGCGATGCCACAACCTGCTTTGAATAAAGCTGTTTCATCCGGGATAGCGGAGCATGCAAACGAATGTCAAATCTAACAATCGGGTGGGGGAGAGGGGGGGGGGGTTATGTGGGAAAAGCTACTTATTGCTTGACTTAGCTATCTCGATCCAAATGAATGTTAATTTCAGCATTTTATTTTAGGGGCCGCGATATCTGTTGTCCTGATGGGAAATTAAAACCTCCCTATAAACAAATCTGGTTCCATCAGGGAAACATAGAGCATACAAAAGAGGTGACGTGATAATACTCTTGATACAAGTATTTAGGTTAAAGTCTTTTGCAGTTTATTTTACAAAGTAACGTGTTTAAGAAAGTAGCGTTTTACTAAACACGACGAAACAAAATACGAATTTTACTCTTAAAATAATTCATTCTAAAAATTATTAATATCTTCTTATTACTGGTAAACAAGTTTGATCAATAAAAGACGAGATCGAGCAAATCATTTACGTTTTTATTTTCATTGTCTTAAGCTAACCTAGCCACTCATAAAACGTGATCAGAGAAATTCTAAACATTCGTGAGGCGCAAATATTTATTAAAACATTTTTGGAGGCTTATCTCTATCATATACTTATTCAAAGAATATAAACAAATTCATAAGCCCTGTACAAGAATAATTTAGTCTATAGACCATTATTATGTCAAAATTTCCAACAGAGTTCAGATCAAAATGACTCGCTTTATTATGAGTAAGAGTATATGCGATTGACATTCAAAGAACGCACGCAAACATCGGAATAAAACCCCCAAAAGGTTTTAAAATAGTTTTGTTTCTAACTAATTTAGCGCCAGGATTGGTAAACACTTTTCTTAAAAGAGCGGACTTTTTCTTAAACAATTAGAAAGAGCATGACGTTTTATTTATTTGACGAAGATATAAACAACTAACCAAATTCAGCTTCTTTTTTTGAGAAGATTGAATGTTATTTAGAAACACTCACCGTTTGCCTCGATCATGCGTGACGGACGAGTTTTGTTCTCTGTATACCTGAATGCAGCCTCCTCATTGGTCAATCGTTTCACCTTTGTAACAGTGGTTGCTAGGGCATTTCGGTGAGTACAAACGGTGACAAAATGTTCTTATTTTTCTGGCGCGGAGTCAAACGGAAGTCAAACTTCGAAGACGTTTTTCTTGATTTTGATTTCCAAGAGCACCAATTCTCCTCGCGTTCAGAGGCTAATATCTCCACTTCTATTTACTCTTTACAGTCGGGTTATATATCAAATTCAAGGGGGCAATTAATCAGGGATCAATAATATCAAATAAAATGGATTTCAAAAATCGCGATTAGTCTCTCATTTCGACGTGACGCATCACATATATACATTTACATAAAGTAAAACATATGTACAAATTATTACATCATATTTTACAGTATTTACACTATAGGTAATATAAATTGTTTATTTTTTTGATAGATTTATATAAATTTCAAAAGGTTTTCAAAGCTGAATTCTCCATATTTTTCAGGGCTCTTTCCCACACTCCAGATGAAGCCTATTGACTTTTGATGTGAAAAATGTTGTAAATTGTTTCAATCTCTGAATACCAGATAAACGTCAACATTTATTCATTGACTTTTGACATATTTAGCATACTCCATACAAGTAATTAGTTACATGTATAGGCTACATGTATGTACTACATGTATGTGAATTCATGTGAAATCAAGATTTCAGTCTCCAAATTCCAGATGTTTTACATCAATTAGTGACATTTTTTACTCAACATCTGTCATACAACCACATCGTATGTAACATAAAAATGTCTCTGAATTATTATATTTTTTGTGGTTTGTTAGATCTCAATCCCCAGACTCCTGTTGTAGAATTACATCAACGCAGTTGGCCATTGTCTTTGACACAGCTAATTGTATGTGATTTCTGTCAAAATTCCCAATTACTGCAATAAAATGTCATTTTGATCTGTACAATTTGCTAATTGCTGATACTCCATGTGGAGGGGACTGCTTTGTGGTGCCCCCAATTATAAAACCACAGTTGTTCAAAATGTTTTGAGATAATTCCAATAAAGTCAGGCTCAGAGCTCTGAATATGCATCTGGTTTATAGCCAGTAGAATGATTTTGTTTTTGTAGGGGGGGGGGGGGTTATGGAATTACTCAGGCCTACACATGTCCCAGTATTCATGCAAATGATATTGTTGTAAGAAAAAAAAAATAATTGTACATTTTAATAGATGTTAGTAGACAGCCAATACCCCACATCAAACATCATATATTTTTTGGAAAAATGGATGAGCTGAGGGGACTATTTTGGTGGCATGGATGGGGGGGGGGTTCATTCTCATTGAAATGCCCTTTGTATCTTTAGAAGAGTCTTTGCATACTGATAAACAGATGAAAGATACAATTTAAATGTTGTTCATGAACTTGTTGAGAAAAAATTTCATACTTGAAGAAAGTTTGTTTTGATAGGCTACATGTATACTGGATGACATGTGGATATCACTGTATGAGGTAAAGTGATTACTGATTACTTGTAAACCATACATTCAGTGAACGAAGGAGGTTTGTCCCTGTGTTTAGAAAATATGAGTTAATGCCCTTCTTGCTGACTAGTAGAAGATTATATGTAGGCCTAATGTATTGGTATTTCTGTCATTGATAGTGGATTTGCCATCCCACTTTTCTCTCCTATATTTACATGTAGGCCCACTTATTATCCCACTCTCACTTTCCTATTTGACATGATATGCCAGGTGCGAATCCTCTTTCAATTGGTTCCAGTCTAGTATTTTAACTGTTCATTTCATTCTGTCTTTGTCTCCTTTATTTCATTGTCTGTAAATTGACACAAATTCATCTAAATTGCCCGCTGTTGTCACATTTTTCTTTCACTTTCTTCTCCTCGACAACTTGCATTTTCTCATCTTCAATGCATCCATAATCCCTGTTATCTTATTTCTTCATCACTCCTTCGGTCCATATTCGAGTTTTGTACCATGGCGACTTCTCAGAGCCCTTTATAGGCCTATATCTCCCTTTTCCCGTCAGCTTTGACATATGTTGTGACTTAGTAGATTTTCCCTTTTATATCATACCCATCCATCACATCTTATTTTTTTTCATTGTTTGTCATCCATCATTCCATCTTCCATCTTCATTTAACCCCCCCCCCCCTTCCCTCAAATATCTATAAAGCTCTAGTCTATTAACCCCTACATGTACCTACCATGGCGACTTCACAGAGCCCTTTCTGTGTTTTCCTCATTGTCCGTTTCTCCTTTCTTTTTTCTTCCATTATCGTTCATTACTCACTACGTCTTCCCTCGTTCCCTCCCTCCTCTCAAACCCTTTGCTGCCATTCCACCATCTCCATATCCCTACTGCTAACCAAGGCCAAGCTATATAGCCCCTTCATAACTCCATGTAGCAATATTTGGCAATGGTATTTGGGCCTATAATATCATTAATTGCCCATCTGGTCAATCAGATTCTACATCTGCGACCAAGTTCATCGATGATAGACTGTCGTCTAGACCTCAACTAGATTGAGTAACTCTTTGGAGATCTGCAAATATCTGAGCTGTGGGGGCCCTACACCTACATGCATAATAATGTGTCAAGTGAAACCCTGAAAATTGTATTTCATAAGCATCATTACAAGCTCTTTTTTTTTCGTAAGGAGGGCTGATTGGGGGGGGGGGATAGTATTTCAAGATAGAGTAAACTCAGGCTAATGAGCAAGCAAAGAAGTACCAGTGAGTGGTATGGTGGTCCCTCTACATGGTAGGCCTACTGTATTCGCTGCTATTTTAGCATGATTAATTTTTCGTGCAGAGCGGTCTCAAAGAATGTTAATAGGTTCTTGAATTCGTGCTGCATGTTTGTAAGCATGCAATTGAACCCTCCCAATATATGCATAAAAAAGCATGCTCATTTATTTGCAGGTTTGCGCCTGCAAATCTTTGTGCCAAATCCGCAAAAATTAATGTACCGCGAATATTTCCACGATTACAGTATCTGTAACTGTATTTTACTTCAAATGCGTTTTCCTTTCTGAAAGTTTAATTACTTTATAGACTATTCACCTTTCATAGTGCAGTCAATCCAGGTCAGATGTTTGGTACATGTTTAACAAGTTGATCTGTTTGTCCCTTTCAATGATTCAATTTAAAGAAGTGTTACTTTCTATTTCCCCTAAATGATAAACTAAAAGAGATACCTCCACAGAGCTCTCAAACAACAAATTTTGGCAAACAGTCAATTTATGGTAGTTTATGGTATGGTAGTCGACAACATTGATGATCAATGTTGTTGATGTATATTGTTTATAATTTTTTTTTTTTTTTAAATCAAATAAAGAGAACCCTGTGGAAGGGCCAAAAAAAATGATCAATGATCATCAATGATCATCAATGTTGTTGATGTATATTGTTTATAATTGTTGTTGTTTTGTTTTTTAAATCAAATAAAGAGAACCCTGTGGAAGGGCCCCCCCCCAAAAAAAAATAATAATAATTATGGTAGTTTCATTTAACTTTTTTGTATGTTGATTGTCAGTTTTCTTTGAGAACATATTTTTAAATAAGGCCTATATTAAAACTTTGAGGAAAGTGATAATAAATGAAACAGTGTTTAAATATTTTATTTTTATATCATGTTACTTTGTCTAAGCTTGAATTTACGTACATTTCCCCCTACTTTTAACGTAAATCTTGAACCAGGCCCTCGTCCACTTTTCCTGTACATTTTACATATAGGCCTATTACCTAATTATATTAAACCTGTGATGAGATGAAACCAATGGAAACAAACAATGAAAATCAAAATGTCTCAATTAAACCAATTGAAATACTTTGTATTCAATTTCATTAAAATATCACATGACAATTTTTTATAAACTTCCATAAAACACATCTTTCTGCAGGAAGATTTTTTTTTTTTTGCAATTTTATTTTGTTCAGAGCCTCTATGGACACCAGTACTAAGGAATTATGAAGTTATGCCTGTACAACCTTTCACTGTTAATTTGTGAATTAAATCTTCATCTTCGAGATAGGCTGCAGAGCCCTTTGAAGATTACGGAAGAAGAAGAAGAAAGAAATCTATTCACAATTTCTTTCTTATTAAATTTTTGCTGGTCCAGCTTTGATTCTTATAATTCATTGCATATTAAATTGAAATCCATTATTTTTTTATAAAATTGACAAAATTAAGAGAATTGTTTTTTTAAACTTGGCAAATGCAATGACCCCACTTTAAAAAAAATGTATCAAGCCATGCACAGCATGAGTTATAAGTCACAAAATGTCTGGGCTGAAACATTAAACAATAAAGATATGATGTTAGACAGTCTGTATTGGTTTCTCTTGTTTTTTTTTTATGCTGGGTTGGGCTATGACGGAGGTTAAAGGTCACTTGAGATTTTATCATTGGATGTACATGTATGTTCCTCCACCTGTTACTGAAGTTTGAATTAAGTGATTTATGATGTTCTGACAAGTTTTCATGTTACTGCTGGTATTGATGAATTTTTATTTGAAATATCTTGCCTCCTTTTGAGTAGGCCTACTATCATAAAGCCTTTTTGGAAAATAACACATAAACTTTTTCTATAAACATGAATCTCATTTTTATACATTGTAGCCTCAATCTTGGATTTCAATCATGTTTATTTCTGTTTTATAATGCAATGTCAGCTTTATTTATCTTTATGTGTATTTAGGTATTTTTTATTTAATGTAAATAATACATGGTAAATCATATAATTTTGAAAATTATTAAATTATTTATGTCATGTGATATCAAATTTATATTGGAAATGATTGTTAACGTGCACAATTCAGACATTGGCTGCTAAGCATTGTTGAAAGGAAGATAATCATTGCATTGAATTAAATTGAATGAGGAATTCATTTATTTTATTAGGGGACCTGCATTTGAACAAAATCCTTCTTTTTTATTTCTGTATCATATTTCTCCCTTCCCCATGGCATTAGGCATAAAGATAAGTTGTTTAGGAGTAGGTAGGGCTATACAAAAAGTTCTCTATAGGCACTGCTGCACTAGCTCGAGCTAAAAAATAGCGCGCTAATTGGTTACAGTATTATCGGGAAAAAACTCGAAAAAAAGAAACCGGTCCTGCATTAGCTCAAGCTATTTTAAAATTTTGCATTAACGATCTGACCTGACCTTGAACAAACAAGCCCGATGTGTATTGCGCAACTGGTAACTACCGCTAGCGTATACACGCACAGGTGCACAATTTCGTATTTTTATCTCGAGCTAGTGCAGGACCGCGCAAAATAGCGCGCTATTTCGTATCAAAACCGCAAACCAGCTCGACTTTTTTTGGAAAAAACCTAGGATGACTCGGGCTGGGATTTCAGCACAATTAGCAAGCTATTTGACCGCAAAGCCAGCTCACCTTTGATCGGGCTAGTTCATCAGATCACAAATAGCGCGCTATTTAAAATAGCTCGAGCTAGTGCAGCAGCGCCTTATAAAGGGTATGGACTGTACTTTTTACCTTGTAAGTGCATAGGATCCCTGTTGAAATGGAGACACTTTTAAAGACTGGGAGTTCAAATCCTGCACATGCGCATACATGTACTACTGTCAAATTGGGAATACATTTTAAAGTATGAGCACTTTTGACATAAGTAGTATATTAAGTATTTTGTCTCTTCCTTCATTCTTATTGTAGATCATAATGTATCCCTGCTAAAGTTGGCGGTCCAGGAGCAGTAGCTAGCTGGTCAAATCACTTGTAAATGTGACTTTTCACTTTACTTTTCACTTTACTTTTCTTTCTATTTGTAGATCATTATGCATCCACGTTATACTGCAAGAACCAATGTGAGAGTTGGCTGTCAAGAATTAGTAGCAAACTGGTTGATGACTATCTTTCAAGCCATTATCATTTCCTACAGTTTGCGTATTACAAAGGTAAGAAAAAAAAGAAAAACAATAATGAGAAGGGGAAAAAACGGTTGCATGAGAGCATTGAGCTCCATGAAGTCTTGAAGAAGCCTTAATTTGAACGAAGCATCATATGAATATTCCTGTTTATTGGTTGATTCTAGATTCTCACCTGATCATCCCTATTGATTAGACCATTAAACCATGACACTTATGAACTTGGTGCTTTGGCATTTGCTCCATCAACAATTGTTCTGTACCTCATTTCATCTCCATGCTATGTAGGGTCAGGGTTGCTAAAGGGTTCTACAAACCACTAGAATCATTATAGTCTCTGGCCTCATTAGATATGTTCCGTCTTCACTTTCCCTACTTGCCGTCCAGAATGTGCTCAGGAGCCTCAGGATTACTATTAGTGGGTTTTTTTTTAAATCTTACCCTAGCCTTTCAGAGCATGGAATATTTCATGTCAAGATGTCACTGCCATTATGAGAGTTTCTAAAACTCATTTTCTTGTATTCTCTCTCTTTCCATCAGTGGATGATGTCCAAAATGCAGTCAAGAGTGCCCTCTCCTATCTCCTTCTGCTTCCCAAGGATGAGGTGATGCTTCAGAACCTTGCCTTCTATAAGAGTATGGATGACCCAAGCCTGGACTTCACCCCCAGAACCGACGTCCAGGAGTACCATCGTCTCATCGCTATGGAAACCAAGATGCTGGACTTTGCCAAGAAAAACTTCTGGGAGGAAGATGCAGAAGAGGTAATGAAACGTTTGGACGGGATGTTGAATAAGTTTGATGTTGATGAGGGATACGAGGGTGATGAAGATGAGGAGGATGAGGATGAGGAACCGGTAGATGATGAGGGAGATAGGGAGGAGGTGGATGGGAGGGAGGAATTTCTCCGGAAGCACGGCTATAGAACCAGGACTGATTATGGCCGCAAGGACATCTTCCTCAAGGCCGAGCACGTCTTGAACGATGCGAAGAAGTACGCAGAGGAGGCAAGGCGTTATCGGCAGATCATCGAAGATGTCGACCGACCCAAAGCACAGCTCTTGAAGAATGTGCTGGGGAATGGTATTGGATCGGGGTCAGCTAAGGAGGCAAATGAAACCAAAGAAACTACGGAAGAGGGGGAAAGGGGTGCAGAAGTGCTCCCCCGGTCATCAGAGAGAGGGGAACTTGCCCTTGAAGGGGGTACGGGGACAGTACAAGATCACTAGTACCATGACATTCCATCCCTCTTCATTATCAAACAGTAACTCAAAAAGACAGTTTCAATATAAAAATTTCTGGATTTGTAGTGGAGAATAGAAATCTTGAAAATATTCAGTTTTTGTCTGATCCATTTAAGTTTGCTTTGTATCAACTGTTCCTCGATATGGAATTCAGTAGCTGCATATTCCAAGCATCAGACAACCGGAAAATGAACACAGCAATATGCTTTCAGGATCTCAGAAAATACATATAACGAATTATTGTGAACCAGTTAATTGCATTAAGTACTGTATGTACATGTATGTTTGTGGAACATACAACAATTGGTGCTACTGTGTGTTGATAGTGTATGTGTTGCCATGTGTGCAGAAAAAATGTGATTACTCCTGTGGGCCTTTACTGTAAAAGAAATGTATCTTTCTAATCAGACTGTTTTAGATGCCGTATTATGATTTGATCAATTTGATTGATTGACAATCATTGGTCTCATGACAAAGATTATACATTGTAGATCCTAATTCTCAATTTACTTCCACTAATTTGTAATCAAATGAAATGATTTAAATTACAAATATCATGAAAACCATGATTGTGATTACCTTATTTTAAGTTGTTAATTTTAGTTGTGATTTCCAAGACAAACTATACAAGCCCTCTTCAGAAACAAACCCTCTTCAGAAGCAAACCTAGATTAAGGGACAATGTCTGGATGTCCTTTTCTGTTTACAGCTGTCCACCAGCTATCTGAAAGGTATCAGGGTAAAGATATTCTTAAAACAAGGTAAAATGCACCTAGAAAGTCTACTGTGCATCTGGAGTGATAATCCATCATGATGTTTAGTCTGCTCTACACTCACTTTCATTTCAAGTGACCTTTCATGGGTTTATAAATGAAATATCTTGTCATAATATTTAGATGGTTAACATTGACATTACCACCCAAAATGACTTCATTACCCAACTTTTTCCAGAAATTTTCTCTAAGCAACTTTCTTGTCTAATGCAATATTTAGCCTTTATCGTCTCCAGCAATGCTGAATCTAAATCATGGAAGGTGAATTTGTTTTAATACTTGCTTCAATTTGCGGTCAGTCGTTGCTAAATTGAGTGTAAATAAGGTCCAAATCATGCAATGAATCAAGATGGGCAATGCCCAGTCAGGTGACTGATCACATGACCTTTAGATGACTGGGTCATGCAACCTTCTCATGGTTGTGTTGGTTGGTTAAATTTCTTTCCTGTATTATGTTTTCTCTAGACTCCATTTCAGTATTAAAGCCTACATTGCATAGGGTTTCACATTATTTCTTTTTCATTAGGGGGGGGGGGGGATCAAGGAAAGGTTTTCCATCCATTGGGCCTTTGTTTAAAATTTCATTATTTGGGAGATACAGAGTTCAAATTCTGGTACCCATGTGTATAATGTAAGTGCACCTGCTAGAATTTTACGAATTTCAATATTGAGCCACATGAGTATACATTGAATGTCATTGCAATTTCCTAGAGTCTATTTGTCACCCAAACTGGTTGATTTAACCCACTTTATTTAAATAATACAATAGTTTTAATCTGGCTTTTCTCCTGCTTGATATAGTTTGTCATGAAGACCTAATGAACTTACAAAATAATCAGTTTCTCAACAGATATTGACACAATTATTAAAACAATATATCAAGTGCATTGTACTCAGCAGTCCTCTTCGTTATGCTTGATTCAATCTGTCACTTGATATTCCTGCAGTGGACCAGTAGTGGTGGAACTTCTGTCATTGACTCGAGCCTTTGACCTTCACACTACTTCCTGTCTGGTGACCAATACCATCAGAAGTCGATTTCCCCATTACGGTTATCATGGCAACACATAGGAAGTCCTAGTTGAACCAGTGCTTCCATGGTTGTAAGTGGCCTTAGTCTGATCACCAGACTGTGTTTTGCCTTAAGAAACTGCATGACCACTCTGTTGAAGAAATGCTCCACATTTTTTTAGCAATTTCCCCCCCCCCTTTTTTTTTAAAGGTGACTTTATTGATATGTGAAAAGATTGTTAACCATAAATTCCCTGTTTTCAGTTCTAAATTTGGGAGGGGGGGGGAATAGTGAACTCAGATGTTCAATTTTAGGACTCGCGGATATCCGACGGGTTCTGGATCTGTCTTTTCGTTGAGTCCAGAAATGATATGAAAGGAGAGAACTGGGACTTTTCCCTTGTTATGAAATAGTTACAATAAAAGTTTGGTTTCCCTTTTCAAGGAACACCCTGTATGAAAACTTAGTTTACTTTCTCTGAAGCAAATGGCATTGGTATTACTACACCCATAAATGCATTACATAACACAAGTTCTCTAACTTAAGTTAATGTTTACAAGTACATGTAGGTGTTTCTCACCCCAAATACGCTGTAGGTCAGACCAACTTCCTTTTCGGAAACAAGGTTGAAAGACCATGAGATATTTCAATATCAACCTCTCTCTACTTGTGCATGGTATTGCAAAGCACCCAAAAATTCAAGTTATTCCTATTTCAATAGCCCAATATAAACAATTTCTTTATGACTCTATTTGTAGTTGTTGGAAAACACGAAGAAGGTATTTTTGTGAAGTGGAAATTAGTCTAGCTGTTTTTGTAAGGATTTCATATCACTCATGCCAAATGAATTGGACTTGGAGTTCATGTATGTTATAATTATCCTCTTTGCTTGTTTGAAGTACGAAGGTCTATTTTAAATATTTTTTCTGATTAAAGAGTTTCTCAAAATGCAAATTGCAAACATTCTGTATTTGATACAAAACCCCCTATAAATCCCACTCCACTGTTTCATGCTGATATGATTATTAGAACAATTGATAACATCACCTCATTTCCTGCTTTTAGTTTCCTGTAACTTGTTAATTGTTTTTCTAAGATTTTTAGGCAGAAACAATAATAGATGTCAAGCTGCTTTGTTAAAGGCCCCTGAAACTCGGAGATCATGGGGAATGCGCATTTTTCCTGAGCTCCACTGATTCCAATTCTGGTTAGTTAGTCTAGCCATGAAGGATTAACTCCAGATGTGTTGTCGCTGAAGATTACGCAACACGCCTTAGGCTCTGCATGCCGTTATTATTTCATCCGAGATAAGGGGATTTCCCCATGTTTTATCAATTATACGTCCCTTTAATTTATCTCCATACCTTCTGTGCCTGCAGTGGTCGTAGATCTAGTCCCAAAATTTGAATGCTGTAGGCCTATAATATTTGGGTACAGCCCACAAGACCGACACCCACGACACCGACAGCCCACGAGACCGACGAACCACGAGTACGACAGTAAAGTAAATAGGCCAACGAGATCGACTATATAAAACAATTTAGGCCTACGAGACCGACAGCCCACTAGACCGACACTAGATCAAACAGGCCCATGAGACCGACACTACAATGATATGACCAACGAGACAGAAAATTCGTAATTGAGGCCCACGACACCGACGGTAGAGCAAAACAGCCCACGAGACGACATTAAATGAAGTATACCCTCGAGTCAAGAAAGGGACGTCTAAAAGGCGGAAAGGGGTGGAGAAGAGGAAAGAGGGAATGGCAAATCAAAAGAAGATATTTTTAATTAAACAACGCGAGCGCGAGCTGATTCTTTTTAAATATCACTTGAAAAGCTACAACACTTTAAGTCCTTTTTTACTCTATGCTCATAAAGAAGATACTTTAATTTAAACATACATTGAGGCCTTTGTTATGGTTTTATAGAACCAAATTGGGCCTATTTCGCATTTCTTATTGTATATAATAATATATTGGGCGAAAATTCTACAAGCATGCGCCCTTATTCACTTCCCTTTCTTCTTCTTTTCTCCCTTTTTTTTTAGGGGGGGGGGGTCCGGGTCCTTGGGCACCTTGATCAGCGCCGGGGGCGGGGGGGGGGGGGGTATTACACCTCCTGCTACGTACCTGCCTCATATGGTTCTTTGCTGCTTCTAGTCTCTGTTGCCCTTCCCCACCTTAATAAACTTCCCTTGTAATTTCTCTCCCTCCCTCTTTTCCCCAACTTTTGGTTTTTAGACGTCACTTTGTTGCCTACCCGATAAGGGGGCGGGGGGGGGGGGGTGGGCATGGCCTCGGCCGGAAGATATCCTGGATATTCGTTTGGTTTCGGTTTCATGGGCTAATTGAAGAAACGTCTGCTCGTGGGTACACTTCATATGACGTCGGTCTCGTGGGCTGTTTTGCTCTACGTCGGTGTCGTGGGCCTTTATTTGCGAATTTTCTGTTCTCGTGGGTCATATTACTGTGGAGTCGGTCTCGTGCCTGTTTGTTCTAGTGTCGGTCTAATGGGCTTTATTTGCCCAGCGTCGGTCTAATATGCCTTTTTTGTCTAGTGTCGGACTAACGGGCCGTCGGTCTCGTGGGTGTCGGTCTTGTGGGATGACCCCTAATATTTAGGCCATTGGATGAAGAATGGTGATAGTACATTTGTAACTTTACTTCTGTGGAAGATATATTCCTTTTCATGCCTCCGCCTCCGAATGTGGCACCGAAACATCATGTTTTAGGGTTGTCTGTCCATTATCATCATCTTTCAAACCTACCTGTAAAGGGTCCAAGACAGGTTCAAGGTAGATTTGATGTACCAGGGGTCTAGGAAGCAAAAGAAGATGCCAAAGAAATCCTCTTATTATGAGAGTCATCGACTTTCTGCTTGTGATTTCCTGTGGTTATTTCCCTTTGTCTCAGGTCTTTAGCCAGAAATTGAATTAATGAGAGTCACACTATTAAGCATGCACTGAGGGGCAGAAGGAAATTAGGTGCTGGCACACCAGACCAAAATTTTGAAATAGCCCATTTTCATGTGCCTAAAGTCATGTGAAGCATGAATGTGGCAGTACATCAGATCAAAGTTGAGTCCATTACCGCTGTTTCTAGTTTTTATGAAACATGTGCAGTGCATCTACATGTAACGGTTCAACACTTTATTCACTGCTGATTGGCCTAGGACTGCGGTTTTACCAATGGAATTTAGTTCTCTATTTTGGAAATATGCCCAAGATGATGCAGGCATGTATTTCATCAAATTCAATGCCTTATTTGAGAGAAAATTCTGACATTCTGTGATCTCGCCATTTCATCGGATCAGAAAGACCCTGTTATTTCAAAACATCAGTCTGGTAAAGGATCACCCATTGAGACTGTGTCAAACAAGCTATTGCCCGTCTGCCTTTAAATTTGATGGTTGATTTCGATTTTTAGAGAAGTTTACATTTGTCAGTTGTGGTTATTTCCTCAAAAAGCTTAAATTTGATCTTGACTGGTTTCCCTCTCTAATTTCCTTGTAATTACCCCCGTCACTAGATTTATGTATTGACCTGGTGACTACTGAATTCTGTCATTTGTATACATTGTAAGTTTTGTATAGGCAACCTGTTCCTGTAGCCAAAGGGTTAAACAATTTTACTTCTTTTATGGAGCTCCATGTTGACCTCAATATATTGCTGATTAAAAATATATAGATATTTCTGTAAAACATTTTTCATTCTATACATATTCCCTATTTATTATTTTTGTTTAAAAAAATGAAAATAAAAGAGAAGAAAATTCACACCAGTTGTACAGGAATGGTAGTGGTACTTTTTGCTTACTTTTTCAAAGTTCGTCAATCACGTCTTATCTTTTGACTGTATCGTAACATGATATACCCTTTATACTCATTCATATTTTAGGTTAAATTAACTTTTGCTAATGTTCCATATACTACCACTCTACTACTACCACCACCACCACCACCACCACCTCCACCTACAAACCCAGGTCACATTGGGCAGACCCACTCATGATCATTGCCAAACCAAACCTAAGATTGCTGTACAATAAATGATCAATATTCTATTAGTTTATAGAGCATTATAAATCTGATCTCTCAATGTGACTGTGCTATATGGATGGAAACTATCATGCCTTCTATTTGTTGTTATGGCCTGATTTTTGATCCATAAACCAGATGGGTCGAGGGTTTAGTTGCTCTGTAAACCATGGTCTCAGGAGAAGGGGGTAAAACTCTGCCTACTCAACGAAACGTGTAACACGTGTGTTACGTGTCAAAATTGGGGTCATGGTGAAGGAGGTGGACTGATAATAATACCCTGGATGAAAACAACAGGTTAAGTTCAACAATGCTCCATTATAAGTGATGCTTTTAATTCATATCTTTTATTATGATCTTTGTTTTATTCTCAGCACATAATGATAAACATGTAGATTTCAAACACTTATGGTGGTATTTCACTACGCAGAGGCGGATGTGGGACTACATTGAGACGGTTTTGAGTCGGCTTTGAAACTTGTCGCGGAGACGTCCCACGACGAAAAAAAATATTGGAGACGTCTCCGTGATGGAAAAAAACAACTATCAAAGACGTCTGCGACTGAAAAAGTATTGGAGAGGTCTCCGGGACAAGTTTCAAAACTATCTGAAAACCGTCTCAAAGTAGTCCGAAATCTGTCGCCGCGAAGCGAGATACATGTACCACCATTAACCATTGCAATCTTTAATGTAGGCCTATGCCTTGAATAAATTTGAGACTAAACTCCTCCCAAACTGGCAATATTTCAATTTCTGATCATCCCAAGTCTCTTGTGTGTCACTTCAGCTAAAAGGAAATATGGAAAAACCATATAGCCCCGCCCAGTCAATTTAGACACTTTTGTTGTTGTTTGAGAGTCATCATCAGGGCGCCACTGCGGCCTTGAACCATGCAAGGATACCAAATTTAAAGATTGACAAATGATGTCTGTTATTGGACCTAAAAATGGATGGTTCTACGCTTATTTTTTGTCTACTGAGAGTAAAAATGGTGTATTTTAACCCTTTGCATGCCCTAGCCAATGTTTGTTATATTCATGCATAATATGAAGTATACAATGACAATAATGTACATATTACCAGATACTCGATATATGAAAGACTGTGTTATGTAAGATAAAGTCTTCTATATTCCTTCTCCCCAAATCTACATGAGTTGTACTTTTCCTCATTTAACAATGAGCTGGCTGTATTATCAAACCAGCACAAACTATCCTCTTTTTTGTTGTTGATGTGAGCATTTTTTTATTTGCCATTGTAAATGTGAAACTTCCTTGAGTATTTTGTTTTTAGTTCTTTTGTTTCTCTATACAAGAGCTGTATTACTCTGAGCTTCTGTTTATTTTGCTCCACTGTTTTATATTTTTGTGATATTGCTATATTGTGCTATCCTTGAGATAACCAGTACCCTTTATTTTGCATTTATTTATATGCTTAAACTAAAGCAAACGGAAAATCATGGATGAAACATCAATATATCTGGCACGCGTATCGTAAGATACAAGTGGAACAGTATGTGGACATATTTACCTAGTTTCATTTCAATATCCTTTCTGTAACAGATCTGAAGGTTGCTTTGAAACAATTGCCTGAATCCAACAATTCTCTGTTCTATTACATGAACCTTCAGGCTTACAAAGATATGCATACAGTAGGCCTATAATATGTTACAAAACTGGCAGAGCAAATGGAGGGGGGGGGGGCTTTGGTTTAATTCTCAGTGATAATGGGGCTACTTGCTTTTTTGTAGCCCTTTTATCCCTATTCTGCCCTATTAGCCCTATTTTTTTATTTATTTATTTTTTTGTGTGTGTTTTTTGTTTTTGTTTTTGATTTTGTTTTTATTTTTGTTTTGTTTTGTTTTGTATTTGGTGGGGGTAGTAGATATGTAGCCTATGTCATTAAAGTTAAGCAAATAGGTATTCACAGCTCGAAATATACATAACTTTGTAAATACAAAAAAAAAAAAATGATACCCGGTAATTCAAGTGACTATGTGATAAAAACCTTTTTAAAAATGCATTGAGCCCAAAACCTAGTAGTTCTCAAACAAGATAAATTTGGGGAGGAAGTACAATAAGGGGGAACAGATGGTCCAGATTGGAAAAAGGATCCCAAGAGATGTCAACCCTTGACAAATCTTTGACCCAAATGTAGCTTTTACCCTCCTCTGTCCCTCCTACCCAGCTTAGATAGCCATATGATAAATAATATTTCTCTTTAAAGGGATTCACTAACTTCCCAAAACAAGTGTGAAGAGGAAACAAAATTCACTAAACCTGTGGAGGCTTCATTCAGCAAATCTGAGCTCTAGTTGTTTTGCATGCTATCACTATAAACTAGCATAGTATAGGTGGTTTCACACCTGCCCAATCTGGAAAAGTCCTGTAATCTCTGATCGGGTATTCTTACCCCGATCACAAACGACGCATAATTTAACTAGTGTAGAACCAAACTACGCGTAATATTCCCGAAGATAAATTCCGGTAAATTTAGATACTTCGTCGACACTACGCGTCTTTTCGCCAAGGTCGCGGGAACTTTTGTAGTGTGAACAGCAATTACGGGAACTTTCTATTCCCTCTTTCCTTTTCTTGTGTATTTCTTTTTATTCCTTCTTTCCCCTCTTTCCTTATGTATTTCTTTGTTTTTCCTTCTTTCCCCCCTTTCCTCATGTATTTCTTCGTTTTTCCTTCTTTTTTCCCTGTTCTATAACTTCGAGTATTTTCTCTGGAAAAGATGGTTCGGGCAGGTGTGGACACAAAACACAAATTACACGTATTTTTGTGAACACAAAACACAAATTACGGGTATTTTGGTGATTGAAACAGTTCTTGTAAATTACGGGAATTTTTCCTGATCTGGTAGGTGTGAATCCACCTTATGTGTAAAAATCGCTTTCAGGAGCCAAAGTTCCTACTCCAATTGTGTCTTATACAACTCATGATGAGTATTGATGAGGACCTTATCTGGTATTAACAGTCAAATCTTTCTTGATTTTCAGCGTCTTTTCAGGGTCATGCACACATTCATTCTCTTGATCGGTTTGAAGAGATCATTCTAGAGTTTCAGCTCTACGTGGCCTTTTCAGAGTTTAATATGAGATTGATTTGAAGCATCTTCAATTTCAAAGAAAACACTAGATAATCTCTGAAGTCTGAATCAGGTTCACTTTTTTTTCTCATGGAATAGTACAATAATTGGTTGGTAGAGAGATCCTTCTAGAGGTTACTACTACGTGGCCTTCTCTCTGAGTGGATATAAAATTGATTTGTTTTGGCATTATTGGTCTACCCACCAATTCTATCCTATTTTATGCTGTCAAGTTTTATCTTCACCTCTCTCTACTTCCACTGTCTCTCCCATTCTCTCTCTCACTCTCTCTCTCTCTTTCTCTCCTTCGATCTACATGTATTGCCTTGCCTTCTTTTCTCTCAAGCACTTTCTGTTCTTTTGTGTCATATTTCTATTGCTTTTTTTTTTTACCTTTCCTTAGATTAGTAGTCCACTATTTTGGTCCTACTCTCTCTCTCCCTCTATTTCTTACTTTGTTTCCTTTTATTTTTTACCCCTCTCTTTATTTCTTTCTCCTTGTCTTTTACTCTATCTCCCTCTATGAACTTTAGCACCCCTTGTAGCCTATGCAATCTTGAGAATTACAAAGGTTTTGATAATAATAAATACAGCCTTTATAATGCACCATTCTTCTAGTAAACTATTCAATCAGAGGCCAGATAAAATGTAAACAAATTGCAATTTATCTTTCAACTTTTTGAATCAAATACATGGGACTCATTACCTGTTTTCTTTTTGAAGAGTTACATTCAAAGATAATCACATCACTTGAGGTTACTGACAGCCTAGCATGACCCCTTAGAAGTACGTAGGCCTATATATCTGTTACACTTTTATAAAGTTTTGAAATGATTGGGCTACTTCAAAAACCATCAGTAGTAATCAGAAGAGACATTTCTAGATCTGTGCCTTGACCAATTCTGTTTCTACAATTTTTATGCTGAGAACAAGTTTGATGATTCACAGGGAGTTTCCTTGTTAACTTTCTTTGAGAAAGAGTGCTTTCCCACCCAACCCCCCCCCCCAAAAAAAGGACAAAAAACATCAAAAGCTTCTGCCCAAATATGACACCTAAAAAGTGCTATTAGTCTATTAGCATTGCTTTGAACAATGATTGGTAAATAAAATAAAATAAAATCATATCGTGTTATTGATTTTATTTATCTCTGATTTGAATCTCTTCTTTTTTTTTTCTTCAAATTGAAGTCAATCATTTAAGAACTTTATAGAGGTGATATTCCTGAAAACTACATGTACATGTAGGTCTATAGGTCTATGAAGTTGGTGTTTCCATGGACATAAGGTGGATTCACACCTGCCCGATCGGCAAAAATACCCGTAAATTACGGGAACTTTTCCAACCACCAAATTACGAGTAATTTGTTTAGCATGTTCACACCTGCCCGAACCGTCTTTTTCGGGAAAAATTCCCGAAGTTATAAACAAGGGAAGAAATAGAAAAAACAAAGAAATACATAAACAAAGCGGGGAAAGAAGGAAAAACAAAGAAATACATAAGGAACGAAAAGAAAGAAGGAAAAACAAAGAAATACATAAGAAAAGTAGGGAAAGAAGGAACAACAAAGAAATACATAAGGAACGAAAAGAAAGAAGGAAAAACAAAGAAATACATAAGGAAAGAGAAGAAAGAAGGAAAAAAAACAAAGAAATATATAAGAAAAGCGGGGAAAGAAGGAAAAACAAAGAAATACATAAGGAAAGAGAAGAAAAAAGGAAAACAAAGAAATACATAAGGAAAGAGCAAAAAGAAGGAAAACAAGGAAATACATAAGAAAAACGGGGAAAGAAGGAAAAACAAAGAAATACATAAGGAATGAGAAGAAAGAAGGAAAAACAAAGAAATACATAAGAAAAAGAAAGAGGGAATAGAAAGTTCCCGTAATTTATGTTCACACTACAAAAGTTCCCACGACCTTGGCGAAACTACGCATAGTTTTGACGAAGTACCTACTAATTTACGGGAATTTATCTTCGGGAATATTACGCGTAATTTGGTTTCACACTTGCAAAATTACGCGTAGTTTGTGATCGGGGTAAAAATACCCGATCAGAGATTACGGGAACTTTTCCAGATCGGGCAGGTGTGAATCCACCTATACAGTACTACTTTCTGACCTATATAGGCCTATATTGTCATTGACATTTTGTTAAAATAATAAGCCCTCTATGCTAAATAATTCAATTTTTACATACATGTTTAGGCATACTCTGTACTGTTGACCAACCTGTCGCAAAATAACACTTCATCTTGTGAGTGATCTTCCAAGCAGTGTCTATACCTGCAGGCCTGTTAACAGGAAGATGTGCTTCCTCATTATGTTGCCATAGAAACCCCATCCCAGGAGCTATGATACCTCCTCCCATTAAGGTCAAAGGTCAGGGTCATGTACTTCAAAGTATCAAGTGTGTTAGGCTTCTGTACCAGACTGGTATGTTCGAAAAGGATTTGGGTAAACAGAGGGGCAGGAAGACAATATTCTAATTTGCAATTTCAATTGTATTGACAGAATGCTGAGGAGGTCTATAAAGGGTTTTATCCAAACGCAAGATAGCCAACTACATTCTCTACAGTAGGCCTATGCATGGTGATCTGTTGATGTTATAATTGTCCATCTATCATCCAGGTTTACTGGTTCTAAATCAGAGAGCCTGTGCGTGAGGTCTAGCCTGAAATGCAATCCAGCAAATTAGGGCTGGACTTGGGCACATACACGGACAGGTTTTGGTGGGATCATGTTGCTATTTTTCAACAATAGATTGTTTAGATCCAGCAACCATTACATGTATAGGCCTACATCACACTTTGTTACTCTAAATTCAGTTCTTTGCATCAGCATAATTATATTTCAAGACATCTCAGTAAGCTTTCAGCCTATCTACAGTCATATTCTGCTGCAGTTATTGATCAAATCTACACCTTATAATCACACGTTTTTATTTGCATTTGTGTCTGAATTCAAAGACTGGTGGAGTTAGCTTTTCATTGCCATCTCATAATACTGTCTCCAAAGCATTTAAAATCACAGTCACACTCAGGCAATTCCAAACCCACTCTAAAAGAGCAATGATCGACCTCTACTATTTTGCTCTTGAAGACTAAAAAATGCAAACCCTCCCCTGATGATGTGAGCTGAAATTTTACCCAAGTGAGCAAGCTACATTGTACATTGTATCCGAGAGAAAGGCCTGATATTTGTGATTGGGCTAATTATTGGATCAGAAATAGCATGATATTTGAAGATATTGGTTAAGTGCAGGAGCACTTATTGTGACCGAGGAATACCACTGAAATTCCATCTGATTATCTCATCTAGTATTGAAAAGTTCACTTACCAAGTCTATCTGATGCAATTAGACCCTTTCACACTCAAGAAAAGAAGTGAGATGGGTGCCATATTTGAAATAAAAAATTATTTAGGACTATTTATTTATCATTTTTGTTAGGGGGAACGAGTTTTCTTTTATTCGCTTTTGGGGAAAAGTTACAATATAAGTACATGTCTATGCAGTGGCGGATCCAGGAAATGAAAATAGAGGGGGCGCTAGCCATGATACGGGTGTGAGCCGCCAAATTTTCTAATTTTAACATGTACAGTGAATGAGTGACCCGCCCGGATCTGCCACTGCTATGATTTTTTTTTAAACAGTTAAGCTTGGTTGCAGCTTTGTCCTATAGCCTAGGCCTATTAGTTTCTCTGGAGACATGTTGAAACTTTTGTAGATCTCCATTCTCAAATGCAGAATGAAATGCCTTTTCCTGTGGTTTGGGGTCTGAATATTTATACTAGGTTGTGGCAGACTGTTGAGTCTAGCTCTTTTTTATTTTAATATCAATCTCCCAAAGGGAAACATTTTTATGATAAATATTTGGGGAGCTGTCAAAGATAATAGTTTCATGATTTTGCAATTTCGCTCAAAATCGGACCTGGACAATATGAAAGAAAATGATTTTCCACTTGAGTGTCATAATGTCAGATATATTTTACTTGATTTATTTTACAGCTGTGGAAGGTTGAGCTTTGATACCTTTCTAGTTGGGAATGTCTTTTGTAGGGCGTCAGACGGGCTATCAAATGTGCAGATTTCTACAACATAACCTGGAAAAAAATGCCCCCTGAAATGTGGTTTTGAGGGGAGTAAAATATCAAAGTAAAACAAAAAAGAGCAAAATAATGTGACTTATAGCTGTCAAAGGGTCATTCAGCAAACAACATTAATTTTTCAGTCATTACTGGAACCCAACATTTTTGCATCTTTGCATATGTCATAATTTGTAGCACAAAAGAGGTTGAGTTTTCTCTTCTTCCCCCCCCCCCTAAATCTCTATACCCACGCAAGTTCTTATGATTTTATTGAAAAATATGACAAAGTTTGACTGCATTTGGCAGGCTAAGATGTAAGGGCAGTGTAGTTTGTCTTGGAAATCACCTCTTTAAAATAATTTGTTGTTTTCAGTGTTAATTTTCTGCTGAGAACAATATGAAATACAAAAGGATAGCTGTGTAATTGTGTAATAGTTCATTGACAAGCTTCAGTTCTTTCTGTTCACTTTTTTTCCTGAGAGGTTAAAATTTAATTAGTAATTGACACAACAATTTTTTATATGAAATTACTGGAGATTTGAGGCTTACAAACATTTGGCTTTGATTTTTTCTCTTCTTCAAAATTTTCCATTCAACCTTGATGGAATCCTTTTATAGGCATTTTATAAATATCTACTTGTTCTGTGGAATGCAGTGGTATATATAATAGAATTTTTTTTTTTTTTTTTTTTTTTTTTTTTAATGATTCAACCAACAATCTGCAGGAAAATATATTGACAGCTTACATTATTTTAAGAGCTTAAAGCTGGTGTATAGTTTCGGGAGAAAGAAAAAATTATTTTGATTCACATTAAGATAAATTATGATAGATTGAATCCAATAACTATAATAATGCAAATTATAGTACTTGAAATCTCGTTTTAGTGTCTTTATTTCATAATATAAGGATAAAAAAGATGAGTCGGGGACCCGTCTCAGGTTAGCGCTCACGTGGAAAACCAATGGGGATTCTCTTGTGTGGGTGTTACACACAGATCGTTCGCACTAATTCACGCCGTAACCTCGGGCGTGCGAACCTGTCGGCAGAGGTCTAAACGGCAGTTGGATTGCGCTATATTCAAACCTTATAAATGAAATTCATCGGAAATATTGAAAGGAATGTCACAAGATATCTCACACATGTCTTTTAGTGCAATGTGGACAACATGTAACTACATTTGATCAGTTTTGTGCCAATTCCTTTTTTGCTACCAAAACTATACACCAGGTTTAAAGTTGGGGTATCGTTTTGGTAAATCTGAAAATACACACTTGCAAAGATGAATTGAGGGTTTTATTGTTTAAAAAACCAAATCTAGAAACCAAATAAATATTTAGGCCTACATCAATTTAAAAGATGTCATTTATTCAAAAAATCCAGATCTGGGATATTCAAATTTTCACTTTTTGATTTAAAAAAACACAACAAAACAAATGCTTGTTTTGAAGGGCCTAAACCGAGCCTTGTATCTAAAAAATAATGTCATGGCAGTTAATAGGTACGGGATCTGATTTAGGTCAAATTTCAATTTTCTCAAAGATTTGAAATGTAAAAAAATGGAGATGAACATTCACTGTGCTTGTGTACAGTTATATTTTAGAATCTTACTATACAATACCCCAGCTTTAAAACATATGTCTCATAAGAAAAACATATTTTCCAAACCTAGATATGGGTTTCTTGTTGTCTAGTTTTACAAGCTATTTGGTTGGATGCAATATTTTAGCTGTACATGTATATAAGTTGCAACAAAGAAGTGTATATAGTTTTTTTTTCTTTCTTTTTTGTTGTTGTTGTTGATGGAATGCTATAGAAAAATTTGTTGACAATTTGAATTTCCTTGCTTGTGCGATACATAATTACCCCCATAGTTGAGCATCTGTTTACTTTTTTTTGTGATGGCTAGGCCTATCCAAGATTATGATGCCCAACTCGGGGTAGCTTTGTTTCCAATGAACAAAGAATGTTTAGCCAGGATTTGTCAGATCGTAATTAGAAGTATTGTGATAAACTACATTTGTAGTTTTTTTTTTTCTTCTTTTTTTTTTTTCTTATGACTAAAGTGATTTTTCAAGTGCTTTTCTTTTTGTTTCAGTTTATTGAGTGTGTGTGATGAAGATATTGTAAATACACTTTAAAATGTTTAAACCTGTAATTATCGCCTGTATCTTCAACTATTAAGAAAAAGATTACTGTGTGAGTTCTTGCCATTTCACAGTGCCCATTAGTCTTGCCAAACTTTTTAACACAGTATACAATGCATAGGGTAGTTTGGAGCACAAGGATATTGTGTTAATTGCTTTTTATAGTAAAAGCATATGTTCATTTTTAACCAATTCATATTGCAAACTTATGAATGATTTTTTTTCTCTTAACTTGTTCTTGTTTATTCTTTAGTTGCAAAAGTGAAAATATTATTTTCAGTATTTCTTTGACATAGTTTAAGCTATCTGATTTATTTCCCTTTTCATTAATTTTAATAGGTTTGTTTTGTTAATTAGCATGCACATAACATGACAGGGTCCTTTGAGCAGTAACTAGTCATAGGGAATCTTGATGAAATGTTTTACTAGGATTAGGACCCATGTTTAATTGAATGTTCTATTTCAGGGATCTAGGCTTAAAATGTAAGGGGGGCAGTGGCATGCTAAATGTGGGTGCGTGTTATCACCCCTGTACTGGTGTGCTCTGCTTATGTTCATACATTGTTAAAATGTTTTCATGATTTGTAAAAAAAATGAAACAAATTTGTTATATTCTTGGAAATGTAATAAAACGATTTATGTCTTTTAAAACAAATCTAAAAACTAAAACGAATGTCAAATGAATTACTCCTTTATATGAAGTGACAGTTTGACAGTCCACTCCTATTAGAGCAAGCATGGATGCTACAAGATTCTGTTAGAATGAGCCAGTTCTTTGAGTACAATGAAAACAATGTGAAAACGCACTTTTTCTCTACGGTATTACAATATTTCATCATATCAAGGCATTTGGCTTCATCCTTGGTACCTTGTTATAACAGGAGTGGTCTGTTACGGCAACTTAGTTTAGTCATGAAAGTTGAGTTTGTACCAGGGGTCACATGAGATATGTTGTAAATACTAAGGTGTTTTTTTTTAAACAAGGACAAACTTGTCATTGCCTTACCATCATAACATTTGTAATTAACATGTTATAAGATCCCTCAATCAGGACCAACAGGTGTACATAAGAAATGTGTGACATTCTACATTCATTTTGGGGGACACCAGCCACCTGACCCATAATTTGAACAGGAAAAAAAATGCTATTTGTTTTTTTTTTCTAGTTTTCTTGGAACCACACCAAATAGCTAAGGTACCTTCCCAAAAGTTAAAGCCGCGGCTTGCTGCGTGAACGCCGCACAGCGGGCTTATAGGCAGGATATACCGTTCCCCTAGTATTATTCTTCAATTGACTTCATTATAAAGCGCCGCTGTGCGGCGTTCACGCAGCGGGCCGCAGCTTTAACTTTTGGGAAGGTACCTAAATGGGTACCTTAATTCATGAGCAAAAACCGTTGCAATCACCTGCGATATAATAACAAAAGCAAAAGAGGGGCGGAGTGAAAGAGGAATTGTGAAGGAAGAGATGGGGAAATGGTAAAGAAGTAAGACATGCATAGAATGAGGGAAAGAGGAGGAGAAAAAATTGAGTGCATCGTATGTAAGACTGAGTTGAATAAGTTCAAGTAAAATGAGAATTCAGAACATTTATAACTCATATTAGATTACACATTGTATATAACAAGTCTTTTCTTGAGTCTTTCTTTTATATTAGTGCCAATTAATGGAGGGATCCCTCTGTAGACCAAGGAGGAAAGGCCGGGCCAAATGAAAAGCCGTAAGTCCTTTCTCCCACTTTCCTTCCAAATATTTATCTCAATTACATAATGGAATAAAACAAGTACTCAAGAAACATTTTAACATTAAAAATTATTGAAGTTAAATTGTGCAAATATAATATTCATGCCTTGTACATTTATAGAAATTCAATTTTGAAAAAGGAGAGTGGGAGAAAGGGCACAAGGCTTCTTAAATCGTCATTTTGCACATATTTTGAAATCCTTTACAACGTGTTTGTTTCATTTGAGAAACCCCTAAATCAAAATAAAGTGTACATGACATAGATTTATCATTGTTCAATGTCTTTCTTTTACATGCATTTTATTGTACAAAATTATTTTTCCCCCACTACTTTCTCCCTTTTTTCAAAATGTTTGTTTTTAACACATATATCAATTTATGATTATTCTGATTTATAAATTGTGTGCTCTTTGAATATAATATTTTGATAAACCAAACATGTATGATATAAACGCTGTACTAGTTTTGTACCACATTTTAAATTGTTGAATACTGTTATGTTTTATAGTAGAAAGCTGCAATAGGCATGGGCATTCCAAAATTTGAGTGGGTAAAGTATTCAATGTAGTATAGTTCTTTTGTTATTGCACCTAAGATTTTCTCGCAATTTACACCAACTTTTCACTTAGGTTTTCGGATGACACACCCATCGAGTGTTTGTGTGCATAGTGGAGCTTTTTTTAATTCAAAATTTTTTTTGGGGGGGTTGGTTCAAATTTGAGGACCTGTGTATTATAATACATTTACCTGTTGCCGTGTCATGGCAAGCCCTGCCTATTTTATTAACAGTATTTCTGGACCATAAGTTGATAGCTAAGAAGAGTAGCAGGCAATTAATCTATTTATACATCATATCAAATTAACATATCTCTTTCTCACTGTTTTTCTATCTCAATCAGTTCCTGAATCCTGATAAGGACATTGAAGTTGAGGACGGGTCTGGGCCAGATTATCTTGGAGCCGAGCCGATTGACCCAAAGGAAGTGAACCTCAAGGCCAACGGAGAGTATGATGGGAAGGAAGATGAGGAGGAAGATGTCGAGGCACTTCTTGAGAAAGCTAAAGAGAGGATCGCTCATGAAAATGAGGACGTCTCTGCCAAGTACTCCCAAGATCTTAACAGCGGGGGAGAAGCATCGTCCAGTCAAGGTAACAGTGATGCTGATTTCCCTCAAAGTGAGGGTGGAGGAGGAGGAGGTGATATGAGGACCAAGATTCTAACCGGTATGAAGAAGATTATGCAGAACCTGATGGGATCCAGCGAAGAGGAGAGCGAGCGCCTTCTGATCCAGCTTGCCAGAGAACCAAAGTCAAGTGACGTCAGAGAAAAGGTCAAGGTCGCTATCGAGAAGATGATGGCAAGTAGTGACACAGAGAAAGCCTTTCCCCGGGAGCAGCTAAAGAGCATGATCCAGGGCCTGTCCCAGGGGAACTTGTTGGACGACTTGCAGGGAAAAGATGACGCAGTAGGGAAGAAGGAGAATTTTGATCAAGAGGTGATCGGAAAGGATGGGGAACGGATGTTGTTTCCTAGCAACCAGGAGCATAGGATGCTGGATGATAAGGATTATGACCCATTGAAAGGTCTGGATAGGAAGGAGTACTTTGATTGGGTGAATCCACCAGGTTTTAATATCGAGGCAGGAGCTCCTGGGTCGCTGGAAGAAGATGAGGATAATGAGGAGGATGCTGAGAATCATGGTTACCTTGATGATGATGAAGATGAGGAAATCATGGGAGACGTAGAGTTTTACCCGTCAGATGAAGAGGAACCCTCGGAAGATGACAACGCCAAGATGGATGAGACTGAGAACGAAACAAACCTGGAGTATGGTCAAGAGAAGGATGAGGTGAAAGACGAGTTCTGCCTGCCAGGGGAGGAGTGCAAGGATAGTCCCTCCCATCCTACAAAGTACTTGGAGGAACAGCAAATCCTCTCTGATCATTCACAAATGGAACAACAAGAGGAACAGGAAATAGATGATAAAATTCACCATGACAACGAGATGACGACTCGAGATGAGACAGGAGATGCTGGAAATATGGTAGAGGAAACTGATCACGGAAAACAAGAAGATGATGATAAAGATGAAGAAATCAAACAAACAGAGGAAGAAGAAGATGATGAAAGGGGTGTGAAAGAAAAAGAGGGAGAAGACATTGACGATGATGATGTGGGAGGATGTGAGTGGAGTGAAGATGATGAGGAATGTATTGAAGAGGAGGAGACGGTTTATCCTCATCGTGAACTGACATCGGAAGAGAAGAGGGTTCAGAAACTCTTGGATGGGGAGGTTACACAGGAAACCAAAGAATGGATGAAGGAGGTGATGACCATTGAGGAGAATGCTTACTTTCTCTTGAAAGACCTACCGGTAAGATATCTATTTTGTAAGATACTTTTCAAACGTTTATCAGAAAGTTGTGTTCTTGGATAACTATTGCTCTACAGTCATCCCTAATACTAATTGAATGTCTAATTTCAGCCCTGGATTAATTACCATGTAATAATCATAAAAACTCTATAAAACCTGATCATAAGGAGCTTAGGCTTATAATTGCAACTCTTACATGTACTATTATTTTGAATTTCAGATCAAATTAGCCTGAAGCAAGAGTCTTCATGTGATATATTGTTGTACCTTATCAGAATTCTTTTCTTCTAGCGAAAAGTTAACACAGGAGAGCAGAGCAATTAACTTCTGTTAAAAGTCAAAGGGGCTTTGGTATAATGCAAGAGCTGTATTAAAACACAGTAAAATGATAAAAGGTTCAGGCAGCTTACTGAAACATTATTCTCTCATTCTATTGATTTGAAATACATCATCAGATCTCACGATTGTCTTGAACACCTTTTTTTATGCCTCCGCCACCGAAGGTGGTGCCGGAGGCATCATGTTTTCGGGTTGTCCGTCCGTCCGTACGTCCGTACGTCCCGTTAACTCGTTATCGCGATATCTCAAGAACCGCTTGAGATATGAACTTCAAACTGAGGGATAGTATGTATCATCATAGGAAGACGATCTGATTAGATTTTGGAGTATGTAGGTCAAAGGTCAAGGGTCACAGAGGTCAAATTGTGAAATTCCATGTAAATTAGTTCGTTATCGCGATATCTCAAGAACCAGTTGAGATATGAGCTTCAAACTTAGTGGTAGTATGCATCATCAATGGAAGACGATCTGTTTAGATTTTGGAGTATGTAGGTCAAAGGTCAAGGGTCACAGAGGTCGAATTGTGAAATTCCATGTAAATTAGTTCGTTATCGCGATATCTCAAGAACCAGTTGAGATATGAGCTTCAAACTTAGTGGTAGTATGCATCATCAACGGAAGACGATCTGTTCAGATTTTGGAGTATGTAGGTTTAAGGTCAAGGGTCACAGAGGTCAAATTGTGAAATTCTATGTATTGAGTTTCATTTTCACGATATCTTGAGTACCAGTTGAGATATGAGCTTCAAACTTATAGGTAGTATGTATAACCATTGGAAGATGATCTGTTTCAATTTTGGAGTATGTAGGTCAAAGGTCAAGGGTCACAGAGGTCAAAATGTCAGACTTGTGCCCTATCCCAATGTGCCATATATTTCTGATCTGGCAATGGCGGAGGCATATATTTCGACCGTGCGCGGTCGAGGATTCATCTTGTTTTTACAGGAATTAGAAATAGTGATGAGCTCATGATTCTCTTGAACATATTTTTTATAGGAATTAGAAACGATGATGACTGACGATCAGTTGAATGGATCGAACCGTGTGGTGGCTGATGGGATTGCTGCTGATCAGGAGTGCTCCGCATTGCTTCAACTCCTAGATGTAAGTTCATCTTTTTGACCTTTGACCTTAACCAAATTGTTTTGTTTACAGAGCACACCTTGTACAGTCTATTCCCGTTAAATGCATCAAGATTTTGTTAAGATGAGGCAATTCTCCTGGTTTCAATTTCAAACATGTGCACATGTGTTTTTACTTTGTGTTCAGTATGCCAGTATACCAAGATTTTTATTTAAAAAAGTAATTTGCTTGGTCCAATGCAACTGATAAAAGAAAATTTTTCTATGCTCTAAATTACCAATTTTCGAAAATCGCCCCCCTCTTCCCCCCCCCAAAAAAAAAAATACAACCAAACAAAGAAGTCTCTTGTAAAGAAGATTTTACTTTTTTTTACACATTACATGTATATAAATGCTATTTATGTATGAAAACATTTGTTTTGGTACCATAGTACTTATAGGTCTGCAGAGGGGGAAAAAAAAAAAAAAAAAAAAAAAAAAATCAAAAATTGAACTAAGATAAAAACAGCTAGGGGCTGTTCTGGGAATTTCAAGGGACGTTAGGCAACCTCTGCCATGAGCCACTCCTCCCACCCCCCCCCCCCCCCACATCCTTCTGTGCAATTTTCCCATGCTTATTTAGTGATTAAAAGTCTTCATGTTGTTGATTTTCTTCTGAGTCTATTTATATGTTGAATAGAGCGAGGCCAAGCAAGGAGATGGCTACAAAGGAAAGAAGAGCCCTCACACCAGGTACGAGAACTTTGAAGGACTCACTGTCAAAGATGCAGTTGATGTAAGTAATATTATACTGTCATTGATTGACTGTGCAGTGTACATGAATGGACTTTCACAACAAATATCGATTACCTAATCATGTCTTGGTACTGACTCTTAACTTCTTGAACCAAATGTACAACTTTCATATATTTATGGTTCAAACATTGATTTAGTATGTAAATGTACATCAATGGACTTTCACAAATGAATATCAATTACATAATCATGTCTAGGTACTGACTTATAATTTCTTGAACAAAAAATATAACTTTTATATTTTTATGGTTAAAAAAGAATTGATCTTTACATAGGTGAGTGAATTGCCAGAGCAACTGATAGTTTTGTATAATACAGTTGTGCTGTTATCTGTTTTTGATGCCGATCATGATGCCTATTCTAAAAATATCAACAAATACATACATGTAGCTACATACTTATCTTGATTTTGCTAGTTGTATCCCTCCATTTCATTTCACCAAGAGAATGTGTAATTTCCTGTTGATACATTTATAACCTTGTACTTTTTCTCTGTTTTGTTCTCCTTATTGTATGAATTCCAGGCTGCCCAAGCTGGTCGAATCCCACTGCTCTATCCTACCATCTATATGCATCTTGCTGAGAGGTCCCGTCAATATCTACAGCGTCACTTTCAACTTAAGACACATCTGTTCTTCTCCTTCACTCATCTCGTCTGTCGGTCCGCTGGGCCAGGTATCTTTAAAGCATGTAAGACACACCTTAGCCTTTCTCTCCATCCGTTTGTCTGTCTGTTTGTATGTATGTCCATTGTCTGTAAGTCTATCCATCTATGTTGGTGTAAGAAATGCCTTTTACATGAGAACTCCTTATTGTTTTTTTTTTATAACCGGATATTTGTAAAAAAGAGACAATTTTTAATAGTAGGCAAAACTTTTTAAGTTCCTTTTTTTATTATGTTTCACAGACTAAAACAACAAATTTGCTGTACATTACCTTATACTATTCTTGTCTTAATATTTTGTTTTCTCTTGAAAGGAGAATACTGAACACTTAAGATGTTTAGATGATGAATATACTACAATACTTTTCTTTTATCAAAATGCTTGGCAAAAAGAAAATTATGTCCAAAATCAACAGCCAACCAAAAAGGTAAATACATTTATACATATACATTAAATCATGATATCTTTTTTTTTTTTAAATAAAATATTTGTCTCAAATTGGGTATGTTACCTCTGCGTGTTTGCAAATGAAAAACAAATCATATATCTCTCTGGGGCCTGTACATTTTCATACATTGTGGCTCATATGAGCCCCGGAGAAATAGATCCAGGTGAAGACATCTGTACACATTTGTTTTTGTTTCAGTTGATACAGCTATTAAATGTTTCATTTTACATTCATCAACTACATTCCTCGGAAATCTAAAATGTAATTTATAGAGTAGTTCTATTTGTTACTCAATTCTTATTTTAAATATCATTGTGGAAAGAGATGTCGGCTTTAAGAAACGTCATATCTAATGGCTGCAATATCTTGTGTCATTTTGTTTCTCAATCAATCATTTGCCAGAAAAGAACTGATGCAGGGATTATTTATCTTGTTCGGTCATTTTCAAGAGTTTAGAGAGGAATTGAGTAGTTCTGGCATTATTCCTCTGTTACTGTCCCTTGCACAGGACTGAAAGTGATAGGTCCCCCTCTTTATTTAATCATTGTTTTAACAGTAGTGGGTAAATTGAAGCAACCAACCAGTGAATCAAAAGGGTGTCTTCATTATGTACATTCTAGCTAGTGATTAAGTAATTTAATGTTTTAATTACTTCAGTCCCCACTTAAATTCAATACAAACTCTCTATCATAGAGTTTTTAGCATGTTTGCTAATTTAGTCCCAAATTCACATTATCCTTGACAAGGCTATTATTTTGGTTTCTGTGTTCTTAATAGTGTCTGTTATATTTTGTACAATTGTAAGTTTTTACTTTGAATTGTTTGCTGGTTTCGACTCGGCAGAAACAGAAGGGCTAAAAAAAGGTCAGTTAAAAGAAGAGAAGATACTCTCCAGACAGACACAATGTGAGAGAGAAAGGCTGCATGCTCCACCCACTGGTTGCTAGGAGACAGCATGAGTAATAGATAGCCACACCCCCACCCCTCCCGTACACCAATCAGACGCTTCTTTGCATCATTTTGCTCATGAATCATTCATGGCTCATTCGCTTTTAGCTCATGATTTATTCATGAAGTTGTCCCTCTTTAGCCAATCAGTCAATTCTCGTTAAGCTCATGAAGTATTCATGTGTAAGTATGATTAGACACCCCCCCCCCTGGTTTTCCCTTCTTATTGTTGACCTCATGCACATTCCTTGCCAGTGTGTTCCTTGATGTGTGAGTTTCAAATCAATTTGGTGACTTACAATGTAGATGGTCAAGAAAAGAAAATAACTGTTTGGGTACTTGAAAGCAATTTGGGAGAATTATAATGAAATAAACTGTTTGCATTGGCTTTAATTAGAGACTTTCAAAGTGTCCATTGTAGAGGCTTAGAAATAGCAATGTATCATTTAGTTCCTCAGTTTTGCCTCCTAGAATCGTATTTATATTTCAATTTGCTAGCTCGGTGGCAGCTTCACAAGCACACTTCACATACGCAATACATTTGTAGATGCTTCTTGCAATAAGCCTACATTTACATGTGAATAGTTAGTACAGTAGTCAACAATGAACCCCAGTAAATTGTACAGCTTGTATTACCATAAATAAAATTGATATAGTTTTGTAGTGATCTATTCGAAATAGGCATAGTTTGAAGCATGGTACATATACATGTAGATCCAAGTATAAATTTCAGTTTGTTGATTTTTAGACCAGTTTTGTAATTTGTTGATGGTGGTGTATTGAAATATGCATTTCATCTTTCATTTCATGCATTAAGCTTTGCCTGGATTGATTTTTTTCCCCTTCAAAAATGGAAATCCAGTGCATGCTTTGCACATCATTTGCTTTTAAGATGACTTGATGGTCTTGGTGTAATGTTGCTAATAATGGTAGTGGTGGTGGGATGGTGATTATGATGATGATGGTGATGATGATGATAAGGAGATGATGATAAATAAAAATTAGGCAAGGTGAATGATGATGATGATGATGATGATGATGATGATGATGATGATGATGATGATGATGATGATGATGATGATCATAATCATGATGATGGTGATAGTGATGATGATGATCGTGATGATGATAAGGAGATGATGATGAATAAAAATTAGGCAAGGTAAATGATGATGGTGGTGAAGATGATGATGATGTTGATGATGAAAGTGATGATGATGGTGGTGATGATGATGATGTTTTTTTAGGATGAACTTAGTGGTGATGATGGTTATCAAGATGGTGATGATGATGATGATGATGATGAAAGTGATGATGGTGGTGATGGAGGTGATGATGGTGGTGATGATAATTTTTTTTTTAAGGATGATCTTAGTGGTGATGATCATTAAAGTGATGATGATGACGATGGTGGTAATGATGATGATGATGACGATGATGAGATGATGGTGGTGATGGTGACTAGTGCATGTAACAGTAATGGTTCTCATGTCTCACTACTCTCCTCATCATCCGTAGACTCTTCAATAAAACGAGATGATCTCAGCCACCCAGTCCATGCAGATAACTGTCAGCTAGATCACACGGGCAAATGTCACAAACGACTGCCGGCCTTCGTCTGGAGAGACTGGAGCGCCATACTCTACCTCAACCAGGAATTTGAAGGTGGCGAGTTCATCTTTGCTAACTTCAATCAAACAGCACAGGTACTGTGGAAAAGTCGCAGACAACATTCTTTATCCCAAGATGTTGTCCTTGCTCCATTGGTAGCCTACATGTACAGATTCATTTTGTCGAAGGCTTCCAAATGCAATGGCTAATCATATAAACTGCAGTGCACTGCTGCCTAAAAACCACCAAGAAGTCTTAACCCATTGTATACTAAGCCCGCATATATGCAGGCTGACGAAACATAGAACACCCCTCTTGTCGAGCGTTTATTTCACTCATGATTGCATAAATATATAAAGACCTTATATAATTTAAATCATCTGATATTGATTTATTCAAAGCTGTGTATATTTACCTTTAAATGAAAAGAATTTCTTGCAAGCATGCTTGACAATCACGATTCATTCGGTTTAGTAAAAAGTTTTTTTTAGTAGGCAACGGGTTAAAAGGAACAACAGAGTACATGTACATGTAGATGATACATGAAGCAGGTTTTCTGCATCGGAAAGCATTGATACATGTAGCTCTTTTTGTAACGTGATATTTTACTTAGTTTCACTTGGAAAGCTAGGAGTATCTAGTTACAAAAAATTAAGGTATCGTCATCATCATCATCATTATTTACTTCAGTATTATATACACACCGAATTAGAACTTATAATAATCTTCCTATTGCTCCATCTCTCTCTCTCTCTCTCTCTCTTCTAGGCTGTAGTCAGTCCAAAATGTGGACGTCTTGTTGGCTTTTCAGCCGGTGAGGAAAATCTACATGGTGTAAAGGGGGTGCTCCATGGACGTCGCTGCGCCCTTGCTATGTGGTACACTTTGGACCCTCGGTTCCGAGAACTGGAGTTCTTCCATGCCGCTGACCATCTTAACCTCCTATACGAAGCAGAATATAAACAGCAACATTGACGTATGAATGAGAATTCTACGATTTTACTCAAATGTCTATGTGGTACTATGCACTAGAGTAAGAATGTATAAGTACTACAGAGATGCTAGCCAGTATGGTTTTATTTTCAAAATTATCAACAATAAAAAAAGGAAAGAATTTTTTTTTTATTTGTTTTTTTTTCTTCTTGTTAATTTATTCTTGTAAGGTTATAAACACAAACAATCTGTCTAATTATAGGCTGTTAACCCTTTCATTCTCAGAGGCTATGTAAACAGGGCAGCTCATCCCTTGAAGATACATGTACTTGCCATTTTTTTTTTATTATTATTTTTTTTTTTAAGACCTGTCGAAACCTTTCAAAAAATATTTATAAGTTGACTTGTAAAAAAAAAAGAAGAGAAAAATGTAGTCAGGTTTGGGATGTTTTAGGGGCTATATTGAGTTAAAATTGGAAAGGTGTGTACGGGCGGTTCAAAGACTCAGAGAAAGCTGAAGGACAGTTGGCTACTGAAAGTTCAGAATGAAATAAAACAAAACACTGTATGAGCCATATATTTCGCTGGGGATTTATTGTTGAAAATTTTGTGAGTCAGTCTTCGCGAAAATTCCCAATTAAAAAATTAGGCCATTTATAGTTATGATCACATATTACAAAATTCATGAAATTTTGTGAACTAGTCCAAAATTGTGAAAAATATATGTACGCAAAATAATATATATGGGCTTATACAGTATTTGAAAACTAGTTTGAATATGAATACTGTAAGAAATTTCACCTGGTGTTCAAAAAAATAAATATTGAAGATGAGGCAGAGTTATTACCAAGATGTTCTGTGATCATTGACAGCAAATATGTGATTAAGATGAGTTACTCTTGATCATGACATGTAATTTTAAAAGATCGAAAAAAAAAAAAAATCTTCTGTTACATTTATATTGTTTATGTGCACTGTATACGACAGTAGAAGTACATGTGTATGTTTCTTCCCCCACCCTCTCTCTCTCTCTCTCTCTCTATGATCACTGCCCCCCCCCCCCCCCCGCCCCCCCCCCCCCCCCCCGGCCCTCCCCTCTTTCAATGTCTTTACATAGAGTGATCAAATATGGATTTATAGCAAGGTGGTTGATGACATATAAAGCTTATATACTTAGAATAAATTCTATCAATTGAACATTATGATATCTTTGTGAATTTTAGCTGATATTTTGTTTGTGACAGGTGAAGGTCGTAACTAAAGGAGCTCTTATGTCTGTATTTCTATATCAGTAGATTTTTTTAGTGTTTAGATGTTACACTAATGATACCTGTATACATGTAGATCTATGCAGTTGTACTTAATTTTTTTTGTTTCTCAACAGTATTAATTTGCTGCAATGGATATGAGGCAAATCATATATAGAGCATGTATACGCATTTATTTGTGTGCTATGCAAATTTATGTTCTGATTCAATGATATATAGTTCTTTTGTTCATGTCACTGTTTTTTGTTGTGAAATGGAAAAGATGTGTAAAAACATTATGTGAGCAGCAACCCAATTAAATTAAACTATATTCATTCTCCTCTCAGAGTGTGCTACAAAATCTTACAACAGTGCTCAGTTGTCAGCAATGTTCTGTTGAAACCTGATTAGAAGTTGCTAATGTTTGCCATTGCACATACATGTTATAAAAACAAATAAGATATAGAAAGTATATATGATGGTGCTGTAAAAACTTTTTTAAAGTTGAAATTTCATACTATTTTGTGATATCTTCAGTAAGAGCACTGCAGGGATTGTACTCGTGTTTTCATATTCTGTTATCTTGCCTTTTATTTATCTTGATGATGGTTTATATATCTGTTGAAATAGGGATAAATCATGTAGGATAGTTCAGTCCTTTTATGCACAATGAAAGAAAGTCTTGAATTCTGGTAAGGACAAAAAATAATCAGTTACTGTCCACTCAAATCCACTGGTCAATAAGTCATGTGCACATTTCTCTTCATGTAGGTCTCCTTTAATTTCTGAAACAAACATTACAAATCATTCTAAGGACGATTATTGCATTAAAATCATTAACTCCTCCCCCCCCCCCCCCTCCAAAAAAAAAACAAAACAAACAAACAAAAAAGAACAAAAAAGAACCAAACAAAGAACAAAACAAAATTAAAAACAAAAACTAAATAAATAAAAACAAAAACAAAACCAGCAAACAAACACACACACACACACACACACAAACAAACAAACAAAAAACAGAGAAATCAACTAACAAAATACAAAAACATAGCTGAGAGGTCTATTCAGAGATATTTACTTCATCCCCATTTTGCTATGTTGTTGTTAATTGACTTCATAGTGGTTTTGTCAAAATGTGCCAAGAAATATACCGTAATGTGTCTTCTTGTTTATTGTTAGAATGATTGATTTATGCAAAGTATATATTCAGGTTCAAATATGTTCATGAACAAAAACATTGAAAGCACTTTTAAAGAGGCCGCAATAGTGGCCACTTCTGGTAATTTGTACAAAGTGGTATTACTAGTATGGTAGTTCAAAATAAGAAGAATATACTTTTATGATATATTATACTAGAATATATTTTGAAGATTGATACATGTAGTATATTACTGTTTGTTAGAGACTACAAGATATGTAGTTGTTTTAGAGTATGTTATAGGTAGAGTGAAATAGAGTAGAGAAACTTAAATACTTTTTTATCAAAAGGATATAATCGTCTCAAAATTGTTTTCTTTTGTATGGCACCCTTTAAGTTAAAGGTGCACTGTGCTAGGTGATTGTCTAGCTCTATGATTTATCTACAAAAGATGTGTGTATTTTGAGCTTTAGTCTTGGCAAATATGCCTTTTGATACAAGTATTGACAATAATTTATTTCAGTTCATATAATTTCAGTTTATCAAATGACTTTGACTTGTATTGGAAAACAGGAATCTAATATGGAAGAGCAGTTGAATTGGTTTATTTGTGGTAAATACATGTATGTAAAGAATAGGGGACAAAGTTGTAACTGTGTAAAGTGGGCATATATCATAAGGCAATGTAATTGAAATGTTGCATTGAGAGTTAGGGAATGGGACCGTTTGAAAAGTTCAGGACCCGAGGTGATGCTCGAGACTACTCGTACATAGTGACTTTAAATAACAACTTGAAATGCTCAAGGAATAGTACCATGCCTACAATCAAACCTGTCTACTCGGTTGGTGCCTTGGTTTAGAAGCGGCCTTACATAAATGTAGAAGTGCTAAGTTTAATACATGTAGTAGCATTTAGTTAATTTTCAGTTGGAATCTTTAAAAAAATATTATTTAGATAAAATGCACTTCTAGTAAAGTGCATCTTGATGTACATGTAGGTCTAACTATGTTTCCCCCCCCCCCCCCCTTCTTGATCATATTATCTTTATTTGTGTGTAAATAAACAATTTGTACTGTTCTGAATCTTGGCATCACATATTTGTTTTGATTTGTGTCATTGCTTTTTTTTTTTTGCAATAGGCTAAAAATGTGTCTAAACTGAGGTTTTGAACCTCCCCCCCCCTTGTCTTCATTCCTGAGGGTGTAACACAAAGACTTACAATTTATAAAAAGTTACGACTGATTTTTTTCTGGATAGCTTCATTTGAAAACCAGGTGGTCATGGATTATGATTTGGATATGATTAAGAGTAGGGTTAGGGCTAGGGTTAGGATTAAGATCATCTCTTTTGGAGCATCCTGTCCATGATGAGGCTACCGAGAAAAAATCAATCGTAACTTTTTATCAATCGTAAGTCTTTGGTGTGTCTTTCATGGGCAGAATGCATAAAATGTAATTGCTTATACTAGTACTTTACTTTTAACTCATTTTTTCTGTTTCCAAATGGTAAAATAAACAATTACAATCACATTAAATTTAAATAAATGTGTGCACAAAGTTCTAGTATTAAAAAAGCAATTACTTTTAGACTTTTTATCTATATGCAGTTTCACAGGTTTTGATGAAATAACTTTTTTAGGTTAATCTCCAGATACAAATGTAATCAGTAAAAGGGTGTCTTGTCTCTACATGTAGGGCATTGGGCCCTCGCTCTCCTACCTAAAGAAAAATATAGCTGTAACCTAGTCTGCAAGCACAGACTCAATTTGACACTTAACATTTCAGTCTAGAGTGGAGACTAGCCTCCAAACTTACTGTCTGTGTCCCTTGTTGGGAGAAGCTACAGTACACGAATGAATCTAGTTCTTAACTTCGGACCCTAGTAAGCGAACAACATGGGTTTGTGCCTGCAAACTAGCTGTAAATCTGTGAAAGGAAAGTCGTTCCCATAAAATGTATAGGTTACAGAGATGTCAACACTACAAAATAATTATAACATTAGAAATTAGAACGCAAATAACCCAAATAGTTAAAACAGCTGAAACAAATGTCTTGTTAACAAGAGAAAGAAAACCATCGATTTGAACTCGTTCCTTAAATTGAATGACGGAGCAAAATGTTATTATTCATGCTTTCTCTAGTGAGAAGTCATTTGTTTTAGCTGTTCGTGTTCTAATTTCTAATGTTATAATTATTCCGTATTGTTGACATCACTGAGGTTATATATGTAGTACAGTCACCCTTGCTTAAGTCGAACTCAATAAGTCCAATAATCACCTAAGTTGAAGGTCTTTTCAAGTTGTCTCTTCTGTATATTCTACTGTTTCTAACCCTTCATGAGTCAATTTTTTTTTTAAGTAGAAACTATTTCTTCAAGCCCAACAGATTAAACTTAGGCAAGGTTGATTGTACCTGGACCACAATACTCTTTCACTCTCTTGAAAAGTTTTTTTTTTTTTTTTTTTTTTTGCCAGCTCTCAAAAACCTCCCATTAAGATTTCTAGGCATATGTGCATTTCCAAATGTTTTTATTTTATTACAGCAGCATAATTTTACATCAAAATGATACTTGCAACTGGTCATAAAAAGGGGTTATTCTGAAGTGTTCTGTGCTACACATTTGCACTTATGATATTTGAAATAATACTTGTAACTGTATTGATACAGGATGAACCAAATGCAGCATTTAATGCAATAGAATAGTTTACCTCACACACACATCCATGGCCTTCCTATATACAGAGGTTAAAATTGTTACAATATTACTGTACTCTATGGCCCATATTCACAAAGGTGGCCTAAAGTTAAAGGGGAATCCAACCCAAGGAGAGAATCAACCTTACAGGAAAGAGGAAATGAGAGGAGCAATCTAAAAAAAGTTTCATCAAAATCGGTTATAAAATAAGAGAGTTATGGAAGTTTGAAAAGTCTAGTTGTTCCTTCTATGGGGATCCTCAAATTGGCATCATCGGCTTCAAAATGGCCGATCTTATGGACAACTCTCCATTCGTTTTGTACACAAATTTTCAGATTTTCCCCATTTTCTTTCGAAATATATCTTACCTCCTTCTAAGCTCAACATATGTTGTGTGAAATATATTTTCCCATGACATATTTTGAGCTCAGAAGTAAAGAAGACATATTTCGAAAGAAAATGGGGAAAATCTGAAAATTTGTGTACAAAACGAATGGAGAGTTGTCCATAAGATCGGCCATTTTGAAGTCGATGATGCCAATTTGAGGATCCCCGTAGAAGGAACAACTAGACTTTTCAAACTTCCATAAACTCTTATTTTATAACCGATTTTGATGAAACTTTTTTTAGATTGCTCCTCTCATTTTCCTCTTTCCTGTAAGGTTGATTCTCTCCTTGGGTTGGATTCCCCTTTAAGCCTAGCTTAAATCCTTGGTTTAACTATGACTAGCCAAAAGGAAGACAAATGTGTCTATGTTGCAATGTTCCTTACACGTTTACTGGATTCTGGAATCATATCAGTGGTTAGTAAAACTTGTGTACTTATCATTCCCATGCAGTTTTTAATAGTTTAAGTACCAACGATGCTGTTAAATAGAACATTTACTTTTCAAGATTGTCTCCCATTTTGCTAGTCGTAGTTAAACTACGGATTTAAGCTGGGCTTAACTTTAGGCCACCTTTTTTAATACGGGCCTATACGGACATCACATATTGAATGAAGAATATAACATGACTACTGTATAAGCCAATATTTCCGCGTACAGATATTTTCGCGATTTTTGGCCAGTTGGGGAAATTCGCGGGAGCAAAATTTCGCGATTTTGGTGATGATTTCATTACCATAAATAGCCTTGTAATGAAGTGGAAATTTTCGCGATGACTGGCTCGCGAAATTCGCGAAAATAAAGTCACCGCGAAAATAACCACTTATACAGTATATTTAAATTATTTTGCCAATTACAATCCAAACGATTTTTTCGTACATAAAATAATTAACTAAAACTGGTGACAAACATTTTTAGTCAATATTTCAGACTCCCATTATGAGCATGATACCACGTCTCAAAATCACCAATACTTGTAACAAGAACAACAGAACAAGTACATTGTATCAGAGGTAGTATAGAATATTATTGATAGCTCTTACTCTGAATTTAACTTGCTCATACTTTTGAATAGTTAACAAGTGTTTAATATAGTCAACTCTGAATGAGTCGATCTTACTTTAAGTCGAAAAGTCACTTAAATCCAAGCAATTTTTTAATCCAGATTGTACATGTGTTTAATATTCACCTCTCCTAAGTCGAACAGATTTCCGTGGTCCCAAGAGCTTTGACATTGAAAGAGTTGCCTGTAATTGGAAAGTTCAAAATCTAGTTTTTGAAAACCCAGCAAATAAAAGCTGGCAATTCATTGGTGGTTTTAGTCAGCAGGTCCCAAGTACATACAACAACAAAAAACCAAAAAAACATTGAGCATGACTAGTACAATTTTATCATACAATTTGTAAAGATACTTATTAAAACTGGTGTATAGTTTTGAGAGAAGGGAAAATTTAATTTGGATTCATAGTTAGATAATATGAAAGATTGATTCCTATAACTATAATAAAGAAAATTATATTACTTGAAATCTTGTTTTAGTGTCTTTATTTCACAATATAAGTATAACACGTGGAAAGTCGGGGACCCGACACCAACTCAGTGTTCACATGGAAAACCAATGGGAATTCCCTTGTGTGGGTGATACACACAGATCTTTACGCTCCGTTCATGTTTCTTTCAAACATTTTCACCAAAATTCACTGGAAATCATGAAGGGAATATCACAAAATCTCTCACACATATCTTTTTAGTGCAATGTGGACAACATGAGATTATATTTGATCGGTTTAATGCCGATTTCTTTTTGTTATCAAAACTATACACCAGCTTTAAACACAAGAAATTGAATTGTATCGAAATCTATATTTGCAAAGGGAAGTCATCCAAACTATCAATACAACTTTAGAAGCAAGCATACAAATAATACAAAAATAGCATTTTTATGCCTCCGACACCGAAGGTGGTGCCGGAGGCATCATGTTTTCGGGTTGTCCGTCCGTCCGTACGTCCGTCCGTACGTCCGTCTGTACGTCCGTCCGTACGTCCCGTTTGCTCGTTATCGCGATATCTCAAGAACCGTTTGAGATATGAACTTCAAACTGAGGGAGAGTATGTATCATCAAAGGAAGATGATCTGATTAGATTTTAGAGTACGTAGGTCAAAGGTCAAGGGTCACAGAGGTCAAATTGTGAAATTCCATGTAAATAAGTTCGTTATCGCGATATCTCAAGAACCGTTTGAGATATGAGCTTCAAACTGAGGGAGAGTATGTATCATTATAAGAAGATGATCTGATTAGATTTTGGTGTATGTAGGTTAAAGGTCAAGGGTCACAGAGGTCAAATTGTGAAATTCTATGTAAATAACTTCGTTATGGCGCTATCTTGAAAACCAGTTGAGATATGAGCTTGAAACTTGGGGGTAGTATGTATCACCATAGGAAGACGATCTGATTAGATTTTGGAGTATGTAGGTCAAAGGTCAAGGGTCACAGGTCAATTTGTGAAATTACATATATCTCAAGAACCAATTGAGATATGAGCTTTAAACTTAGGGGTATTATGTATCACCATATGAAGATGATTTGATTAGATTTTGGAGTATGTAGGTCAAAGGTCACAGAGGTCAAAATGTTAAATTCCAGGTACAGACTTGTGCCATATGCCAATGTGCCATATATTTCTGATCAGGCAATTGTGGAGGCATATATTTCGACCGTGCGCGGTCGAGGATTCATCTTGTTTTTTTCAATTATTCTTGTGCAAACATAACCCTGTTAATGACTATCAATGATTGCAAATTATAAATTATAAGCATATTGATTGACTATTTTTAATACCCTTTGCAGTATTGGCAATATATAAATAGCTTTTCATCTACATGTATTTGGTTAAACAACCATTTTGCAAAAATGGCATGTTAATTGTATAAATAATCTTCGGCAGTTGTTTGTCTACTTGTAAGGTCTCTAATTAAATAAGCTATGTTTAAATACTTGACTGTTAAGTGCATTATTAATAGCTTAAAATTCGGTTTGTCACATTTATCACATGTTTATACAAACAAGAATTAATCTAAAACCTTATCTTCAGCTATCATTTTTTTTTTTTTTTTTTTTTACAAAGACCTGTGATACGAAGGTTCAATAATCTATTTCTGAAACACCTCTGAGAGATGAGCAATTTGTATAGCGTGAAATAGACCATAAGATGTTGTAAAAAAATATAAATATCTAATGCCCAGATAACATGATATTTTAATGTTTTCTGAGGGTTTCAATGAGCCCATGTACATCATTAGAAAAAATGATCACTTTTTACTAGGATTTTATTTATGCATTTATACTTTTAAATCTAATTGAGTTCAAATGTACTTTAATATTTCCAAATGAGAAAATAAATAATTACAATCTTTTTTGGACCTTGCAGCTTAGATTATTATTTTTTTTAAATCATTGTTAACGGATGTCTTTAACAGATGGTTCTTCCAAAATCAGTTACAGTCAACCTTGCTGAAGTCAAACTTGCATAAGTCATTATCGCCTCACTCGAAGGTCTGCTCAAGTCATCTTCTTTTTATATTCTATTGTTTTCAACCCCTCATAAGTAGAAGCTATTTCTTCAGTCCCAACAGCTCCGACTTGGGCAAGGTTGACGGCATCATTTAGTTCTAATTTTAAATATGAAGTGAAGTTAAGTTTGATTCTATGGAAAGTTATTCTCTGTTAACACCAAAACGGAAAAATATCTGGTGAACATATTTAAAAGTGAAATCGTTCATAAATACCTAATTTCGTTGAACCTACTTATTCCTTTTATAAATCCTCTTAGCAAAAGTGACAAATATTTCCTTAGGTAACGTTTCAGCATGACTGTTTATGATATCCATTAAATCATTATAGCTGGATTCCTCATATGACCTGTATACACTCTCTATATCAAGGGTAGCATAAAGTTCCTTGACCTTGGTGACCTTTACCGGGTCATCAATGCCATAGTTCTCCTGTTGAGGAAAGCGAATAAAAAAGGGGAAATGTTAATAATAGTTTTATTATATTTTGATCCAAATATATGTACCTATCCAACCAAAGAAATGCTCAAGGCATACACCCCCTGCCAAAAATGTATCCCTCAACTCTTCACCTACACCTCTATAAACCCTATTGCTGGGGGGTATTTGTCCTGGGGGTAATCATCCTGATACGGGACATATCCACCCATAGAAATGGTATAGGCATCTACAAAATTTACAGTCTACTCCCATTATAAGTGACATAGATACAATTTTTTTTTTTATAACAAGGCAATTCACCGGCTCTGATATTAAACATAATGTATGTATACAGATGCGTCTGTGCTCAGTATGACAAATTTTGAGACGATTGGCTGGGTAATTGCCTTGCTCAAATTTTGAATGAATGGTGGAATACAGCATGTAATTCATAAGAGTTCAATGTTTGCTTTCCTTGGTACCCTTATACATTTAACAAGTCATTTGTAAAGTTATAGAATTAATGACTAGAACAACTGATTGATACTAAACCACATTCTCAATCATTTCATAAGAAATTTGCTAATAATCAAGCCTTTGAACCCCTCGTACTGCACCGACTGAGTACAACAAAGCTGGCTGCAATGAATTTAATATTATTGCACACTATTTGAATTGAAATGCCCTCCCTTGATTGCAATCAACTTTGAATACTGAGTAATTATGGCAGATAAAAATATATTGTATTAACATGTAGGTTTACCTCTAGTATTTTCCTCTGGTCTGGAGTGACCCTCTGAAGAGCTTGAACCACTAACCAGCCACATTTATTCTCCTCAATATCAGTCCCGATCTTTCCTATAACCTCAGGCTCACCATAGCAATCTAGATAATCATCCTACATACAAATAGAGAGAGAGAGAGATCATTTTTAGTGCAGACCACTCCACTTATAACAAAGAAGGGTAAGACAATGTCAGACAAGTCAAGATATTGAGAAATGACAAAAGAGATAGAAAGCAATCTTACAGTTCTTCCTATCAGTGCTGATGTGTCAAGAGGGGAGGGAAGAGAAAACACTGAAAGGATTAAGTAACTTTCCAAAATAAGTGAGAAAGGGACCGAAATGAGTTCAATCCTATTGCTCGGACTGTAAAAACATACTATTAAAAGTTTCGGAGCAAATGGAAATTATTTACTATCTTAAAACAGTGAAAACAAACGAGCCTAAATCTACGCCCACATGGCAATCAAATTACCAACTCTCTGTCGCGAGTCTCAGTGAATGGACACCCAGTTCTTACCTGAACTTGAAAGAAATGTCCCATTTGTAGTAAGATTGTCTTTGCATTGGCATGAGACTTGACATCAGAAATACCAACCTAGTGGACACAAGAAAACACAGACCAAATATCATTAACACTCTATAAAAACAATTGGAAATGGACAAGAAGAATCAAAGAAATATATAAACTAACAGTTGCAGTAAAATTACTAATAACCTTCGTCCACATTCTAATATTGAACCTATTAGGGATGAGCTGATTTGGGTATAACACACATTTCCCATAGACCTCAGCCTGAATATATTCGGGCTCAGTCCCCAACGGGTTAAACAATACTACAGTACAACTGAACAGGAGATTGTTTACGGGAGAACAATTATATAATATTCATAGTTATTCAACTTCTTAGCCTAGTGACTGTTACACATTTGGAATTTTTACATGTGGAAATATTTGTGAGAATCTGAATTCAACTTGTTTATTCAAATCTTAATTTAATTTTAGCATACATGTTGCACCATCTATCTGCAATGATATTAATTTTCATTTATTCATTTTTTTGATTAGTTTATAAATCACAAAGTTTTCAATAGCTCTCTATCAATAAGATGAGCATCTATTGCTACATCAGCAAAGAACAAAAAACAAAAACAACCAGAAAGCAAATATAATCAAACTTTTTCTCCTATATATAGCATTTTGCTTAATAAATATAAATTTTACAGATCACCAGATAGGAGGATAATATTTGCACTGGCTCTTGGATTTATTTTTGCCTACTAAACAAATATGATATTAACAATTTGATAAGCTAATGAATGGAGATAACTCAAGAACATCAGTAAACATGTAGACCTATATTTGGAAACACCTATCATCAAATGCACATGTATGATATTTATCAGATATACGTGTTGCAATAATACTGTATTGAAATATCCATTTCCCACATGAGGTTTACCTTGTCAAAAAGCCTACTATAGATAAAAAGATCTGTATACCTAACATTGAGCCATTGAGAGAATAATGGGTTATGAATCTAAACCATAATACAGGATTTTTTTTGTTTGTTTTTTTTTTTTTTAAGAATTGAAAGCTTTATAAAATAGTTACAGTTATGATGGGGCATAGTGTGCGATCATGAACAACATGACTTTGTGTAAATGAGCAAAGAGGCATAACCGCAGCTATCGCGACCGATAAGTAGAGGGAACCGTGGCTACGTCTAATCCAAAAACGTACACCCATTTCGGTATAAGGATAATAATAGCACCAAGCGCGGCGATTTCATGTCACGACTGGGGGGGACGGAAACACCCGAAGGTGAAAAATAATACTCAAAATTCGCATACTTCGCACATTATGCAGAAACTAATGAAAATGTTTGCGAGCGCGAAGCGCGAGCTGAAATTTTTGCCTTATAATAACATTTAGCATTGTATTTGACATACGTTTTTACCTTTTTATTAGCTTCACAAGCTAATAACTACATAAAAATATGTTAAGCTTTCAAAATCGAGGGCAGGAAGATCCCCCCCAGAAAAAAATGCCCCCCCCCCCCCCCCGGGATCGCCGCCAATGTATAGCACTTACCATATGCATAGCTAGGGCTACTGGTAGGTAGAACGAGTAGAAAGCGGTTTTCCATTTTACTATAGCAGCATATCTGTAAGGATAATATAACAACATTACCACATTTATAAATATGATTTTAACTCTAATATCCTGCACCTGGAAGATCATTAATTTGAAAATGAAATTACATACATGGGTTTTTTCGGACCATTTGTTGTAACAGATTCTATATCCCAAAGGCTAATTCTTTGTTCAAAATGAAATCTCTTTGGTTAATCTGAAAAGTGAAATTCTGTTGTCAAATTTGAAAATGAAATTTAGTCTATTTACTGGATATCAAAATGGTATAGTGAATGAAACCCTATATAAATTTTGGAATAATGGCCTTATTTTCATGTAAAAAATGAACACTTTTTTCGCATCATTGATCCTTCAGACTAAGATATCTTTGAAAGAACCAGCTGTAACCCTACTACATGTACCTACCTTTGTTCTGTAAACCTGTTTAGATCTCTATCATTATCCGGTGATGTAAGCAGATCTAGAGACTGACCGACAATTGTCTGGTATGTTGTCTGAGAAATGGAGAAAAAAAATTGAAGCTCAACTGCAGGTTTGGTGAAACAGGGATATGTTTTGTAGCAGTTAGCTTGCGGAGTACAAGTATGTACATGTAACCCTTTAAACCTCAGTGACAAAAGAATTTACTAACATTTTGGCCCAAATTCACAAAGGCTTGAAATATTTTTAAATGGTCTACAAATGTCTGCTGTTTTTGTCTAGGATTCCTAAGTATAATCCGCAAACAGAAAAGCCAACAATTAAACATGTGACTCTATGGGAAAACTTGGGCATACATTATATAGACCATCTAGAAATATACTGTGTTCATTAAATTGGGGCTTTAAGACCAGATCTTCGCAATAAAACATGCATTGTGGCCTAAGGGTTATCATTTTGTGAACCATTTATTTGTACATAAATAAAATTAGCTGTATGAGAGCTTTTCATGCAAGATCCTAGGATGGATTCCCCTAGAGGAATGATCATGAAGCAATGTGATTGTAGCCTCAAAGAGACAGCCCTTTTAGATATTTACACCAAATTTAACAAAAAATCATGTAAGGAATATACACATTTCTGGCACAGGTCTAGAACAACATCATCAAATACTGTTCTGCTGTTTGAAAAGATTAGAGGATAGAAAACACCAAGAAAAGCCTGGGTTATAAAGACTAACCGCATGAAATAATTCCATAACCTGAACGTAGTAGGGCTGGTGACAGATGAACCTCTTGAGTAGTTTGTAGATACAGGCTTCAACGTAGAATGAATCATTGATTGCAACATTCCCTACACCTTCCTATGAAAAGAAAATGAGAAAGACAAAGTGTTGATTGAAATATGGGACGTCTCACTGCCTTTTTTAATTATAGGATGTGAAGAGAAGTGAGCGGGATCGCTCAGGAGGTAAAGAGGACATCCTGGTTCAAAAACAAGTGCCCTTTGGTAAGGCATTAATCACAAATACCAAGTCCCTGGGATAGGATGTAAAGTTGTAGGCCCCGTGTTAACTCTACATAACTGCCATTAAGCTACCAACCAAGATCAGGTTGCAGTTTTAAAAATAAATGCATTTATTTCTACTGATCTGGTCTCTTATCACCCTACAAATTTCTAGAAAATAAAAACATCATAATGATGATATCAAATTCACCACCAAATTCATCATCATATGATATCTTCATTATTTAATATATCCTGCTGGAGAAGAGCTGATTTTGCTATAACCCACATTTCCTGTAGACCTATATAATATTCGGGCTCAGTCCTCAATGGGTTAATATCACTATTATTTACAATCACTAGCAATAATCACCACCATCATAATCATCATAATCAACATCATTTTCTTTTATCAACATCATCACCACTACCACCGACACCATCATCATCACTACCACCACCACAATCATCATCACCACCACTACCATCATCATTCTCATCATAATAATCACCTCCACAACCATTACTACCACCACCATCACCCCATCATCATTTCCATCATTATCAGCAACTCCACCACCATCATCACTGCAATCACCACCTCTCACCTTCTTATACCAGCATGGTAGGCCTCTTCTTGTCTTGGACTGGTCCATCATATCATCAGCTATCAAGAAGTATGCTTGCAGCTATTCATCAACAAAAAGAAATCATCCAATGAAGAAGATTATATTGGAAATCATCAGTTATGAAAATTTCATTATTAGTGCTATTGATTTGTCTCATACAAATCAAGTGTGTTAATGCGATATTTTTTTCCTTCTTATGTAGTATTTCTTTCAGTCTAAACTTAACAAAGTTTTGTTGGATATGTGTGATACCATGCAACATTTTCTTGTGACACGGCCGCATCATTGCCACTGGCATCTGGACCCCAAATACATTCTAGCCCGAGGTCCATGAAACAGGAACATATTTCTTGGAAGATACAATGAAAGTACATATTCTTGTTTACTTACCAAATTTGTTTGTCTTAATTTCTCGTCAAGAATAGGAGTTTTAAAATACTGATGGTTCATCAACATATCTGACTCATCATTTAAAAATGAGACACAAGGACACAAAGAGTCAAGGATATCAGGAAAATAATCAATTTTTTAAATACTTCTCCTTACCCATTCCACACACCATCCTAATACCATGGCAATGTGAATATTCTCATCCGTCGTCTGAACGCTATTTGCTAGCTGTCTGAACGCACTCACTACCGTCAACCCTCTGTTTCTCTTGCCTCCTGGCACTGTATAAACCAGCATCTGAAATCAAATGAAAAACATATTTCAACTCTGACAGGCCAGTAAAGTTCTAAAAACATTTCAAAACATGATTTTCTTGATAAAGAGATTGTTAAGTACTCCTTTGATACAACCCTTAAGTTGCAAAAACAATAACAGAGCAAATGACAGGAGAGCATGTTTTTCAGCATTTACGTGATAACTCGGTACAAGTGTTTAATAATATTGGAAAAGCACAACTTTCTATTACTCACCGACAGCTTCCCCAGCTTCAAAATTACCCCCTAACTTTATTGCCATAATCCTAATCAGGGGTGGGGGGGGGGGGTGTCCTGGATATAAATGTCAAGGTGGTCGTCATACAGATATGGCAGTCACCCGCATGTATTTTGCTTTAATACTGGTAGGGAAAAAAAAGGTATGGAAGTGCCACCTGTCCACAGTGGTCACCTTTATTACCTCTCACAAAAAAATCAACATGAGTTAATGTGTTATGAAAAGGCCAACTGTTTAAAGTGATTGCTTTTTTCTGTTATCATTTAGCGGTCTTTATAGACAGGTCTGACTTTAAATTACCTCTTTAAACCAAGCTGCAGCATCAGCAACCTCTGGGTTAGCTGCGTCATCTTCTGTGAGTTCATCCACCAGCTCATGGAAGACCTTCTCAAATGCCTGTGGATCCTGGGAGCTACTGGTTGAAGTCATGTCGGGTAAGTACCTAGGAGTGTAAATTATGACAAATATCTGGAAGTGGTTTTTATTTTGTTTTTCTTTTAGAAGCAAAAATTGGGAACAGGATGCACACATGTACATGTACTATCTCATACGAGGTCAAACTCTTTTATTAGTGCTTAAAAAGAAACTGGAACTACAGGCTAATTAAGATAGACAGTGCATAAAGCTACAGTGCAACATCGCTTTTATGCCACCATCATTCAACTGGCTATAAACTAAACCAGATTCCCTCTTTCATACCTTAAATTAAATTCATATGAGCCTCATTTACTGCTGTTATTTATATTACACACAGAAAGACATTTTGATCATTTTCAATCATCCACCCTATAAATCCTTCCCTCAAGGTCATAAATCTTGCCTGCATAGCAGTTCATTTACCAAGGTTGCTCTGAAGCGTCTTGTCCAAATGCTCTGAACGTGTGGCCAAGGTAGTTTGAAGGAAGAGCCGCCGAGGTCGGGATGGTGCTAGGAAACAAGCTGGAATACTTGCAAAGGGTTGAGAGTTGGGTTGACTGGGTCAAGCGATGTGATCGATGACCTTGTATGACCTTTGAGTGACCTCTGACTGGTATAAAGTGCTGTCGGAAGATGGTAAAGATTGCTTTGTTGTATCTGTACAGCAGGGGAAGCCTACGTTGCATGACACTGCCAAAAAAAAAAAAAAAAAATAGTCAAGAGTCTAAAGATCTGGGGGGTATTTCACGAAGCCGTCATAAGTCTAACTTCTTGACTGAATCGGAGATAGTGAACAAGTTGTCCACAAGCGGGTTCCACGAAGCCCTCTCTGACAAGATCGAGGACAACAAGCTGACTAAATACTTATGACGGCTCCGAACCTGTCATATCTTTTGGATAGTGCTTACACGTCAATCAAACACAATTTATGGCAAGCGATCGGTTTAGGCGAATTGTATTTGCCGCGGCAATCTTGATTTTCTCATTTATGTTAAAATGTGACAACCTCAGGATCTTGGTCTAATATGCAGAAAATAAATGTTTGTTAATGATCGAGTGCTTTTTATATCTAAGGGCAAGTCCAAGATAACGCGCATGTTACGTATGGGACATTTTAGAGCCTTTTACCTTCTATAAAATCTTTTTGAAGGTTAAGGGCACTATTTTTTCTCATCCTCATGATAGGTATCCAAGAGACTAACACACTGATGGCAGATGACGACATATGACCTTTGACCTTTCATGCAATAGCATGAAATGTAGTGTGTTACGTATGGGACCAGAGGAATTCAAGTTTTTTAAGAAAAAAATTCAACTCCAAAACTCTCTGAAAGTATTTCCACTGATGAATTGAAGTTTGGTGTGATGAAAGGTCCAACCCTCTACTTTACTTCTGTAAAGTTTGGAGTCATAATGATTGTCACTTTTTTTTGTAAGCGTTTGTTTAAGTCGGAGAGGACGTGTTACGTATGGGACTGTTACGTATGGGACAATTTGTCCCCATAGAGAATGCACACAATTTGATCCATAATTTCTAAAATCAAATTTTTTTTCAAATATGGAAATAGCAAAAGGTTTCTTTTCTTTTAAAATGTTGTATTGAAACATATTCAATAGGATTTTTAAAAAAATTGACAATTCCCACTATTCATTTTTATGTTTTTCATTGTTTTGTGAATTTCTTATGTATTCTATTGTTTTTTATTTTTCCATATTTCTCGACTATTGCCAAATTTTTTGGTTTAATTCTTTTCATGGACCAAGTATCATGGAAAAGCAAACTTTAAATAAACTCTAGAAAAAGTGAATAAATCACTTTTTGGAGCACTCTTTATTTTTTTTTTCTACATTCACTTTGTACACAAACTTCCCCATTGACATGGTGTACAAATGTACCATACGTTACACATTTTCCCATACGTAACAATATTTTAATTAACTATAACTTAAAAAGTTAATTAAATTTTCAAAACTTAAAATGGTATTATACTGTCCCACTGAATAAATTAGAACTTCCCAGAGTTGCAACAATTCAAGTGTTGTATTCTGGGAAATAACTGAACAAAATGTCCTCAATTTGTTACGTATGGGACATATCATGCTTGGACACGAGCTAATTTGCATATTTAATTAGATTTCATCAATTTTTTTTTACAAAAACAAATTTAATGATAAGGGGTCCATGTCCCACCAATGATTTATTCTCACCAATTTTGTTTTGATTTTCTATGAATTTTTATAAATGTCCCATACATAACGCTCTGTTTGCCAATTATGCAAATTAGATGCCCCAAATTTGCATAAATTTGCATATTAACAAATTTTTCTTAATGAAATTCTGAGGTTTGACATTTGGGCTTTCATATCCTACCAAAAACTTCTTCATAAGACAAAGATGAAATTTTGTCTTTTCAGGGGACATTATCTTGGACTTGCCCCTAATCAAAAATTGATATGGAGTAAATATATCCAATCAAGAAATAATATTGGGTAAATTTATAGTCATCATTTAGCCTACCATAAAGCTACATAAGTGTAATGTAGCCGAGGGACACAACATAATAGTCCATGAACACAAGCTTTATTTGTTATTGCTCAGACGACATGTTGGCTACCGTATTT
>CALNVZ010003433.1:26396640-26419227 GCA_940671915.1 Paracentrotus lividus
AACCGACTTAGTAAGATTGGAGCTAACTACGTGGTTGGTGGATAAAGATATGACTAACTTGTCCATGGTTTCGTGAAACGCCCCCCAGCCGACGTATGACTTTGTATTGAAGGCTTGCGCTTGTGATTGGTCAATACCACTATCGTACCACATGGCGGCGTGCCATAATTGAAGAATTTGGTCTTACTTCAATGACGATTCGGTTGTAAAAATTACTAAGACATGTAATTTCTCATAATTGTTACTTCGATTGGATAGATTTTTTTTATTGATACTTATTTTGAACATTTCTAAAAGAAGTATGGCTAAATTTTACATCATATTATTCTCCTTTTCTATTAAAAGATATCAAAGTCTGAAAGTTTTATAAGACCCAACCCACGTGTAAAAAATATGTCAACAGAGGTCAATCTCCTCTCATGTCCCTGGTCAATCCCAGACACAAAGTATAGCTGCAAGTGCCTGGCCTGGACTGAAGGCACCCCGCCTCTTCAAACACAGACTTTTGGAATTATGCTATGGTGGGGACTATAATAGTTCAAATTCAAAATTTTCAGGGGTTTAAAGTAAATGGAGAGTTTTTCTTTTTGTGCTTCTTTTTTTTGGGGGGGGGGGGGGTGGCATTGCAGAAAAAAAAATTAAAAAAATGACCGCCTCCTCGCTTTCCTTCTTTTTTAAACTTTCTCATTTTAGTTATTTTTACAGAGATAAGGTATGTTTGTGAGGTCAATCTATCTGTTTTTGCTCAAACATTTATTCTAGACCAGACTGGGTGTAGAGTTTTATGTAACTCTATGAGTTAACCCTAAAGAGACCAAAAATTTGCACCTTCCCTCATAATGTTTCTTGATAACTTTAAATTTTTAGAAATTTTTAAAAGAAAATCCTTCTGAAATTTCAAGATTTTTTCTCAAATCCCATGCATGAGCCTATATAATTTCAAAGCCCTATTTTCAATTTGGGGATGTACTGGGAGACCGGGGTGAAGTGGGACAGAAATTACAAGTTGATGAATTTTCTCTTATAACTTTTCTAATATCGTCTGTTGGGAGCCATAAGGGCGTTATTGCATCTTATAGATGTTCCGTTGAGAGCCATAAGGGCGTTATTACTGTACAAAGTCAATGGTATTAGCGCCCTTCTGGCACCAAACGGAACATCCTTGATCTGCAATAGCGCCCTTCTGGCTCCAAGCCGACGATATTCAGAATTGGGAACTCATGTTTTGGAACTTAAATGATAGGCCACATAATGGGTTGTTGATTCATATTGCAGTCTCATATCTGGGTAATCATTGATTTGCAAAAAGCTATATAAAAAAAGGTGATTTTTTTTTTCTTCAAAATTATACTGATGGGGCGATCACAGTACCATCCGCGGGACCCGGACGCGACCCGGACGGCGTACTGTATCAGTCGTTTTGATAAATTCTGTTTGAGCTGCACGCGATTTTTATTTTCCGAACCGTTTACAAATTAATTACTGCAAATAAGCCTTGAACGTGCACTAATATATCCTAGTTTGGTTCATTTGAATTAAAAATCAAGTTGTCGGTATCAGTTATACTAGCCGAGTGGTAGAAGCTCTAAATGGATAGATCTTACATGAATAAATAAAATCCATCCATAAAACCGATAGTTCAGAGACGAATTTTGATCCAAAATATTATTTTCATTTTGTACACCCATGCATTACACCCATTAGGAGAGAAATTACACTCATTTGAAAGTGATATTGATGGTCCATGTATTGGGAAACGATATGTCGTGCTTAGTCCTAGATAAACATCTACCAAAGTGGTCTTTCCTGCGACAGCCCCCCCCCCTCCCAAATATATATATAAATAAACAAAAGTATATTTCAGGCCAGAGTTTGAGATCTGACCCTAGACAGTATATAGCCTTCTCGTATAGTCTCATCAAGAACATTAAAGGGGCCCTAGCGGTGGCCGAAGGAAAGCCGCACGGGAACCGTATTGTAAAAGGCCTGTCAATATTTTATTTGGAGGACTCACTGAAAAACACGGGCGGAGCCCGCTCGGATACCGGCAGAAAAAATACGGCTATCGGCAGAAACCCGCTCGGGTCCCATTGGTGACTCCAAGGGTTTTCTATACGGCCTACCGGATTGAGAAAAACGCCGGGAAAATCGAGAGCACACACTCGATCTTCCCCGCTCCCCTACATTTAAAGCATAACTATTGGAAAATCATATAGCTCCGATCGTCTCATCTCGCTTCTCCCCACGATCGCGATTGTATAGAGGAATGACGTCATTGCTCACAGGCTAACGATGACGTCATGGTTATTCCATTGTGTCACGAGGTGCATATTCTGTTGTATTAATTCTTTGCTTATTATACCAACAAATAAATTACGCACTTAATTGATATTAAACATTTTATATGTTTTTAAAAACATGAAACAGTATGCTGTTGTCAAATATTTTGGTTAAATGACTTAAAAGTTAAAAGTACAGTCCAAAAACACCCCTCTGTGAATAATCGATTCGTCCAGCTTATGAATATTTATTAGGGTTTGCTTTTTTCACTCCAATACTTTCTCTGGCCAAGGTACTGTGGACTTTTTGTAGATATTGCTATAATCAACCAATCAGAACTGATCTATACATGTTTGGGCGTGTCACGTCACTGTATAATCTTCCCGACTTATAAGTGACCTCTTGCCTTGTAGAACGGCGTTCAAAGTCGGACATATTCTACACGTATTATGAATGCATTGCACTTTTGGTGAGCATTTTTGCTCAAGGTACGGTGTGTCAATTTGAATTCCGAATAGGACACTTGGGTTTAAATGAAAGGTCATATATATAACTGCATGTCGAGAATACATCTTCTAAGCGTATCAACAAAAAATGTATTTTTAATGATTATTTCCCCAAAACCGCATAGCATAATACGTTGTGATGTGTGACTCGGACGCTAGAGGGCGCTGCCTAGTGAGACTAAACGGAGCTATATGGTTCCGATGTGCACATAAAATCGTAAGGGAGTCGGCCGGGAACCGCACGTAAAGTTTAAAGTGTCTTTTTCTACTCACCGTACGGACCCAGGAATAGAAGCTTTTGGGGAAAGGAGTTTGTTGTTGTTGTTGTTGTTTGGTTGGTTTTAACGGCGCATGTCATTCAATTTTGAATATTCACGACAGAGATATGACACAATAGTGGTCTCTATCCAAGTCGCTCTGAAGATAAATCTCGTGCGAAAAAAAATTTGGAACCGCACTGTAGAGAAATTATCAAAACTGATTCCCTCGCCGTACGGGTCCCCGGCCACGAACTGTGATCGAGGCATTACCAGCAGAGTTGTTGCACTGTTGTTTCCATGTGCTTTTACTCTGATACCAAACGCCTATCAGGGGATATATAGGAAAACTATAGGACCAGTAAGCTGATTGGTTGAACATTTTTCTAGATAAATTATACGAGGTGCCGTCCCACTTCTTCCGCGTCCCAGTTCACCCCGGGCTCCCCAACAACCATATAGTATAGTGTGTACCCTTACAAAAATGTCCTGTGGTAATTCCTGTGGTAACTGGTTTTACCACACAAATTACCACAGGAATACCTCATACCACAGGAATATGTGTGGTAATATACCATAGAGTCGTGTGGTAACGAGAATTGGTGCCTGTGGTATTCCTGTGGTACCAAAATTACCACACAAAATACCACAGAAATATCTTATACCACAGGAATTGTGTGGTAATATACTTTAGATTCTTGTGGTATTCCTGTGGTACCCAAATTACCACACAAAATACCACAGGAATATCTCATATCACAGGAAATGTGGGTTAACATTTAATGGAGTCGTGTGGAAATGAAAATGGGTGTCTGTGGTATTCCTGTAGTACCTATATATTACCACATAAAATACCACAGAAAGATCTCATATCACAGGAAACGTGGGGTAACATTTCATGGAGTCGTGTGGAAATGATAATGGCTGTCTGTGGTATTCCTGTGGTACCCAGAGTACCACACAAAGTACCACATGTATATCTAAAACTACAGGAAATGAGTGTGGTAATATAGAGTCGTGTGGTAATGAAAATGGGTACCTGTGGTATTCCTGTGGAACCTAAATTGCAACACAAAATACAACAGGAATATCTCATATCACAGGAAATGTGGGGTAAAATTTCATGGAGTCGTGTGGAAATGAAAATGGGTGTCTGTGGTATTCCTGTGGTACCCAGAGTACCACACAAAGTACCACATGCATATCTAATACTACAAGAAATGAGTGTGGTAATGAAAATGGATGTCTGTGGTATTCCTGTGGAACCTAAATTACAACACAAAACACAACAGGAATATCTCATATCACAGGAAATGTAGGGTAACATTTCATGGAGTCGTGTGGAAATGAAAATGGGTGTTTGTGGTATTCCTGTAGTACTTATATTACCACCTAAAATACCACAGAAAGATCCCATACCACAGAAACATACCACAGAAAATGTGTGGTAATATAACATAGAGTTATATGGTAATGATAATGGCTGTCTGTGGTATTCCTGTGGTACCCAGAGTACCACACAAAGTACCACATGAATATCTAAAACTACAGGAAATGAGTGTGGTAATATAGAGTCGTGTGGTAATAAAAATGGGTGTCTGTGGCATTCCAGTAGTACCTATATTACCACATAAAATACCACAGAAAGATCTCATATCACAGGTAATGTGTTGTAATAACAGAGTTGTGTGGTAATTAAAATGGGTGTTTGTGGTATTCCTGTGGTACCTAAGTTACCACACAAATACCATAGGAAGATCTCATACCACAGAAAATGTGTGGTAATATAACACAGAGTTATGTGGTAATGGTAATGGGTGTCTGTGGTATTCCTGTGGTACCCAGAGTACCACACAAAGTACCACATGAATATCTAATACTACAGGAAATGAGTGTGGTAATATTGAGTTGTGTGGTAATTCAAATGGGTGTCTGTGGTGTTCCTGTGGTACTTAAATTAGAACACAAAATACAACAGGAATATATTTCATACCACAGGAAATATGTGGTAACATTCCATATAGTCATGTGTTAATCAACAACAATACCAGAGCAGATTGCCACACGTCAGTATCACATGAGTACCACACATCACCACACAGTACCTTTCACATGCTGATACCACATGAATGTATAACAGGAGTTTTAACAGGAATATACCGCAATATGTGTAGGTGTGTGTGTGTGTGTGTGTATGTGTGTGTTTTTTGTGTGTGTGTGTGTGTGTGTGTGAAAGGTGGTCATACCACAGGAAATATGTGGTAATATACCAGAGTCGTGTGGTATAATACCACAGGAATACCACACACTTGTTACCACAGGATCAAAATACCAATCACTATTATATAATTTGTGTATGTGTATGTGTGTGTGTGTGGGTGTGTGCGTGCGTGTGTGCGTGTGTATGTGGATATATGTGCATGGGTGTGACAGTAGTTCTTAAACAATATTTTGGTCTAGTTTCCCTTGTGGTTAGGCCTACTAGCTTTCCAGGAAGGGACATTAGACGAAATGGGAATTAATTAGACCAAATGGTAATTTGACCAACTGATTTTAAACAAACAACCAAGAGGGATTAGACCAAATGGGCATTAGTCAAAGTGGACTTACACTAAGTGTATGTTTCCTGCTGAAGTTTAAAAGTCGCGTGGTATTCCTGTGGTATTTTCATGTGGTATTATGGTAATTAGCTCATTTGCATAAAATGATTTGGTTTGCACAAATCAGTATTTTTTAAATTTTACCTTAATAAACAGTAATTTACTGCATATTGATGTATTTTCTTTTAGGGAAATTTATTTCCTAAACACAGAGTAACATCAAGAGCGATAATTATGAAATTTGCATTATCATCAAGAAATATAGAAATAACTAACTGTGAAAAAACATGTTTTTGCAAAATATTGGTATATATATCAGCGTGTGGTATTCTTTAGTGTGTGCGGTATTCCTGTGGTAACGACGTGTGGTAATCCTGTGGTAACGGCGTGTGGTATCCTGTGGTAACAGCGTGTGGTAATCCTGTGGTAACAGCGTGTGGTGATTATGTGGTAATCCTGTGGTAACGGTGTGTGGTAATCCTGTGGTAACTTTGTGTGGTAATGGGTGTGTGGTAATATTTTTTTTTACCACACGAATTATGTGTGTAATGTCCAATTTTACCACAGGATTCGTGTGTAATTCTGTGGTAATGTCCCAATTTTACCACAGGATTCGTGTGGTAATTCATGTGGTAATGTCCCAATTTTACCACAGGATCGTGTGGTAATCCATGTGGTAATGTCCAATTTTACCACAGGATTCGTGTGGTTAATTCGTGTGTAAATGTCCCAATTTTACCACAGGATCGTGTGGTTAATCCATGTTGTAATGTCCAATTTTACCACAGGATTCGTGTGGTAATTCGTGTGTAAATGTCCCAATTTTACCACAGGATTCGTGTGTAATCCATTGGTAATGTCCCAATTTTACCACAGGATTCGTGTTGGTGAAAATGTCCCAATTTTACCACAGGATCGTGTTGTAAAATGTCCTGTGTAATTACCACAGATTACCACAGGACATTACCACAGATTACCACAGGACATTTTTGTAAGGGTAACAAAACAAAAAAAAAAAGAAAAAAGAAAAAAAAAGAAAGAGAAAACAATTAGAAGACATCGTGGGCGGCGAAAGTCCCCTCCTGCTGTGTCTTATTCCTGTCCCCTATATGTCGATTGCTATTTTTTTCCCCTTCTTCTTCCTGCACTATTATACGAATTTCGGCCCCTTTCTCTCGCTCTTTGTTAGCTTACAAAATACTGTCTTCATGAATTTTTTTTTCTCTCTCTCTCCTCTCTCCCCAGCTAGCTACTCTATCCCCCCCCTCTCTCTTCTCTTCTCTCTCTCTCTCTCTTCTCTCTCTCCAGCTATTACTCTATCCCCCCCCCCCCTCTCTCTCTCTCTCTAGGCTCTTGTGCGTGTGTGTCTCTCAAAGCTGGATTTCCACGTCTAGTCTTTGCCTTTACAGGGCACATCAGGTATGAAAACTATTAGCAGGGGCCGCGGAGCTCTTTTGAAAGTGGAGGGGCTGAGCCCTAAGTGGTAGGGATGGGGGCTGAACAGGCTAAAAATCACAAATCTGTGGTCATTTTTACGTTGTGTGCACATTGCTGAAAAAAAAGGTGGGGGGGGGCTGCAGCACCCCAGCCCCAGCGGCCCCTGATAATAATGAAAACTGATAAACATAATAAACAAACAAAATGCTTGGCATGTACCGTAGATATTCGTATATTTAATTTCTGAATAATTATAGGAACTATTCAAATGAAAGCCAATTCTTAAAAAAAAAAAAAAAAAAAAAAAAAAAAAAAAAAAAAAAAAAAAAAGCTGTCCCATCACTAAGAACGACATTACATCAGGAAAAAATGCATTAAAATGAAAAGTCGATTTAATTATAATTTTGATAAAAACAAAATAATAATGAACCGAAGCTTTCAATTGTGAAATAAATATTGTTGCACAATATTGAACTTATTGTTGGCTAACTGAAATAGGCATACTAATATAATAGTGTTAATCGTTTCTCACGATGCATGTATTCAATCTACACCTTTGTAAGAGCCCAACCCCAAAATAAATAAATCAATAAATTTAAGAAAAACAATGATAACATAAAAATACAGGTTTCGAATCATGTTGGTTTGAATAACAAAACCATACAACGGTTTTTAACATTTTATATTATAACAACATACAAAAACATTTCAGTGCAACATTTACCATAACATCAACACGAACAGTAGCAAGTCAAAATTGAATGAAAGACTTGATTTTTAGTAATAAACCTTAAAACCATGAAGAAAAATTTAAGCTGTAATATTTACATGTTTACATGCTCTGAGTAAATATGACGATTCTGATTTTATAAACACTATTCATTTTGCGGCATCATTTTGAAAGACCATTTTCTTTTATCTGAATTCATAAAAGAAGGCACTAACTCAATGCAACTGTAATCTGGAAACCTCTCATCGCCTGTAATATGTACTATCGAATATAAATTATAAACGGCTGGTTGTTAATGTATAATGATTTCATTCATAAACAAATATGACTGTTCCCTATCAATAATGAAACAAATATAAACAAATAATATCATGAGTTAGGTATATAATGCGATTATAATAATGTATTGTACATTTAATTCTCGACTACATAATTATATACATACAAAATTGGCGGTACATTTCTCTACCTTTGAAATCGGTATAATATTGCTCGTATTAAAACTGTATTCGTCTACCTACGAAATAGAAACCATAGTCCCTTTCCATTCGTGAGAAGTTACAAATGTTACATTTGTTACTATTAGGAAGCAATGACAATTATTTGAATTAACGTCAAAATTACTCCTCCTTGGTCCATTATAATACACCATTCCGAGTAGATTTAAACCGTATCATGGCATGTATGGCAATAATCGTCCCGTAATTGTGTCTCAAATGGACCAAGAATGGAGGCATTTTTCACCCTTATTGATAAAAGGTACAAAACAATTTATAAAAAATAGAAAATAATAATAATAATGATAATAATAACTTACATTTTATAAAGCGCATTACATAACATTTCAATGAGGAAATGTAATGTTTAATTATGCCAACCAGTTTATTAATGAATCAAACCTTAGCATAATTTATTGCGACTAGAAAAATTACTTTCGACTTTAACCAAAGATAATATCGATAATTAGCATTGCCATAAATCTTCTTTGAAAAACCCCAATAGTGTGAGAATTAGATAGCTTATCAACTGTTTTCATGGTATATAAAACACGTGTATGAAAACAACTGTTTAGAACAGGTTCAACATCAATCATTAGTGTGTCGATTATAAACCACGTTTTACATCAGCCTATTTCATTACTTTTCAAGTATTTGCTAATAATTTAAGACAGATAGACACGACATTACAAAATTACTCTGCAAGGCAGTGATAATCGTCACAATCTTCATTCCGAACATTAACGAAGCTTCGCTTACATCTGTCAATCAAACTGAGTGTATACATGTGGGTACATGTAGTTGGGCGCTTCATATTGCATAATGCTGGACATGCGAAAATGGCACAGATCCAGCAATGACTGAATGACAGATTTTGGAGGTTACAGAAATCGCAATTGAGATTGACATTATTTGGCCCACTTAACCATGAAAATCGGAACTATTCCAAAATTCGGAAAATACCATTTGCAGAAGCGCTCTAAATAATCGATGGGTGTATGTAGGAAGCCCGTGGGGGGGGGGTCACTCACCACATGATGTGCTACTCATGCGTGTCCCCAAAAAGCGTCGAAAAGGGTCTGTTTTCAGCTCTTCGGCGGCGTCGACGCTTTCCTTAAAATAGGGTGTTTTTTAATTTCAATTGCCATTTCTTAAAAATAGGGGTGTTTCAGCCGGAAATTGCCTGTTTTGGGGTCCAAAATTTCTCGGGGTTTACGCCATTAGGGTATGTTTTTCCAGCTGACGTCGAAAAGGGGTGCAAATTGACTTTATGCAATGAAGTTAGCGTCTATTTTTCAGTCGACGTCGAAAAAGGGGTGCAAATTTACTTCATCAATGAGACGTTTAGGGTCCATTTTCAGGGTGCGGGACACGCAATGGGTAGCACCTTTTTGTTTGAGTGACCCCCCCCCCCCCCCGGGGTAGGAAGTAAATTGTTCCGTCCGTAAAGCGCATATGCATGTTAATAGCGCCTCTAAATGTGCCGGGTTATCCGTCTTTATATCACCAGTTAACATTATACGGCCTTACTTTGACAAAAGTCAGGGGCCGCGGGAGCCGGGGGGGGGGGGGCTGCAGCCCCCACTTTTTTCACCAACGTGACAAAAACGCAAAAATGACCATACATTTGTGATTTTTAGCCTGTTCAGCCCCCCCCCCCCACTTCGGCTCAGCCCCTCCACTTTTCAAAAACGCTCCGCGGCCCCTGAAAAGTAAAACATCTTTTGACAAATCATGCAAAACTCAGAAAAGCTTTACCAGACACTCGTTTTTAGAAAATATTGCCCATGAATATAGTATGGATTCAACCTGCTTTATACCATTAAATAAAAGAAAATAATAATAATAATTCAGTATTTTACGCAAATGTCATGAAATTACTAAAGTCAAAGTATGGCAGGTAACATAGTTGGCATACATCAAATCTGACTGCAACAAAATAAATGTAACAACATACTAATTAAACCATAAATTCGATTAAAAAAGTAAAACCGCAAAGGCTATCCCGAGGGACGCAAGAAGTGCAACCATGTTGAATTGGACGTTGATGGCGCTGTTGCACAGGTCGGTTTTACAACAGTGACCGCATAGTGTGCTGCCAAAGAAATCGACACACCCCGTTGAGCATTCTTCTTCACATGTACGAGAAAGAAGAGTCCTTATTCCATCAGCGTTCAAGGCATATCCTTTCTGTAATAAAGAAGAAAAAAAAAAAAATGTGTATGTGGGGGGGGGGGGGGGGGGGGACATGATTAACGATGGGCCATCGGATGTAGAAGTGCCAACCCTACGGAATGATTATAAAATCAGAAATTAGAAAGTGAATAGTGCAATCTATTTTAAACAGTAAAGCATGAATTATAACATTTTTCTCTGTCATCCAATTTTGGGAATACATCCGAATCAACAGATTTCTTTATACTCTATACCAAGCCATTTGTTTCAGCGGTTCTTAATTATTAAATTTTCGTTATTCGCGTTCTAATTTTTAAAGTTAAAATTATTCTACGTGTCACTTGCATCCCTGCGATTGGGTGGTAGGATGAGAAATAGTCACTTGAAAAGTTGGCAATGAAGATGATAGGCTCATCACTCTCGGACCGAGTTTTTGACCGTCTTACAACATCATAAAACTATCATAAACGTTATTCTTTTTTTCTTCTTCTTCTTCCAGGGAGTATGCATTTGCTATTCGACACAGCGACGGGGAGCGACGGGGATATACACGACCTAATTGCACTATCGATAAAGGCTAAAAATATAGGGGTACCAAATTTATGTTTAACTTAGGGGGGCCTGGGGTGCAAGTTGATCTTAAAATTGATGTCGTCATATCGATCTCAAACTAGGTGGGTCGCCAAATTGACCCGAAACTAAGGGGCGGTAAATTGGTCTTAAAATTAGGATTAGGAGGGCACCAAATCGATCTTAAACTTTAAAGGGACACCATATTGACCCGAACTTAAGGGCGCCAATATTTTACCTTAACCTTAAGGGGGAGGAGGACGTCAAATTAACCCGAAACCAGGATGGGGATATTAAGTCACACCTAAATTAACAAAGAAATTCAATCTGAAGTCACAGAAAAGCTATGAAAATTCAAAATATATCTTGACGGACAAACTGTAACGCGAGTTACCACATTAACGCTCCCTGTATTTTACCTGTTCATTGTTGCTTCACTTTGATGCAGTTGATAGGTTAGAAATAGGCTAAGTTCAGTTTATGATAGGAAATTTTTGCTAACATGGTATAGTTTAGGAACAGTTCACCCTAATCTGCATCATGATTTTGACCATGTCCTTTTTGCGTAACGCGAGTTACCGAAGTTTAACGACCCGAGAATCTAAACGAGCTTGACAAACATTTTCCTTTTTTAATTCATTTGGTTAGTCTATGTCTCCTTTACATATGGTGCAAAAAGTAACTTGTAGAACCTGGCAGTTTAAATAATAGAGGTCTTTAATCATGAAAGGTACCGGTTATTTGTAACGCGAGTTACCGTGGAATGGCCCGTAAAGTTATCGACCATAAATGTCTTTCGGCCGATTATATGGTCCGTTCAAAATTTCTACTACCATAAGACTACCGATGGTTCGATGATCCCTAAGTTTTGCGAAATGGAATAGGAAAGTTAACATGGTTAAGTAGGGATTATTTCATTGTTGGATTATTAATAAAGAACCCCGACTTTAATTTTCGAAGAATGGAACTTGGAATTAAACAAAATCTTTTCATAAATTTCGCCCTCCCCCCGCTCAGCCAGCGTCACGTGAAAAAAAGATTTGAGTGTCCCTTTGGGCTCACCCGGTGTAATCCACTACTGGAGGGCGCCAAAATCAAATCGGGCCCCCGGGGTGCCAAATCCTGGATACGCACTTGCCTAGGGGCGCCAAATTTACCTTAAACTTTGGGGACGCCAATTTGAATTTAAACTTAGGGGGCGTAAAATTGACCTTAAAACTAAAGAGGCAACAGCTTGGTCTGAAAATTAGGTTTCAACAAAGTGACTTCAGTTTTGGGGGGCGCAATATCGTTCTGAAAATTATTAGGAACCACATTCATCTTAGACACTCAGGGCGCCAAATTGAGAGCAAACATGTACCACCATTTGCCGCCCTATATAGCTGTACTTTGTTTCTACTATTTCTTCTTCTTCTTCTTCTTCCTCTTCTTTCTTTCTTTCTTCTTCTTTTCCCTCCTTTTTGTGGCGCCCCCTAAAAAAGTACCGGCAGGGGGGCACGTGCCCCTGCCCCCTAGATACGCCACTGGACAGGAGCCTAGGTCACGTGCGGTCTGTTTCATTGTGCTTCAATTTATGCATTCATGCAAATCAGGGAATAGACCTTCAAGCTATATGCCCAACAATAGGTGTTAGAATTTGAAAAGACCATCGCTCGCCATTGAAATTCACTGGTCATCGCCATTGAATTCACTGGCTCAAAACATGGCAACGACCACTGCACACGTACTCTGCATCTACAATGAGATACAAGAAAGTCACCAAAGTACAGGCGCCTGTATGTACTCCCGTTGTTTACGTGTACAGTAAATTCCATAATATTTGTTTTTCGTGTTTTGTAGGGAGTATATAATGGGGGAAAACGATATGATACTTCGGGTATTGAAAGCATGTTATGATGCTTGGAAAATGATTTTTTTTTTTTGTCAGGGTTTCATCTTGACATAATCATTACATGCACTGACAGCATGTAGGGCCCCCAGGTCCCAGCTCACATTTAGCCAGCCTCCCACAAGTTACAAATTCCCTTCAAATGTCTATGTGATAGTTCCACCAAGGAAACTTGGTTATGGCATCAAAAGATACCTGCATTCACATTACACAATTTTTTTGGCAAAGGCTTTCAAGGCCACTTACGTCGAGTTTATATTTAACGTGAAGAACTGGCATTGTTAGTAAAAGAAACCAACAATAGTCTATTATTCATGCCAATCTCTGTCTATTCAATATATTTTGGGCTGTGACGCAAAAAATTTAACCCGGTCGACTTACGACAGTAGGGCCGGGGTGACAATTAACAACAGGAAACTGAACCTCAGTCAAGACCTGAAATATTTTAGTTTATTACAATATACACAAAATGTACATTTTTACATAATAATGACCTACAAGATGCCTAAGCTTGCGTACACATGTACTTCTTGAACATGTTTAATTTTACTCTTGGCGGTGAAACAGTGATACACTTTCATCCAGTTCAGAACACAAGTCAATATCAATGTGTAAACAAAGAGTAGAATTATCTATTGAAATACATGTAAAGCTCCCTGAAACGTTTTCAATTTTAGTCAACAATTTCAACAATTATACAACACGAATTTCACTTGTAAATTATTTTGAATAAACGCAGTTAATATACACAATCTCTACAGTCATGATTTATTTTCAAAACAAAGAAGAAAAAAAAGGATTTAAATAAATAAAATAATAATAGTTACATTTAATTATATAGCGCTTATACATATCCACCTTGGTGTTTCTAAGCGCTTAGTGTTAACCAATAAAATCGAACTATTATTAGGCCTAATACAGCAGATGAAAAATATGATTCATAAGACGCATGAGTAGATAACAATTTGGAAATGAAAAGGAAAAAATGTATCAAACAAACTACCAATTTGTACATGAAACAAACCATAAATAAATTCAAGCTTAATTTATGATTTTTGGTGTTGAAGTAGATACTTTTTTCTGTGTATTTGTACAAATTGTAAATGTACATGTACATGTACGTAGTTAAGAGTAATTCTGATATCATAATCCTTTTTGAAGCGTTACTATGGACGTTTTGGGAAAACATGATAGGAATACCGAAGAGATGATCACTGGTCATGTAGTGCTAAATGTTTCAACATTAATCATGACAGCAATTTAAATCCGTAGGCCTCTACTTGTCGTTTTGTTTGTTGTTTTTGTGTTTTCCTGTTTTTTTGTGTTTCTTCTTTTTTTTTTTTTTTTTTTTTTTTTTTTTTTTTTTTGTTTGTTGTTGTTGTTGTTTTTTTTTTTTGGGGGGGGGGGACACAGGCATATTTTATTAATTTCTAAATAGGCCTACTTTAAACATAAAAGGGCAATTTATCGACTATTAAAATATGAAGTGCTGATCGATACAATGAAAAACATCGACTTTGCTTGAACGATGCCAATTTCAGAATTCTGATGTTTAATTTCAATTAAAGTTTGTATTTACATGTATGACATATTTTCTCTTTAACTGATATGATTATTTGAAGGCGGGCCATTCCACGGTCGGGAGGACATTTGTTGTTTTCTTCTTTTTGCTTTATCTCAAATTTTGGTAGTACTTTTGGGTTTAAACTTCTCTGAAATTATTATTACATTGGGGGACACAGATTAAGTTTGATTTTACCTTCAATTTGGATGTCCTTATATGAGAATCAGAACTATACATAGTTTGCAGCACGTGGGACTACATGCAATTTTAAAAAGTTGTTTAGACTTTGACAGAGAACTATAATTCCTTTTGGAATTTTTCCAACTGTATAATCTGAAGAATATTAAGTCACACCTAAATTAACAAAGAAATTCAATCTGAAGTCACAGAAAAGCTATGAAAATTCAAAATATATCTTGACGGACAAACTGTAACGCGAGTTACCGACATTAACGCTCCCTGTATTTTACCTGTTCATTGTTGCTTCACTTTGATGCAGTTGATAGGTTAGAAATAGGCTAAGTTCAGTTTATGATAGGAAATTTTTTGCTAACATGGTATAGTTTAGGAACAGTTCACCCTAATCTGCATCATGATTTTGACCATGTCCTTTTTGCGTAACGCGAGTTACCGAAGTTTAACGACCCGAGAATCTAAACGAGCTTGACAAACATTTTCCTTTTTTAATTCATTTGGTTAGTCTATGTCTCCTTTACATATGGTGCAAAAAGTAACTTGTAGAACCTGGCAGTTTAAATAATAGAGGTCTTTAATCATGAAAGGTACCGGTTATTTGTAACGCGAGTTACCGTGGAATGGCCCGTAAAGTTATCGACCATAAATGTCTTTCGGCCGATTATATGGTCCGTTCAAAATTTTCTACTACCATAAGACTACCCGATGGTTCGATGATCCCTAAGTTTTGCGAAATGGAATAGGAAAGTTAACATGGTTAAGTAGGGATTATTTCATTGTTGGATTATTAATAAAGAACCCCGACTTTAATTTTCGAAGAATGGAACTTTGGGAATTAAACAAAATCTTTTCATAAATTCGGCGTTCAAGGCATATCCTTTCTGTAATAAAGAAAAATAAAAAAATGTGGGGGGGGGGGGGACATGATTAATGATGGGCCATCGGATGTAGAAGTGCCAACCCTACGGAATGATTATAAAATCAGAAATTAGAAAGTGAATAGCGCAATCTTTTTTAAACAGTAAAGCATGAATTATAACATTTTCTCTGTCATCCAATTTTGGGAATACATCTGAATCAACAGATTTCTTCATTTTTTATACCAAGCCATTTGTTTCAGCGGTTCTTAAATTATTAAATTTTCGTTATTCGCGTTCTAATTTCTAAAGTTAAAATTATTCTACGTGTCAATTGCATCCCTGCGATTGGATGGGAGGATGAGAAAGAGTCACTTGGAAAGTTGGCAATGAAGATGATAGGCTCATCACTCTCGGACCGAGTGTTTGACCGTCTTACAACATCATAAACGTTATTTTTTCTTCTTCTTCTTCCGGGGAGTATGCATTTGCTATTCGACACAGCGAGGGGGAGCGACGGGGATATACACGACCTAATTGCACTATCGATAAAGGCTAAAAATATAGGGGTACCAAATTTATGTTTAACTTACGGGGGCCTGGGGGGCAAGTTGATCTTAAAATTGATGTCATCATATCGATCTCAAACTAGGTGGGTCGCCAAATTGACCCGAAACTAAGGGGCGGCAAATTGGTCTTAAAATTAGGATTAGGAGGGCACCAAATTGATGTTAAACTTTAAAGGGACACCATATTTACCCGAACTTAAGGGCGCCAATTTGACCTTAACCTTAAGGGGGAGGATGACGTCAAATTAACCCAAAACCAGGATGATGGGGGGGGGGTTTACAGGCCCGGCCCCCGGGTAGGTGCCCAAAAGGGCGGCAAAATAACCTCAAAGGGGTGCCAAATTGACCTTAGAGGGGCGCCGAATTGAGCAAAATGTAAAAAAAAAGATAGTAATTAATTTTTTTTTTTTTAAATACATGATTTGAGCCGATTGACATAAAAAATGACCTTATGGTTGGCCGGAAAAAAATATCAACACCTACCCCCCCCCCTCCCCGCCCCTCAGCCAGCGTCACGTAAAAAAAATATTTGAGTGTGTACCTTTTGGCTCGCCCGGTGTAATCAACCACTGGGGCGCGCCAAAATCAAAATCGCCCCCCCCCCCCCCGGGGTGCCAAATCCTGGATACGCACTTGCCTAGGGGCGCCAAATTTACCTTAAACTTGGGGACGCCAAATTTGAATTTAAACTTAGGGCGTAAAATTGGCCTTAAAACTAAAGAGGCAACAGATTGGCATGTTGGTCTGAAAATTAGGTTTCAACAAATTGACTTGAATTTTGGGGGGCGCAATATCGTTCTGAAAATTATTGGGAACCACATTCATCTTAGACACTCAGGGCGCCAAATAACATGTAGGCCTACCACCTTTGCCGCCCTATATAGCTGTACTTTGTTTCTACTCTTTCTTCTTCTTCCTCTTCTTCCTTTCTTTCTTCTTTCTTCTTCTTTTCCCTCTTTATTGTGGCGCCCCGAAAAAAAGTACCGGCAGGGGGGCACGTGCCCCTGCCCCTAGATACGCCACTGGACAGGAGCCTAGGTCACGTGCGGTCTGTTTCATTGTGCTTCAATTTATGCATTCATGCAAATCAGGGAATAGACCTTCAAGCTATATGCCCAACAATAGGTTGTAGAATTTGAAAAGACCATCGCTCGCCATTGAAATTCACTGGTCATCGCCATTGAATTCACTGGCTCAAAACATGGCAACGACCACTGCACACGTACTCTGCATCTACAATGAGATACAAAAAAAAGTCACCAAAGTATAGGCGCCTGTATGTACTCCCGTTGTTTACATGTACAGTAAATTCCATAATAGGACCATTCTTTTTTTTTGTCAGGGTTTCATCTTGACATAATCATTACATGCACTGACAACATGTAGGGCCCCCAGGTCCCAGCTCACATTTAGCCAGCCTCCAACACAGTTACAAATTCCCTTCAAATGTCTATGTGATAGTTCCACCAAGGAAACTTGGTTAGGGCATCAAAAGATACCTGCATTCAACGGTGTCGATTTGTTTTGGCGATTGGGGGGATGATCGTCGATATTTCCTCTTTTCCCCAATGTGACACACGATCATAGTATATGATCGCAGTGTACATTTTTGGGGCGATAATGCTTGTATACACGTATGCATATAAATAGGGGGAAATCCAGTTAGTATGTATAATGCGAGCGCGAAGCGCGAGCTGAAATTTTCCTCAATAATAGTGACATTAAATGGGGTATTTGTAGCATAATTCGAGCGCAAAACGAGGAAGGGGCTTTATAACTGGTATGTTCAAAAGGGAACCATCATGATCATGATGTAATGGCTATATATACCCATTATGTATACACATGCATATGAGTGTCTACTATTACATATTTTCAAATTCATAGAGCCATTATGCGAGCGCGAAGCGCGAGCTGAAAATTTTCTCAGTAATAGTTACATGAAATGGGACATTTATTGTAGAATAATGCGAACGCGAAACAAGGAAGCCGGGCTTTATCTGGTTTATTAAAGGGACACCATCATGATAAAAAATTATATAGATACATTTATACACACATGCACATTATCATGCATATGAGTACTAGTATATGAATATCGTAGGGCTGTAATAATACGAGCGCGAAGCGCGAGCTTAAAATTTTCACAATAATATTGAACTTAAAAATGTATTTGTTGCGTAAAATGTAAGCGCGAAATTGATGGAGGGTAGGGGGCCTTGCCAACGAAGGAAAATATATATAATATGGTAGAATTTCATTTAGGGCAATGTTGTGCGAGCGCGAAGCGCGAGCTGAAAATTTTCTTAATAATAGTGACCTGATGAAACAGGATAAGAAACGGTGAGGGAGTGGGTGTACCATCGTGACGTTATTACCTATGTACAAGCATAAAAGCTAAACAAATGCAATACAGTTTGTAATAGCCTATATTATGCGAGCGCGAAGCGCGAGCTGAATATTTTCATGCAAGTTTGAACAGTTATCTGAAATGAAATTTCAGCTCATTTGGTCGTTAAGTGAAAGTGTATTATACTGTATAATCATGGATATAATTTATAAGAGTTATATCCATGGTATAATCAATGTCCGATCAGTCCCCAAAAAAGTACCCTTGTTGATGAAGAGCCGAGATAAGTGTTACAGACTCTTCGATATCCATTATTTATTTTATCAAACCATGGTGGATTATTGAGGGGGGAATACTTATGCCTTCAGCTTTATCAAGACAAGTGTCGGTGCCCCTGTTATCATTGAATTGTACATAGTGAAACATCTGCGTTCCATTATCTACAAGGTGTATTGTGTTTTACATGCTTACTAAAGTATATCAGGCACACACGAGGAAGATTTGCGATTAAGTGAGAAAATTTTGGATTTCTGAATGTCAGAAATATGCATTTTAGACTGCAAATAATATAATAATGTCATTAAAGTGTTTATATGATAATAAATATGTAATAGATAGATTTATATGCACATAATATGATACTTTTCATTTTCTTGATATCGAAATATTGGGGGGGGGGGATGATTGTACACACCATCCCCCCCCCCACCAACATTATTGGGGGGATGCATCCCCCATCCCCCCCCACAATCGACACCCATGCCTGCATTCACATTACACAAATTCTTTGAAAAGGCTTTCAAGGCCACTTACGTCGAGTTTATATTTAACGTGAAGACCTGGCATTGTTAGTAGGGTTGGGCAAATAATGACTTTTTTCTGAAAAGTTATGTCAAACAAGTTATTTCTATAGTCAAATTTGATGTAGAATCCAAAAATGACAATGATTTTTGAGTACGATGAAGTTTGACTTCGCTAAAGTGCACAAAACCAAAATAGTGTATTTTGCCCATTCATCACACACTTTATAGGTATAAACCGGTTTTATTTTTCTTTATGGATTTTTGATGTGTTTAAAGCTCAAATCTGATAATTTATCATGACCAAATGTATCTAGTATGGTTATAGGTGTAATTTAGTGATTTTGATATGAGGTGATTTTTGCTCGATATGACTGAAACTAACTACCAAAACTACATAACAGTCAACTTAGGTAGGATTAATCATGTTGGATTAATCATGTTGGGTTCCCTGACACCCAAATGACATATAAAAACGCAATAAAAGTGGTTTATACGTATAAAAAGTATGATAATTGGGCATAATACGATATTTTGGCGGCCATTTTGGTTTTTTGCACTTTAGCGACGTAGGACGTCATCGTATGCAAAAAATAATTGTCATTTTCAGTTTCTACGGTCGAATTTTACTATAGAAACAACTTGTTGAAAAAAAAAAGTTGAGATTCGCCCAACCCTATTGTTAGTAAAAGAAACCAAGAATAGTCTATTATTCATGCCAATCTCTGTCTATTCAATATATTTTGGCTGTGACGCAAAAAATTTAACCCGGTCGACTTACGACAGTAGGGCCGGGGTGACAATTAACAACAGGAAACTGAACCTCAGTCAAGACCTGAAATATTTTAGTTTATTACAATATACACAAAATGTACATTTTTACATAATAATGACCTACAAGATGCCTAAGCTTGCGTACACATGTAGGCCTACTTCTTGAACATGTTTAATTTTACTCTTGGCGGTGAAACAGTGATACATTTCATCCAGTTCACAACACAAGTCAATATCAATGTGTAAACAAAGAGTAAAATTATTTATTGAAATACATGTAAAGCTCCCTGAAACGTTTCAATTTTAGTCAATAATTTAAACAATTATACAACACGAATTTCACTTGTAAATTTATTTTGAATAAACGCAGTTAATATACACAATCTCTACAGTCATGATTTATTTTCAAAACAAAGAAGAAAAAAAAAGGATTTAAATCAATAAAATAATAATAGTTACATTTAATTATATAGCGCTTATACATATCCACCTTGGTGTTCAGCGCTTAAATATAGTGTTAAACAATAAAATCGAACTATTATTAGCCTAAAAATACAGCAGATGAAAATATGATTCATAAGACGCATGAGTAGATAACAATTTGGAAATGAAAAGGAAAAATGTATCAAACAAACTACTAATTTTTTTACATGAAACAAACCATAGATAATTCAAACTTAATTTATGATTTGGTGTTGAAGTAGATGCTTTTTCTGTGTATTTGCAAATGTACATGTAAGTAGTTAAGAGTAATTCTGATATCATAATCCTTTTTGAAGCGTTACTATGACGTTTTGGGTAAACATGATAGGGAATACGAAGAGATGATCATGGTTCATGTAGTGCTAAATGTTTCAACATTAATCATGACAGCAATTTAAATCCGTAGGCCTCTACTTGTCGTTTTGTTGTTTTTGTGTTTTTTGTTTTTTGTGTTTTTTTTTTTTTTTTTTTTGTTTTTTGTTTATGTCTGTTGTTTGTTTGTTTTGTTTGTTTGTTTTGTTTTTTTTGGGGGGGACACAGGCATATTTATTAATTTCTGAATAGGGCCTACTTTAAACATAAAAGGGCAATTTATGACTATCAAATTATGAGTGCTGATACAATGGAAAACATCGACTTTGCTTGAACGATGCCATTTCAGAATTCTGATGTTTAATTTCAATTAAAGTTTGTATGTACGTGTATAAATATTTTCTCTTTAACTGATAAGATTATATTGAGGCTAATGTATGTGTTATAAAGTTATCGACCATAAATGTCTTCGGCCGATCATAATTTATGGTCCGTTCAAAATTTTCTACTATACCATAAGACTACCCGATGGTTCGATGATCCCTAAGTTTTGCGAAATGGAATAGGAAAGTTAACATGGTTAAGTAGGGATTATTTCATTGTTGGATTTTAATGAAGAACTCCGACTTTAATTTTCGAAGAATGGAACTTTGGGAATAAAAAACCTTTCATAAAATTAGGGCATTTGTAAGTGGGACAAACTACTACTAGTATGCCCTACCATTTAGCCGGGTAGTTGTCTTGGGTTAGCTTTCATGGGTGGTTAGGCCGTACTCGGTGCGCCACTTTACGGGCCTGTCCCACAAGCGGCGATCGTTGTGGCGACAACCTAATAATTTCATAAGTATAAGCGTTCGTCTTTAAAAGGTCGATTATAAACCTACATACGACTCTATCTAAGCTAGGCTACCAACAACAACTTGCTAACACACTTCGCAACAGCAGATCGCCAGTTGTCGCAACAACGATCGCCTCCAGTGGGACAGCCCCTTTACCTATAGGGCCGATTTTCTTGGGGAATATCTTGGAGGTGGTTACATGTATGTTCGGATTGATTTGTCCAGGTTGTGTTTCACCAAGTAAAGAATGACTTAACGAACGACTGACGATCAGTTTTGTGCTAACATGGTGATTAGTACAGGCATCTCTGCATTAAGTCGACCATAAGCCGAATAATCACGTATGTCGAAGCAGTTTTTCCGTCCAGATTATGTGTTATCACCCTCATAAGTCGAATGTCTCCCAAGTCGAACAGATTTATATGGTCCCCAGGATTCAACTTTAATAGGCAGTGGTACTGTATAGCACCAAGAACATGTTCCAGTCGTCGTCGTAAAGTAATTCGTAACTTAAGGAACGATTGGTGAAACACCCCAAGTGGATGGGGTCTGGATAGGTAACACTTACCTGCAGTACTTCTGTTGGGTTCACATGTTTATGTTCTCCACTGATCCAGGAACAAAAGATCCCACAATTATAATCCCGACACCGATCAAATATCCTACAACTATGGGCACACCAGGGCTAGGCTGGAGCTGGTCGTAATAAAATCATATAACACCAAATATAATAATTTTAATTAAAGTAAAAATTAATTGAAATCAAATTAATTGGATTCCATCAAAAACTTTAATTAAACCCAAATGTTATTCTAGTGTTCACCATTTGCAATAGACCAGTTTACTAAGTTATCATAAATTACCCATGTTTATTTCCTGGCGACCAATAGTTAGTATCAAACAA